>JAQPZY010001388.1:0-600000 GCA_029931535.1 Margaritifera margaritifera
GCGACAATGGAGATTTAACATTGGGGCTCTTCTGGCGACAATGGGAATTTTAACATGGCGAGGGGGGCCTCTCTTGGAGTCATATGGGAATTTAACATGGCGGGGGGCACTATGGAGACGTACGGGAGTTTTAAAACATGGAGGGGGGGTTAATCTTTCTTGATCAAGGGTGGTCCTCAATAAGGGACCTGTTGGAGGAGGAAGATTATTATTTCCTCCAACATTGGTAAAGAAGCTTAGGAAGGTGGTGGATCTTTTTTCTTGGTTGGAAGTGTTGGTGAATCAGGTAGCCAGTCAGGATGTTTCATCCGCCTGAATTTATCTTGGATTTTCATCACCCCAATTTAAATTCATTCGTTCGAAATTCCTTTTCTTTCCGGGCCTGTTCTTTCTTGGAGCGTTTCAAAGGCCCGACCAAGATTTTAATTTGAGCAAAAATCTACTTCCTTTTCTAAAAACTGTTCTTATAACAAAGTGCCTGTCCACCATGTTGAAGTGAAGGTTCACCTCTTCGCGTCTGGTGCGTTACTGGCGGGTGGATACAACCGTTCATCTTGTGAACAAGGTGAAGGAAGTTCTCCACCCTCATGCAGTAAATCCAGACTCTTCTTGATGAACCCCCACACGGCAAGGGGTTGAGGAAGTTTTTTGTCTTTCCTCCACCAAAAAAACATCATTCACCAGCCTAATCGCTGATTTGAGAGCCGCCTTGTTGGCTGGTGACAAATGGTTTGGTGGTAGGGATATCTCCACCAATAACTCCAACCTTTCCATCAAAGCTACTCCACATCCACCATTCTATCCCAAGCTTCTCTTGTAACATTTCAACGAGTGTTCATTCTTGTAGAGTTGAAAGTGTGAATAGCGCCACTGTGGAGAGGCACTGCTTTATATGTGAGAAGCGCGGACGTGATGGAAAACATCCCTTACACCCTAAAAATACCAAAAAAATTAAAAAAACCAACTCCACCGCCTAGCGTCTGACGTCATTTTAAAGCTTCGCGGATTTTTGCACTCCATCACCCCTGACTCTAAAAAAGCGCGGACCTAAAAGAAACTACTTTAATACAAAATTAAAAATCACACCCACCACACTATCCATTTTTATACTTTTAAAAATTTTTTATTATCAATCACAACGCACAACAAAAACATACAAGGGGTAATGGGTTTTTTTTGTTGGGTAGGACTATCACAAAACAAAAAACATAATATACAAACATATAAAAACACACACATATATATATAGGCAATCATTGGAAAAATTAATCTTTTCTTGAAAAATGGTTGGCCCCTAAAAAAGGGCCTTTGGGTTTTGTTTTTTTTTTTTTTTGGGGGGGGGGGTTGGGTTTAGCATTTACATCTTTGGCTAGGTCTTCTTTTTCTTCTACTTCTTCTAACTTCTGGTCCGTAGAGAAGGACTCTCTTCAAACATCCTTGACGTTCGATGTAGATACGTCTTTTCCATTCGGTGGATTCTGTTATTTTTGTGGTAGCCCATGAGGCTTTCACATACATTGGGAATGCTGGATTAAACAGCATTCCCGAGACAATGTTCGATGCTTCCACCCTAACCCACATGATTTAGTCTTTTTGAGTGGTTCTGGAGAAAACCGGTGAAGCTTTATGAGACAAGCGGTAGTATATATACCTTACGATAGGATTGAAATGGATCGAAATCAACTACCAATCCAAATGCGCGTTACAAGTGGGTCGTGTTTTCTTCCAATGGGAAGAGAGCGGGGGTGTGGACGTCATCTCGGTATAATAGGTATCGTAGCGTTCGTAGGGTTTATTACTTTTTCGACAGCCTTCATGGAGACTGGAAAGACAAGTACTATGTATTGGAGTGAGCCTTCAATGATTAATGCTGCTGCATTAATGAACTTCCGGCCGGAAGGCTTTGATTTAGATTTACTAAATCAAGATTTTGAGAATACTACTACTGCTACTACTACTGCTACACCCAATGATGGATGAATTTAAAAAAAAGGCAAATGGAAGAGATGGAAAATTTTTAAAAAAGCAACGAGAAGAGGAAGAAATGTTTCTTCTTCTTCAACAGCAGCAGAAAGAAGAAGAAGAGAGAAGAAGAAGACAAAGTGAGGAAGAAATCAGACAGCAGCAGCAGTTACAAGAGGAGGAGAAGAAGGAAACAGTAAAGGAAGGCATCAGTCTTGAAGAAAAAACCGTAAGTCTGTTAGAAGAGATATTATATGAGTTAAAATGGATGACTAATGTCTATAAGTATTCTTTAACTCATCAACCCACCTAAACGAAAAAGACCATCACGGCTAAACAACATTCTTCTAAGCCCTACCAGTTCTAGTGAGATGCCACCACCGATGCCACCGCCACCACCACCACCAGTGACTACCACCATAAGCAAAACACCATAAGTAGCAGCAGCATTAACAGGATATGGATTGGGCCGTGGTAAAGGATTATGGCATTTGAAGTTGATTTGAAGTTTTGTTTTTAACCAAAAACAACAACAACAACAGAAACAAAACAACCCAACGGTCCTTTTAAGGGCCCCCAGATTTCTAGAAAAGAAATCAAATTGCCAAAAAATCAAGTTAAAACTTTAAAAAATCCCATTGTGTTGTATATCAGTGTGAGTGAGTGCGTGCGTGCGTGCATCTATACTCTAAAACAAAATAACACAAAATCACTTACTTTTTTTCTCCAGTCTGGTGTATTCTGCCATTTTTTTTTTTACAAAATAATTCAGCAATAACATATAACACCAAAAAAAAACAACACACAACAAAGTTCTTTTTTTTGTTCACTGTCTGTCTCTCTTGTGTTTCTTGAATTTCTTCTTCATAGGGACCCAGATCTTCAAAGGAACCATAGGTGCCTTGGGTTCATAATTTTCTTTTTCATTCTCACTGTCTTCCGTGCATCTTACTCTCTTCTTACTTTTCTTGATGATATGTTCTTCTTCTTCCTCTAGGTTTGAAGATCCTTCGGCTTCCTCCCTCTCCTCTGATAGATTTTCTTCTTCTTCTTCTTCTTGTTCTTTCTGAGGGCATTCCGAAGACCAATGTCCTGGTCCTTTACAATGATAACAGGCATCTTTTGTTTTGTCTCTCTTTTGCTGTTGACGTTGTGGACATTCTGGAGCCCAATGTCCTTTCTCTTGACAGATATAACAAGTATCTTGACTTTTATCTCGAGACGTAGAGGAGGAGGAGTAGTCCTTACTCTTACTGCTAGTATACTTTCGAATGACTGTCTGCAAATCTCTCACGAAAAAAGCAATCTGTCTTTTTGACTCTTCCATCTTTTCAGCAGTTTTGAAAGTTCAATCACCAAAGACTGATTCTGAAGGTAAGAAGGTCTCTCTTTATATACTCTTCTCTCTCTATATAAAGGTACCTGGGTGAAAACTGAATCAGTTTCAAAGTAAAGTTCAAGATGAAAAGATCACGCCCAAACCATGAGAAACCTGAAGAAGAAGAACAAGAACAAACAAAGAGGCCACGACGACGAAGTTATTCCGTGCCACCTGAAACACTCTTTGATGAACTACTAGCTCAAGTCCATGCCAGTGACTTCGAAGACGAGATGAGTGAACCTAAAACCTTACCACCACCTTCCAAACCATCCAAAACAAAAGCCACTACCAGAACCCCTGACCAAGAAACACCACCACAATCTAGTACTTTGGCTCCTCCTGAAAATTACTATCGGATTCGAGAGACTCAAAAAATAACTTCTCGAAAATGTAGAACCATGGCGTACACTCACACGGTTCACTTCAAAGACTTTAAGTCCGAAGTACCTCCCGAGAAAGCGGCGGGGTTCATTAGCAATTTGTGGGAATCTGTCTTAATGCACTTGAAACGGCAATGTGGAGCCAAAGAAGATGATCGCTTGAGACTGGCCATCCATCATGACAACTTGAAGAGTCCCGTTTGGATTGAGTTTAGCACCCCGGCAGAATTAACGCCAGACAAAGTCATGTCTAAAATAGAACATGTGCAACAATCCAATGACAAGTTTACCATCACCGATGGAAAGGTCACACTCTACATGACACACGTTGCTCCACCTCGAGGAAGTGGACGTAGTAGAAAACCGTTATTGGTGGACGATCTTCGTACTACCAAACATAGTGTCGTCAAATTAACAATACTCAAGACCCAATGTGTTTAGCCCGAGCCATCGTTGTGGGCCGCACCTATGCTAACAAGAACGAGAGTAAAGAATGGAAAAAAAAGCCTGGGAAGAGCATTCAACGATCGGACAGAGCCAAACAACGAAACGAAGCAGAACTCCTGTTACAACAAGCGGGTATCCCTGAAGAGACCGTGTGTGGTATTTCTCAAATGCAGCAACTTCAAGATGTTTTGGCTCCTCATTATACTTTGAAAGTACACCCTCAAGAAGTGCGCGGAGCTCTACTGTTTCGAGGCCCCGATTTTCCTGATGGAAAATACATTCACCTCTATTACCATCAAGAACATTTTGATACATCACTAGTATTACCGGATTTTTGGGATACTCTTACTACTGTGAGAAATGTAACCCATGGGTTTAATAGTCGAGAGAAACACCTTCATTGCGGAGCAAAATGTCGGGGTTGTTTAGCAGACCAACCATGCCTTCCTGAACCACAACAAAATCACGTTCATTGTGAAACCTGTGGACGAAGTTTTGTCAGTCCTTCTTGCTACCAACATCATCGCAAGACACAAGGTCACCAACAAAAATGTGCTTGCGAGTTATTGAAATCGTGTTCTACGTGTGGACCATCTCATTCGTACCCACGACTCTAAGAGACACGTTTGTGCTGGCAAGAAAAAATGTTCTATTTGTCAACAGATCGTCGATTTTGATCATCAGTCTTTTATTCAAAAGTTTGACAAGACAGAGAAGAAAGAAATAAAGAAGAACAAGAACAAAAAACAAGTAGATTTCATCTTCTTTGATTTTGAATGCATGCAAGAAACGGGCATTCACATCCCTAATTTCTGTGTGGCACATCGGGCTTGTGATCAGTGTATTCAAGAATCCATTCATTTTCACTGCCCTCATTGTAGTCGAATTCCAGGAGGACGTGAAAAAATCTTTCGTGGAGTGAACACTTTGTCTGAGTTTGCTGAATGGGTTTTAGACCCTACCACCCACGATAGTTGGAGCGAAGAAGACATTCAACGTTACGGAGATTGTCATCGGTATGCCACCGTCATAGCTCACAATTTTTCGGGATACGATGGGCAGTTTTTACTCAATTATTATTTGAACCATGGGACCGAACGACCTGTAGTCACCATGAACGGAAAAAAGCTCATCTACATGAAAGTAGGACAAGTCCAGTTTAAAGATTCAATGAGTTATTTGGCCATGCCTTTGAGTCGCATGCCAAAAACGTTTGGCATGACAGAAATGGCTAAAGGCTACTTTCCTCACTTCTTTAACACGGAATCTAATCAACAGGCTGTCCTACCTCATTTGCCTGACCTTCATGATTACGACCCCGACGGAATGCGCCCCGAACAGCGAGAAGCTTTTCACACTTGGTACCGTGCTCACCAGACCGATCCATTTGACTTTCAAGAAGAGATGCTCAAATATTGTCAATCGGATGTGGATATTTTAAAACGTTGTTGTGGAAAGTTTCGAGAGTTATTTCTCGATCACGGAGAGGTCGATCCTTTGAAAGATGCAGCCACCTTACCTAAAGCTTGTTCCTTAGTCTACAGGCAAAATTTCATGCCTGAGAACCAACTCGCCATCATCGACTCCAACACGGGTCTCTTTGCTAGTCGTCAATATTCGGTCAAATCTTTACGTTGGTTTCATTACTTGTGTGAAAAAGAAGACAAATGGATACAACATGCTAGAAACGGAGGAGGAGAAAAGAAGATTGGAGGTTATTCCGTGGATGGATTTGATTTAGAAAATCCGCACACAGTATACGAGTTTCATGGTTGTTTGTTTCACGGATGCCTAACTTGTTTTCCTGATCGAGACATGAAAAGCCCTTATTCAGATTCTACCATGGAACAGTTATACGAACAGACTTGCCAACGACGACTCAAGTTAGAAAGTCAAGGATACCAAGTGGTAGAAATGTGGGAGCACGAGTATGATCGACGTTTGAAAACCGATCCTGAATTTAAGAACATTACTCAAAGTTACGACGCGGTCGACATCGAACCTTTAGATCCGCGCCACAGTTTATTTGGAGGACGAACCAATGCCACTCGCTTACTGTACGACGTGAATGAATCCCAAGGAGAAGAAATCAAATACATCGACGTGTGTTCTTTTTATCCTTGGGTGTGTAAATATCCTCGTTTTCCCACCGGTCACCCTGAAATTTTGACAGAACACATCGACGTGGAACACATTCGTCAATACGAAGGATTAATCAAATGTAAAGTCTTACCTCCGACAAACTTGTACCATCCCATCTTACCTTACCATTGTCAAGGAAAACTGATGTTTTCTTTATGTCGGACGTGTGCCGAAACGTGCAACCAAGATCATCCCTGTCACCACACGAAGGAAGAACGGTCTTTGATAGGAACGTGGGTCAGTGCCGAATTGTTTCGGGCTCTGGATCGTGGATACCGTAAGTTGAAAGTGTATGAAATCTGGCACTTTCCAACTACATCCCAATACCAAAAAGACGACGCCACCAATCATCCAGGCATTTTCTCGGGGTACGTCAATCAGTTTTTAAACCTGAAACAAGAAGCTAGTGGTTATCCTTCGTGGTGTCAAACTCCCGAAGACCAAGAACGATTCAAAGAAGAATACCGTGACATCGAAGGCATCACTTTAGAAGAGGTGGAAAAAAATGAAGGAAAAAGATCGTTTGCGAAAGTGATGCTCAATTGCTTGTGGGGAAAAATGGCTCAACGTACGATCTTACCCAAAACGGAATACGTGGACGATCCTTATCGCTACTTTAAACTGGTGGACGACAAAAGTATTCTAGTCAAACACGTCGAAATCGTCCGCGATGATTTGATCATTGTCAATTTCGAAGAAGAACCCAAGTTTGTCAAACCTGACAAGTTTAGCAACGTAGTCATTGCCGCCTACGTGACCGCTCATGCTCGTTTAAAATTGTATGACGAAGCGTTAGAAGTCTTGGGAGATCGTGTCCTGTACTTTGATACTGACAGTTGCATTTACATTCATCGCCCCGGTTGCCCCCACCCTACCATTCAAGGAGATCGTTTAGGAGCCTGGACAGACGAGCACCCTCAAGATACCATTTTGAGTTTTGCCAGCGGTGGCCCTAAAAATTATGGGTACCGATACCGAGACCCACAAGGTCAACTTCACACATCTGTAAAGTCAAAGGGTTGACTCTCAACTATCGAACTAACCAAGTCGTGAACTTTGAGGTTTTAAAAAATGCTTTAATGTCTGGACAAGTGAAAGACTTTCAAGTAGCCACGTTAGAACCTCACAAGATTGTACGACTACCTAATCATCAAATCGTGACTCGACCTGTTCAAAAAGTGTATCGTATTGTGTACCAAAAACGAGTGAGACTTTCTGATCACACCACTTGGCCTTACGGACACGCCAATTTGGAGGAGTATAAAAAAAGGAAACCCTCTTGAAAACAGAAAAGATGACTTCAACATGGGCTTTACCTGACTATGGTGAGTGTGACAGTCGCTTGAAAACGTTCAAAAATTGGCCTAAAGGGGATCGATTACCCACTGCCATCTCTTTAGCCAGAGCAGGATTTGTCTACTTTGAACAGGGAAGTTTAGTGAAATGTTTCAGTTGTGGTGCAAGCATTCGCATGAGTCCTAAAGATTCAGCTATCGTGGAACATACCAGATGGTCACCAAACTGTGCTTACCTTTCTTTAGCGTTTCCAAGGATCACATTACAATACTATTCGGATGGCACAGTCGACAGGTATAAAAAAGGAACCCCTTCCAAGCCTAACACTTCATTCTAACTTTCAACGTTAACCAAGAAGGAAATAAGATGAGTCACGACTTGGAATGTGATGCAGTACCATGCGATGAAACGGATTCTGTACGGTTCGGTATTCCCGATTCACACGTTCAAAAGGATTCCGTAGCTTGTAACATCACCACCACTCATCGACCACCCTCTAAAGAGGCAGTACGCCCTTTATGTTTTACTGGAAATACTAAAGGAACTGGTATTGACGTTAATGACAACAAGGTGAATGTTGGTCCATATTCGCATATCAGAATACCCGTGAGTTTACTTGGTTATTCCAAGTATGAAAGTCGACTCGAGTCATTCAAAGACAAGTGGCCAAAAGTTCTACAAGGACCTAAACCGGAAGGTTTAGCTAGATCTGGATTTAAATACGTGGGAGAAGGAGATAAAGTTCAATGTTTCAGTTGTGGTGTGCAACTTCACCATTGGGAGCCTACCGACTCAGCTGACATTGAACATGCCAGATGGTCTCCGCACTGTCACTTCTTACCTTTAGTGGCCTTAGAGCAGTACGGGTACGATGAGCCAGATGCCAAACAAAAGAAGAAGTAAAAAAAAAATTCCATGGCGGAGGAGAATACTTCTTTAGAAGAATACATTACTGGTTTACCTTTGGAGTTGCAAGAACATATTTTTCAGTATATACCTCCTACCTTAGAAGATCGCATTTGTGGATTACCTTTGGAGATACGAGAACGGATTTACAAAGAATATGTTCAGATTCAAGTGAAACGTAAAGAACAGTTACATCCTTTACGACATACCTGTTGTAACCAATGGTATTTGAAGACGATAAGACATTTGATTGCTTGTAAGATATTCAAATGGTCAGACATTGATGAAGAACTACATTGCAATTTTAAGAAATTGGTTGGTGCCACCTACAATGTAGCAGTGGAATATAGAATTCGATGGAATGAAGTGAAGGAAAAAATGTGACTAACATACAAGAATACCAAAAACTGTTAGAAGAACTGTCCCCTCAAGACGAATCGCCTTTACGTGGTTTGAAATTAGATAGGATAATCACTCAAGCTTGTTTTGGATCATATCCTTTACCTACCGATTCCGTTTGGTTGGTGTGTGAGTATTTTGTCACCAAGAAGACTACTTTAGAAGACCGCATTCGTGACTTGCCTTTGAAGTTGCGAAAACGGATTTACGATGAGTTGGTTCAGATTCAAGTGAAACGTAAACTTCAAGTGATTCCTCGATTTCAATACTATGGCTACTTTCGCCGCATCAGAAATCTGATTCTGAACAACGACTATCACCAGTATCGTGAAGAATACAAAAGAGAGTTACTTCTTTCCAAATCGGAAACTTTACCCAAGTACATTTGTGGCATGCCTTTGAATGTGCGCGAAAGGATTTACCAAGAGTTTGTCAAGATCCAAGTGAAACGTAAAATCAAAGTCATTTCTCGATTTTTAAACTATACCCTCTTCCAAGGTCATAGAAGAATGATTATGGGAAACGTCTATCACAATAGCTACGTTCACGGAGACTTTCTCAAAAGGTACCAACCTTGGGAGCCTGGCTATAAAAACATGCCACCCAAGATACCTACCTTTGCCATCGACCCCTATAAAGAGTCGGCACGTCTGCACTGTTCACGTCACTCGTGAAACGGATTCTGTGGAAGGAAGTCAAACATGAGCATTCATGCTTTATCGGTACACGCTAAGTGTCAATTGGGCAGCCTGGCTATAAAAGAGTGGGTATGCCTGAACTCTACACGTCACTCGTGAAACGGATTCCGTGAAAGGAAATCACAGATCATGTTCAGACCTTAGAGGATTATAAAAAAGTGATAGAAGAACTGTTTCCATTGAATTTTGGACGTTATGTGGTGTGTGTCTTAGTGACTGCTTATCTTGGAATTCGTTTTCCAGGACATTCGTTGTGGACTATTTTTGAGGACAAGTGTTTGCCTTGGATTCTTTTGGAGGATCCGTGGTTGTTTTGGACTCAATTGTTGAGTTCCAAAAAACAATATGACTCTGTGTTCTTCTTCGGAAGAAGAAGACTATAAAAACTTGATTTTATCAGTACAAGAAAGACTTACAGCGTTGAGAGTGGTCATGAAAATCAGTGAGGAACTTCCATGTGAAGAAGACATTCGTCACACTTTATCTGTTTATAAAACATTTCAAGAAGTGTGTTTTGCTAGTGAGTTACACCAACACCTTTTCAATTGGAAAGATGTACGACCCTGGAGAAACCTTGGTTTCCAATATTGGCTACAAGAAGTGGCTCAGTTTGCCAAAGATTTGGCAACTTGTCCATAAGGGTCCAAAAGTGAAAAAATGGGAACCTCAATGGGAAACCATGAAAGAAGAAAAAGAAGAAGAAGTACCTGACACCACTCTGGTTCAAATACCTCTTGAGGAACACAACCCTTCTTTACTGCCGTCGTCAGAGGATTCAAAAACAAAGAAGAAGACCAGAAGAATACCACCACCCCAAACAGTGTCTGTGTCTTTCATTACTAGGACACGAAAATATTGTTGTACATTGCCTTGTTTAGAGATAACTTTAGCTGTTTTAATGGTAGTCTTCATCGTGTACGTGTTCATTTTAATTGCATATTTTCTCACTAATTCACTTCTTCGTGTTCGTGTAAAGTTGTAAAATATGTTTTTGTTGGTTGGTTGTTTTTTTTAAAAAAAAATAAACGTGTATGAAAATGTATAAAATGCCTTGGGTCTTTTGTCTTCTTCTCAAAAATCTTCTTACCTCAATCATGGCTACATCATCCTCTTCTTCTGCCTCGTCTACCTCCTCCTCGTCTTCTGTAGTTAAAGTGATTGACGAAAAGTTAGATCGTCAAAGTTGGAATGCTTTTTATCTGCGCCATCCATTTAACATGTTGATTGCTGGACCGAGTGGTTCAGGTAAAACCGAATTTGTCAAACGTTTGATCGAACACAAAGCTGATTTGTTTGATCATCCACCTCAACGTATCGTGTGGTGTTACAAAGAGTGGCAAAAGTCTTACACGCTATTGAAAGAAAGTCAAGGAGAAACCATTTCGTTCATAGAAGACATCCCTCACGAAGACGATGGAATTGTGTCTGACGTGACTCAAACTCATTTGGTTATTTTTGATGACATGTTAGGAGAAGACAAAGAAGAAATTAAACTTTGGTTTACAGGAAAAGGACACCATCGTAATGCTAGTATTGTCTACATTACTCAAAATTTATTTCAACAAAGTAAAGCCCATCGAACGATTAGTCTGAATGCTCATTACGTGGTCTTGTTTAAAAGCCCCAGAGACAAATCTCAAGTACAAGTGTTAGCCAAACAGTTAGGGGCTCCTTGGCTCAATTATGCGTACGACGATGCCACTCAAACCCCTCACGAGTATTTACTCATCGACTTAAAACCCACCACTCCTGACTATTTGAGATTTCGTGCCCAATTGTTTCACCCTTGGGGTCAAGAAGGTGGTCCTGTCATTTACACGTCCCCTTCAGCCCATTTTAAAAAAAAACTATAAAAACAACCTACTACGTCATTTCTGTCTCACACTCTTTTGAGAGATGGCTTCCTTTCAACCTCATCCTTCGGCTAAATTGATTCGTGCCTTGTATGGTATCAGTCGTGAAAAAAATGCACAAGTCCGTGCTCATTTGTTAGAAGCGAGTCTTAAAGAAGTGTTAAGATGGTTTACTTTGACAGCACGTCAATTACTACAAGGCATCATTCACATCCCTCATCAAACTCAACGTTTTTTTTCAAAGACATAAAGCGGCATTGTCACAACTGGCTGATCATAGAATCGATTCACGGACTAAAAAACAAATCATTTTAACTCCTGGTGGAAGTGGTTCTTTAGGAGGGGTCATGATTCGTTCCCTTTTGAAATGGGATCCTAATGCCCAAGCCAAAAACTCCTAAAAAGAAGAAAAGTCCAAAGAAGAAAGCCAGCCCAAAAAAAAGAAGAAGAAAGGCAGCCCTCAGAAAAAGAAAAGTCGTGCCCAGAAGAAGAAAACAACACCTACCACCACTAGCACCCGACGTAAGAGAGGTACTGCAGAAAGGACGCAAACGTACACCCGCAAAACACCACCACCCTTACCATCACCACCACAACAGTCCCCAATGACGAGGTCTCCTTTTGCGTCCGCATCTTCCTCTTTGTTTTCTTCTTCACCACCTTTTACCATGATGCCTGTCAAACCAGACTTAAGATCCGTGTTTCCTAATTTGATGCTAAAATGGAAACCTATTTCGAAAGTCACCCCGTCGGGACCGTCGACGTCAGCTGATTTAGCCATGGCAGCAGCCTCCAACAAAGTACCATCCCCTAAAACCAAAGTCCAAGAAAGAACTGGTATCTTACAAAGTTTAGTGGATTTATCCAAAGAAGAATTGAGACGATTTAGTCCTTTGAAAACACCTCAACGTCGAGTGAGACCTGTCATGAAGATGGTACGTCGTGCAGACAATCAGTGGAGACGTATTCCAGTATAAAATAGAAGGGTACCCTGTCAGAGACTTCAGACTTGTTTTTTCTACCCTACTAAAAAAAGATGACTACTAAGCGTATTCACCACCACCACCACCAAAAAAAGAAAAGTAAAACCAGCAAAAAAGGGCGACTTCCCCCTCGTCTAGCCAAACATTGGGACGTCTTGTCTGTCCTGACCAAATCCAATCCTCCCATGCGAAAACAACTCATTAAAACAGCCCCTAAAGAAATCATCGATACCGTGTGTGAATGTTGTTTGAACGTGTTGAAAGGAACGGTACCTTTGTCCAAGATACAGAAACAAAAATTAGGGAAACATCGGAACGTTCTTCGTCAAATGGTAAAAAAGAAAATACCTCTTCAACAAAAGAAAAAAATGTTGGCACAACGAGGTGGATTTCTACCTATGTTGATAGGACCGTTGTTAAAAATAGCCGCTCCTTTGTTAGGAACGATTGCTGGACCACTTTTAGGAGGGGTCATGCGATAACCCTCCCCAAAAAAAGAAGATAAAAAGGACCACCCTTCTCTGAAACGACCACACCTTTTTGGTACCTTTGGATGAAATGGAAGGACGAAAACTGACTTTAGTACCTTACAAACGATGGATGGAATTTCATCGTTGGAACGAACAACGGATACCTCATTTACCACCCAATCCTAATCTCAACGAAATGTCTCAGTTACAACAAGAAATACAATCCCTGATGGAACGCAGCGATTTGTCCGAAACAGAAAAATCCCAACGGTACGGTCAACTTTTACAACGTCTGCAACTCTTTCGCCAAAAAGCAGTCGACGAAACAGCTCCACCCACTCTGAGAGATTTTAAGGCGATGATGAAAAGCGAACCTAAAGTGACCACCACCACTAAAAGAGACACCGCCACGGGGACGACAGAAGACGACGAGCCTCGAGAAGTGTTTCAAACTCCGTCTGCTGGTATCTCTAGTCAAATAGCCGCAAGCCTTCTTGACACCCTCACCTACTCCTCATCGAGAAAAAATGAAAGATTGGGTTCATAAGAAGATGTCCACTCCTTCTTCAGCAGAAGAAAAAAAGAAAGACAGCAAGACTGAAGTGAAAAAAGAGACTAAGAAAAAACCTGCCATCACCACTCCTGTGGCTCGTCGAACGCGTCAAGCTACTTCGTCCAAACCTCACGACACTCAAAGTAGTAGCATCGAACAGTGGGTGACTTATTGATCAGCCATGGAGAAACTGTTAGCTAGCCTTTATTACAATCCTGGCCATGCTGCTGGTTACGGAGGAGTTCAAAAATTATATCGAGCTGCTAAAAGTAAATTGAAAAGTGTACGTTTACCTGAAGTACGACGATGGTTACAAGAACAATCGACGTACACGTTACACAAACCCATTCGACGTAAATTTTCTAGAAGTACCACTCAAGTGGAAGGCATCGATCATCAATGGCAAGCCGATTTAGCTGGCGTCTCTCATTTAGCCACTTACAATCGTGGTCACAAATATTTGTTTTGTGTCATCGACGTGTTTTCCAAATTTGCTTGGGTCGTGCCTTTGACCTCTAAAAGCAGTACCGAATTGGTACGGGCCTTAAAATTGGTCTTGAAACAAAGTGGGCGCCAACCTTTACGATGGCAAACTGACAAAGGCACCGAATTTCTAAACCAAGCTTTTCAAAAAGAATTGAAACAAAGACAAATTCATTTTTTTACTACCGAAAATCCTGAAACCAAAGCCAGTATCGTGGAACGTTTTCAAAGAACTTTGAAAGAACGCATGTGGAAATATTTTACACATCAACATACTCTCAAGTACATCGACGTGTTACCCCGTTTGCACAAAGCGTACAATCAATCGTATCATCGTAGCATCGGATGTGCCCCCGAAGAGGTCAGCCCTGAAAACGAAGTGGTCGTGTTTGATAAATTATTTGGTTCACCCCAGACAAAAAAGAAGAAGAAGAAGACAACCTTGTTGGAGTTAAAGACGGGAGATTGGGTTCGCATCGGAAAAACCAAACGCACTTTTGACAAAGGTTATTTGCCCAACTGGACCACCGAATTGTTTCGTGTCACTACCCCCGTCCGTGGACGTAATCCTCCCGTCTATAAATTGGAAGACATGCACGGTGAAGTACTCAAAGGAACATTTTACTTGCCTGAGTTACAACGAGTGACCAAAAAAGAAGACACCTTGTACGACATCGAAAGCATTCTCGAACAAAGAACACGTAAAGTAGGTAAACGTCGAATAGAAGAAGTCAAAGTACGTTGGAAAGGATATCCCCCTAGTTTTGATTCTTGGATTGCTGCTTCTCAAGTCGTCGACTATAAAAAGAAAAAGAAGTAAACTAACAACATGCCATTCAACACAGCAGCAACCCAGACTTCAACGACTCTTTCACAGAGTTCTTCTCTTCAAGAATTACAAAAACAACCCCTTTGGGTGTGGTGTGGAGAACGTGTGCCTAAAAATCAAATCGTCTTTTTTCTGCCAAATCTTTGTAGTGTATTGTGTCATCGCCGCAGCCATTGCCAATTTGAGTTTGCAACAAGGAGACAAACAAATGTGGACCATTTTACTTAGCAGTTGCATCGGTTATCTTTTACCCAGTCCCTCTTTGAAATTTACGACAACGACGGACAACAGTCACCACCACGGGAGTACGAGCAACGCCTGTCCACCTTCTTCTTCCAGTCACCACCACAATACCAGTCCTCTTTTGGAACCTTTTGAACATTATTCTTCTGTTCACTTGAGTGACTCCTCGGACACCAGAACCACTTTGGAACTATGAATGACCAATTTTATTTAACGTTACCTAGTGACAGTTCCATGGATGTGTTTCCCAACAACAGATTATGTTGTTTCACCACCAAATTGCCTCAATTCATTCAATTAGATCACGATGCTCATTGGGAAGTAGGATTGGTAGAAATCATTCATCCTACGCAAATCATGAACATCAACAAAAGTCAAAACACTATCGTCGTGGAAATCTTGAACAAAAATATACAAGATGAATTAGAAAAAAACGATCCTAAAATCTGGGAAAGAGACAAAAAAAATCCAGACATGAAGGGAGCATTCAAAAAGTTTTCAGATTCAAAAAAAGAAAAAGATTCTGACATAAGGGTCTTTGGGCATTATACCCTGAGAATTCCTACGGGGTATTATTTGAGTAGCCGACATTTGTGGGACACCCTTGAGTTCACCATTGAAAAGCAATTTGGTAAAGCCTTGGAAAAAAACCAAAAACATGTACGAATCGGTTTCAATGAGGTGGCACGCCGTTTCCACATACAATTTGCTATGTTGGATAAAGCTAATGGTGAATTCATTGACGACAAAACTGCTAAAGAAAGAAACATACCCTCCGAGGAAAGAAGATTCATCAGCATCGAATTTTCTTCTGGATTGTATGCCATTTTGGGTGGAAATAAAAAGTATACCAATCGAAACATCTCAACTGACATAGAATCCGCAGATGCTTTTAAACAACCTTTGGAATTGAACATAGGACTGAATTTAATGTTTGTGTACTCCGATGTGGTAGAGTGCAACGTGGTGGACACACATCTGCTCCCTTACTAAGAGTCATTCCTTTCAAAGTGGATACTGCTGCTGGTGCGTACGAAGAAGGTGGAAACACGTTTCACGTTCACCGTGAATTTGTACATCCTCATTATCTTCCAGTCAGTAAATCGTGTTTTGACAGTGTCAACATTAGTATAAAAGGAGATTTAGGACAAGATGTACCATTCATTGACCAAGGAAAAGTCACGGTGAAACTACATTTTCGAAAAAAACAAGTTCTCTAACGTCTTGTAACATCCAAAAAAATGTATCCAGTGTACCGAGGAGTGGCTTGAAAACAAGGACATGGTTTAGGAGATATGTTAAAATCAGCTTTTCGGACGGTAGCTCCTATTTTGAAACCGATGGTGACTCGAGGATTTCATTCCTTAAAAGAAGCTTCTTTGACACAAGGAAAAGAAATTTTGCAAAATGTCCTCATCGACAAACAAAATCCAAAAGAAGCCTTTATGAGAGCAGGCAAAAATGTGTTGATGACTACTGGCAAAGATCTTTTAGGTCTCCGAGAAAATCCTATAAATACGCTTCACGCTTCAGGCTCTGGCATTACTTCACAGCAAGGACAAGGCAGAAAGAGACGACGGCGACATCGAAATCCTTTCAAAGTTCATAAAAGAACACACGGCAGTTCCAAAAAGAATAAGAAAAGAAAAAGAACCATCAGAGAACTAGACGTGTTTGATTATTAACTGTGAAAATGATGCACCGAGATTCTTGCGAATGTACCAAGTCAGAACTGGATATGTTTACTATGCCTCCCACCATGATGACGATGCAAGAATCCCAATGGGTGGAATTTCATCCTGTATCGTCTTTGTCGGATTCAGCTCCTATCGAATTTGAAATCAAAGGACAAACCGAAGATTACATCGATCTGAATGACAGCTACTTGTTCCTGAAACTCAAAGTGATCAAAACGGCGGACAGCAGCCTTCCTGATGGCAATTCCAGAGTCGCTCCCGTCAATAATTTCATGCATTCCTTGTTCAGTGGAATAGATTTGTACTTGGATAACAAACTGGTCAGCAGCAGTTTGAATACTTACCCTTACCGTGCTTACTTGGAAAATCTCTTGACGTATGGAAAAGAAGCCAAGAACACTCATCTGGATGCTTCAGTGGTCTGGAAACCTGACACCGCAGGAGAGAATACCTTCAACGACACAGAGGTGTCAGTACCGGCCAGGATTGAGGGTGCTGATTTTGCTAATGCAAGAATAACTCCAGCAGAGCCGCACAATGTGGGATTTAACGACCGTCGAAAGAAAATCAGAGGGCACAGTTTAGAATTGATGGATCGTTTACATTTGGACATGTGGTTGCAAGGCAAGTATTTGTTGAACGGAGTAGATGTACGCCTGAGACTGAATCGCAGTAGTACCGCTTTCCATTTGATGGCTAATGCTAACGAGTGGAAAACTGTCATCCAAGAAGCCAAACTTTATGTGCGACGTGTAGAAGTCTTACCAAAAGTAGCCAACGACATCAGTCAATCCTAGAGCAGAACCACTGCTAAGTATCCTCTTAGACGTGTGGAAGTGAAAACCTTTACTGTGGCCACTGGACTCCGATCCATAGTCGAAGATCACATCTTCCAAGGGCAGCTCCCAAAACGTTTGCTGCTTGGTATGGTCAGAAATTCAGCCTTCAACGGAGTCCACGATCAGAATCCGTTCCAGTTTCAGCACTTCAACGTCTCCAAGATAGAAGTCAGTCGAGATGGCAAGACCTTGTGTACCAGACCTTTTGAACCTGACTTTAGCGTCAACGCAAAAAATTACTTACGATCTTACTTGACCCTGTATGAAGCCACAGGACAGTTAGGTACCAACACCAGCCACGGCATTACGTACGAGGATTATGCAGGAGGGTATGCCTTGTGGGGATTTGATTTCACTCCGGACCAAGGCAGCGATGAAGGACATTTCCACCCTATAAAATCAGGCCCCCTTCGAGTGGAACTTCAGTTTACAAATCCTCTACCTGAGACAGTGAACGTCGTCTTGTATGCAGAATTTGACAACACTCTAGAGATCAACAGCTTGAGAGAAGTCATTCTAGACTATTAGAAGAAGAAAAAAAAGATGCAGTACGAAGAAGAAGAACCTATGGAGATAGATGAGGGATTTTGTGAAGTGAATCATTCAGAACCTAAAATAGAAGAAGAAGAAGAAATCAATTCAGTTCCTGTTTTTACTGGATTTATGGTTTGTCGATGGCCAGAACACGAAAAACAGTTAGTGACCTGTTATGCTCAGGAATTGAGTCCAATAATTAACAGTCTAGTCCGAGAAAATTGTCATGGATGTCAAACCGATCATCCCAGTCAGATACAACACGACAAATGTATGATGTTGACAGCGGAAGAACAATTGGATGAATATTTGGAAACGGCCTGGTCACAACTCTCGGATGAACATGTGTTGAGACAATGGTATAAAGTCTTGCAGAATTCTTCTTTTCCTCCACTTACTTCTCTGGAGATCAAACGGATCGAAGGTCTCATTGGACAGAGTGCAGAACCTATCCGACGTGAATATTCCTGGAATTACAAGACAGATCCATTCAAGTTTAAAGTCAGGTGTGAATTGGTGACTCAATATTTCCATTGTTGAAGACCAAAAAAAAAAAAAATGGATACCAGGGAACTTCATTACTTATTGACTCGCGGTTCCTATACTTCTTCTTGGAATCCTGTGGTGTGTGCTAAAGATGAACTACCTCATCGTAAACCAAAAAACGTTCATGCCTATGTCATCAATACTGACGACAGTGATCTACCAGGAACCCATTGGGTGGCCGTGTACTTTCTCAACACTCACTGTGTGGAATATTTTGATTCTTATGGATTACCTCCTTTGGAAAAAGACATCATCGAGTTTATGAGAAGAAATGCCGTCTCGACTCGATTCAATAATGTGACACTACAAGGATCAGATTCCATGGTGTGTGGACAATATTGTGTCCATTATCTTCATCAACGCAGTCTTGGATATTCCTTAGAACATTTACTGACTTATTTTGATAGTGACTATGTTAGAAACGATGCTAAAGTACAAAAATGGTTTTGTGAACGTTATGGTTATCTCTTGTCTTTAGCTCACAATCGTAGTGTGCATCAGAATGATGTGGATGTAGAAAGTTTGACATTTACTTTACCTTCCCAACGTTGTCAACCTTGTAAATATGTTCCTGTTTAATATCTTGTTCATTATTAGTTTTTTTTATGTTAGAATAATTATTGTTGATTAAAAAAATGTTATTGTTTTTTGAAAAAAATGGTGTTGTGTGGTTTTTTTTATTGAATTTGAAAAAAAATAATTATGTTCTCTCTCTCTCTTTCTATCGATCTAAAAAAACTATCC
This sequence comes from Margaritifera margaritifera, assembly GCA_029931535.1. Taxonomy (NCBI): domain Eukaryota; kingdom Metazoa; phylum Mollusca; class Bivalvia; order Unionida; family Margaritiferidae; genus Margaritifera; species Margaritifera margaritifera. Next base: position 19,386 of record JAQPZY010001388.1, read on the forward strand.
TCTTTTTTTCCTCTATCTATCTATGATCTCCCTGTCGATCTGAAACCCTACCATGTTTTCCATCGCGTCCGCGCGTTAAGCATATAAAACGGTGCATTGACCAGTGTAGTCATTCTCGTTGACTCGTCAAGATCTCAACAGTTCCAAAAAAGAAGAAAGAAGAAGATGGCCGCCACCAAGATTACAAAGCTGAATGAAGCTATGGTTAACATTCAAAGGGTGAAGAATCATTTGATGGAGACCAACCCAGAGAGAAAGACGATGACGTTCATTCAAATGGCACATGATCTAGTAGAAGAGGTCCTGAGAGAAGAAATATTTAGGGAAAGAACAGAATGGGAGGCAGCACAACGACTACAGCAGCAGCAACAAAGACAGCAACAGCAACAACAACTTATGCAGTCCAACAAACTATTTGACGGCGAAGTAAGTTGCAAGATTGACTGTGAAGAATTTGCTTTCTCTTTCACCCGAAAGAGACCTGCCTGTCTTAAAGCTGTGAGACCCATCGCTAAACGTGGCCGACCTGCTGGAGCTACTGCCACGGCTACATCAACCCTAAGAAGTTAAAAACAACCACATAACTTCTTTAAACCCCAACGGCCCTTTTTAGGGCCACCCAATCTCTAGAAAAAGATTACTACTCTCATATTGCCATATCTATTTGTGTTTTATATATATGTTTTGTATGTTATTTTGTTTGTGATAGTCTACCCACTCCAACAAAAAAACCCTTCTCCCCTTGTATGTTTTTTGTTGTGTGATTGATATAAAAAAATTTTAAAAAGTAAAAAAATGAATTGAATGGTGTGTGGATGTTTAATATAAAAAAATTTTTAAAAAAAAAAAGGGTTATGTGAGGTGTGTGAAAGTTTAATAAAATTTTTTTTTTAAAAAATAACAAAAAATGGTTGTGTAGTGTGTGTAAGTTTTAAAAATAAAAGAAGTCTTTTTAAAAATAAAAAAATAAGAATGGTATGATGAATGTTTGATTTTTATCAAAAGTAGTTTCTTTTAGGTCCGCGCTTTTAGAGTCAGGGGTGATGGAGTGCAAAATCCGCGAAGCCTAGAATGACGTCAAAGGAATGACGTCAGACGCCGGGTAGTGGGGTGATGTTTTTTTTTTTTTTTTTTTGGGTGAAAGGGATGTTTTCCTTCACGTCCGCGCTTCTAGTATATTAAAACAACGTCTTCCCTAGTCAAACTATCCCGTTTATTCAAGAGAATGAACAGAACTGAAATTATTAGACAGATAAGAGTTCATCTCGAGGTGGCGTGGCACCTCCTCCATGAAGTGGAGAAAAGGGAGGTGGAGGAGAGGGAGAAGCAAATCCCAATTAAACCACATCCAATGATGATGGAGGATTGGGAGCCTGAAACGTCCCATCCTCCATGGGTTTTTAAAACTCCCTGCAAACAAAGTAAAACTACATGGAGGGGGAGCTGCCCTGCATGCAGGGCAAAGCCTGGGAGGTGCCCCCACCTCTAAAATGAACTCAAAACAAATCCAACGGTCCTTTTGAGGACCACCCTTTTTTCAAGAAAGATTAATTCTATTCCCCCACACTCCCGCCACGTTAAAAAAAACTCCCGTACGTAGCTCAAGTGCCCCCGCCATGTTAAATTCCCATTGTCGCCAGAGAGGCCCCCTCCATGTTAAAATCCCATTGTCGCCATAGAGGCCCCCAATGTTAAATCCCATTGTCGCCAGAGAGGCCCCTCATGTCGCTCAATACCCCCCGTCTACTACTCTCGGATGAACCTTAGTCTGTTTTGAAATTGTGTAAAAGCGGACAAAGTAACTCCGAAAAGTTTTGCAACTAAGCACTAGAATAAAGCCTTAGTAAACATAGAAGGCCTGCTAAATATAGTTCTTTCCCAGACTTTTCAATTTAGACAACAGTTTATAGAAGTCACAAAGTATTTCTTTGCTGAAAAACAAAAGCAAACATTCTTTCAAAACAATTGGCTAAAATCAGTTATGTTTTAGGCATGTATAAATGTATTTGAAATAACATCTGCGGAGTGATTAATTGTGTAAAGACCAAGTTTGCACTGAATCTGATAGAGACTGAATACAAGAACGTTTTTGACTACATCGTCATTTTCTGTCCAACTTTTCTGTACAACAAAACTTACAACAAACAATGATTATTTAAAGATGAAAAGCTGATATTGATAGAGCCACAAGATAAATTCGGTGAGTGTCAATCTTACCAATGTGAAAGAGAAGGCAGCTAACCTAACTTAAGTAGCCTTTAGGGGCAGACATGTCAAAATATATGGATGGGAGATCGTACACACGTATAACTCTGTAATCAAAGATTTCTACCTTTATACTATTCATTCGCAAAAGTTTACATAAACTTGAGGTTATTAAACTCTAATCTACAGTAAGTCGACAGCACATTTTGTCTTGTGATATATAAAATTGTTCAAGGGGCCGGAAACTTGAGGTCGTACTGAAATTGTAATTGTTACTAACTGAGAAAAAAACCCAGCTTACCCAAACTACAAGAGGCTATCAAATTTAAACCTGTCAAATGCAGTTATATTAAAATTATAATAATGTATATATTATGTTTATATTAAAAGTAGTATTCAAGTTTAAGTATGCACTCAGGTCAAGAGGCTGAAATAATGATCGGGATAAAATCCAATTCTTTTTATCGCCCGAAATAGAAGGTCCAGAAACTACAGGAAAAAAAAAACACGTGCCATTATAAAATTAGAGCTGCACTTGTACTTTCAATTCAAATTCTTATGTAAACCTTTCGGCTAAAGTCCATTTCTGTTTAACCATTGGTAACAATTTTTACATGCAACTTTTCCGCTTACTGATACTGAGAGCCGACTAATTACCTTTCGGAAAAGTTTTTGTGGTGGAGAAAGTTTATCGATTTAGCGGTCTCAGAGTTAGATAGTAAAAACAAATCACGTAACAATTTTCCACTTTAAATATTGTAACCTCTATAGATCAACAATCACTAAAATATTACTAGCCAAAATTAAAATCCATGTTTTTGAATATAAATTAGTCCGCGAAAAAATGTCCTGTATACTATCATTTTTTTGGAGTAAACTCGTCACTAGTAAGTTTACACTTCCTAGTCAGTAGTTATTGTACAGTGGGTCAAGGTTACATTGAGCGTAATGAGCACACAAAAACGGGGAATCAATACTGGTGATCTTATTTGAAACAATCTCGTTGATCGTTCTATATGACGCACTATTTGCAGAATTCTAATGTAGACAGATGTAGACAGAGATATAGACATATTAGACACGTGCTCACTAACCTAGATAACAAAAAAGATAGGTAATATATTGTCTCATTTCATAAAAATTCATACAAAATATAGTAACATTATTGAAAAGGACATAACACGAAATTATCATAATATTCCAATTGCACTAATGGGATAAACTTTCCGCCTTTTAGCCATGGCGGACCCAAATAGGAAGATAAGGTTTACCTCATTATGTGGGAAATTCATATTTGTTAAACTCGTGATAGATCATGTGCGGACTGATACGATACGATGGAAATCCCAATAAATCATATTGCCGTAATGCAAAATACAGGAAACTAAAGCTGATATCTCCAGTTGTAGCATAGTTCTTCCTTCTGAATTCTATACATTACTTTTTTAATTTCAAAAACATGGTTCTTCCTTTTGAATTCTATAAATCAGTGGTCCCCAACGCGGTGCCCGCGGGCGCCATGGCGCCCGCCAAGGTTTTTTGTGTGCCCGCGGAAAAGGTTATAATGAATAATAAAAAATATAAAAACTGGGTCAAGTTAATTGGTTGGTGCCCGCCACTCTCTCATAAACTCACAAATATGCTCGTAGGCACAAAAAGGTTGGGGACCCCTGCTATAAATTACTGACTTTTTTTAAAAAAAATACAAACACAAACATAATTTTGTCAGCGCGTATGAATTGTCAAACTTGCTTAAGAATGGTTGTTTGATAAGAAAAATCCCTTGTGTAATTAATGAAATTAATTTCCTGTTATGTCGTCATAAAGGAACTGTTTTGTTTGTTTTTTGCGGAATGGGCAAAGTACAACAATTGTTATGCTAGTATTTTATTGATATGAGGTTTTACGAACTCGTTTCATAATTTTGACATTAGACGCGATGTCTCGTCTGACGTCACAAAAGGTTAATCATATTTTGAAGGGTCAGAATGTACTTTTAAGTTAGCTCACCTCACTGTTATACTTTGTTTTCACAATAAAATCAGTGATTTTCAGCATATGATGAATAGAAGTTACATTTGTTCGCATTTCATGTGAAATGTATGAAAAGTAAGGAATAATTTCAGTCGTCTGCTTTCTAAGTCCTGCAAGAGACAGGCATTACGACGCATTGAATAAATTTCATTTAAAAGGAGAATTCGTGTACAATTCTCAACGAAGACAGCTGCTCATCTATTGGTCCCATAGTAGTATGTTGGAAAAGTCATTTCCAAGACCTTATTAAGTAATGTTATTAAATTCAGTATATTTGGAATCTTTTCTTAACTAATAAGATGGATCAGAAAAGAAATTCAGAACTGTATGTATCAGGAAAGAAAAATTTAAAAGGCTAGTTTCTTTCTTTCAACTTCTGCCATTCAAAAATTGGATCTTTTTATTGTTGATTGTCTCATTTTAGGATTCCAAGACAGCAAGACTTTAAGTTAATGGCATTTCTATTCACTTGTTGTAGCTGTGTTTCCTGGAAACTTCGAGTGATTTCTTATAATGTCAAGAAATAATTGATTGCCTCTCTGTTTGAGATTTATTATCGAAGAGTTTGGTAAATGCTAGTCAATGACATTTTATTCAAATATTGTGATTAAGTGGTAATCAGCGGAGATAAACTTTGCAGCTGCATTTCTTTCCAAAATCAATTTTTCACAAATGTTCTTTGAAGTCTGTAGCTATTTAAAATGATTATCTAACCGCCAAAATTCACCTAGATTATCCAATTCAGTTTATTTAATTTTTGGGACTTTTTTGATGTAGCGGACTAAAAATGGTGGAAAAACCACGGGTATGTCCTTTTTTACGTCTCCGTTTATAGATTTGTTGGATTTTAGTGAATATTGTTTGATTATGGGGAATATGTGTTGCGAAGATATTTCTCAGACCGAATAATAGGTTATTATGTACAGGTGTCTTACATACTGAACCATATTCACAGGACTTTATGATAACATGGATTTCGTAAAATGGCCCAGTCAAATTTTTTAATTTCTTAATTTCGTATAAATATTTCCTAGTTTTTGATAGGAATAATTCTGTGTATTGGGTGTTTTGTAGTACGTGGCATGAACTATAGATCTACGGCTTATAATTGCGCACTGATAAATTATACCAATCTGAAGCAAGAAAAACTATACGGATGTGAAATTAGAGACTCGTGAATGTGTGGTCCTTAGTTTGATTGTAGGAAAATTATTTGTAGCATTAGCGCGTTTAAGAACTCTTCACTTGACAACGACTGTTGTCTTGGGTCGTTGGAAATAGGGGAAATTATGACCTCAAGCCAAACTCACACAGTGTGGTCGATTTTGTTTCGCTTGATCTGGAGGTTAACTTGTAGCAGCTGATTTTTTTTAGATCCCTAGCTCTTTACAATAGAGTTTGCAAATGAGACTCACACACCATAATGAAAAGATGCGCAGGATTTAGTCGATTTTTTTCAGGGTTTTGATTGAGTCAATCATATTTGTGGGGTAGAACATTGTGTACAGTGACATAATGTGCTCTACACTTTTTTGTCAGCTCTCGAGTTATGGATGGGTTGAGTCCAGATGTATATGCAACATGACCTTTGGTTTTATAATGCGTGAGCGACAAGCAATCTTTTTGAAAGCACACTATCTCATTTACATGCTACATCTCGGTGCAGACCTTCTTTGAGATTATTGTATTTATTCTTGATTCTGGTAGACTTTTTTAAAAATCTTGATTAGGAGATGCCATTATGTTAATTTTCAATGTTTGTTTGCGAGGGAATGCATATTTAGTGATATTATGACTCAGGGTGTTCCAGGGAAAAAATGTGCTATTTTTTTTACAGGAAAACAGGTGAAATTTGAAAATGTTATTAAAAACAGATAAGGCGTCAAAACATAAAAGTAAGCCCTCTCTGCTTAATCTCTGTTGAAGATATTTTAGTATAAAATATATAAATGCTCGTGAAAAATGAAGTCAGATCAAATCTGTATGAAATTACTTTGTCGTGTTGGACGTATAACCCGTAGCTAACACTTATGCGTAGAAATTTGTCCAAATGATAATCATGAATTTTTTTTCACTAAAATTGTTTCTTTTTAGGGTTGTTAATTAAATATTTCAAAATTGTGGTAAATAGTAGTCTCTTAGATATATTGGTAGGTACGATTTGCATCCCGTTTTGTAAAAGTATCTACTAGTATCAAGACGTGCAACTATTTTGAAAACCAAATAAAGCAACCTAAAAAAACCCCAAAAAACAAAACAAAAATCCGTACAATACTTTATTCTCATTTAAACAACATTTCAAATAAAGCATTAATGACACCTAAACTATGTCAAGAAAAGTGTCTCTCAACATTGCGAGACTGTTGCTTTAATTAGTTTGCAATATTTTTGTAAAAAAATGATCCTCCACTCCACCTCCACTCCCACCCAAAAGCAAACAACAACAACCCCAAATCCCCAATATCCTTATTCAGTGCTTGGTCTATAATAAAGGTACTAAGACCTTAATAAGAAGCCTCAAGCCAAAGGCTTTTATTCCAAAGTGAAGGAATGCAGTGTTCAGTTGGAATTGAAATTTGAACACAGAAACAACTTATATAGGGATTGCCCTCTCTCTCTCTCTCTCTCTCTCTCTCTCTCTCTCTCTCTATATATATATATATATATATATATATATATATATATATATATATATATATATATATATATCTATCTATCACCCTTCCTCTTCTCTTTCATTACCATTTTGACTTAATTTGCGAGGAACAGATCAATTTAATTTAAAAGTGACAAACAGCAGTAAAAATAGATTAAAACTTCATGTCAGGAGAATCGAAATTCTTATTGTATTGCAATTTTAGTATCTGATCTCATCTTGTTCTGCAAAGGTCCCATTCTTTTTATTCTTTCTATTCATACGAGTATACTTATAATACTTACAAAAAATACAGGTCATCGATAGCATACACATCAATAATGAGTACCGGATCCACTCGCGTATAAGTCTGATTGAACTGCAAACTGCATAGACATAGATCTGTAGTCGCATCATCGGCCGGCAGATATGGGTCTATGTAGTTTGTTAGAATGAAAAAAAAAAAAAAAAAAAAAAAATAGAACAAAAATCATAGACCCTGATCTGTCGGCGCATTATGCTACGGCCGATCAGGATCTATGTTGTTTGCAGTTCTACCCGACTCATAGGCGAATAACGACGGTGATATTTTGTTCGAAAGTTCTGTTGATTATGTTACATAATGCGACTTTTGAAACGCGTTTTGTTATGAAAAATACACAATATCCACGTCTTTTAGAAATACAGTGACGTGTTTATTTTGTTTTCCATATCAGAAAAGTACTCTGTTTTGTACCTATTTAATAAACTTGTAAGTACGAAATTTAAAAAAAAAATCTTAAAAATTCTTTTCGCCTTCAATTAATAGCAGTTGCAGGTTCAAAACCATTGAGCTTTTCATACGAATCATTGACGAATCATTGCTGAATTCTTTATGAAACAAAGAAAAAAAAAAGAAGAAATAAATCAAGAAAGGGAAAGATTTTATGCTATATGAAATATTACTGTTAAATGCATAACTCTGTATGTGAGACATGCAAGCTTGTTGCCATGGCTACACTTTTTTGGGTAGCATTGCTTGTAAGTGATAACTTCATAACCAGCGCTTATTCAAAGAAACATACAATTGTAGATCATACAATGTAGCCCCACAACGGCATTAACTCCATAAATTGAGATGATGTCTTGATTGAAGCTGAATTTCACCATATCTCTTATTAGTTGTTGTTATTTAAAACCTTTTCCGTAAAAGACTGCCTGACACGCAGTTTGTTCCATTCCTTTGGTAATAATATTCACAATTCGCTCTTCAAAGCATAGCTTTTGACAAAGACATAGAAAAATTAAAAACATATTTTAGATATAGATTTTTATATTTATATAACCGGGCAAGACAAACAATTAACATTAGTTACTTAGCTCTATTAAGCTATTTACAATCTAAGAATGATTAACAATAATAACATTGCAAATGCAAGGAAGGACATGGATAACTCTTACTGTTCAAATGAAATATATTGCTCACTTATCAGAAATACTATGTATGACAAACCTTTCTATCTATACATCATGCATGTAGTGCCTATGTGTTGCAGATAATTTGAATAACGTGTTGGTTATTTGATTGAATATGTTTGATCACAAATATGATTCCAAATAATTTCTACTGACAAAACACTAAGATTGATAACTGTCACACAAATAACGAACATATCATTTGGCAACACAGTTTCCAAATACACGACCCATAAATCTCTTCTGACATCACATAAAGTAATATTTGAAGTTGATCTACCTTCGTAATAAGTAAGCAATTAAATTTGATTAGTGTTTTGAGGCACATCAACACTTAAAGGTTACATCATGCAGACTCAGTTGAAGTAAAGTGCCTTTCCCCTGTACACACCACGACGCAGGCCTGGGTAGATCAGATGGCAGGATTCGACCCGGCTCCCTTGTTGTCGAGTGTATGACACGTTCTCAACTGAGCTACCGCGGATCAAATAAGTGAAAGGTAAGTCAAAATGTAGGTATGTAGTGCAGGTAAGTAGTTAGGTAGATAGGTGGTTATGCTGGTAGGTAAGTGAGTAAGTAAATAGATATTTTAAAGGAAAGAAAGTAATACAAAACAGACGATATGCTGTGATAAGGGTAATAATTACAAATCGATGATATCCTTCCATAAAGGGGTTGTTGCCCCTTGAAATAACTATCTAGGTCATTGCGTAACTAATCTTAGAAATTTGAGAATAATTGGAATGGCCGTCGTCATGGAAATATGTAATACATTATGGATGAATCCTTGACTTATTTATGTATCCACTATTTATAAGTCATCAACACAAAAATGCATTCCTCTGGTAACTTTTAATGAAATTTTACCTTAGATTTTGTCTCAATTCTGTAATATTTCCCGTGTCGACAATGTATCGAAATATTGCTAGCTAAAACTCTACAATCTCATAATGGATACAATCAATATGTATTGAGAAGTTCTAACTGTGTACATGTTATGACCGTACATTGATATTTCTGATCAAGTAAAACCCTAAGTACCTATCAGTAATCAAAATGTGTTACCTAATCACCGTCAACATCCGTTACAAAAGTATAACTTTAAAAAAAATACTTAACGTAACACTATCATCATTACTGTATGTGCGAGATTGCTACTGTTTCTTGTATCTCTCATTAAATAATAGACTCTTTTCTCAATTTTGAACAAAGGTTTCTTAATGAAAAGAAATGTTTAATTATAAATTTAGACATGCAAAAGGCTAACTTCTTTTGTAGCATTTTTTAAAAATATCTAAATAAACAGAAAGTGTTTTGGTGGTGTATCTTATTAATCAATATTATACAACAGTTTTTTAATATCAAAATACTACTGTCTCTCATTAAAGTCACAAAAGCTTCAGATAAAAGCAATATACCTAAATTGCTATTACAAAATTATCCTTGGGATTTGTTCTACGAAGTTGAAAAAAAAAAAAAAAAAAAAATGATACACACTGATAATGTTCCTACGATCCACAAACTGTGGTTTTAGAAGGATTAAATGATGGGAGATTTTACCTGTCAACCAAAATATTCCTGATTGATATATAACTTTTGAAAATAACCCCACTCACAGTTTACGTCACGCATTATATCTGACAAATTTAGGTGACATTTAACAACTGGGAATTTTAGGGTACTTTTTTGAAGTTAGAAACGTAATATGGTCAAGCCTGGTGGTTTTGTAAGTGAACGAGTACCAAAACACAAACAGTAACGGGATCCTTGCTCTTGAAATGGAAGTTAATACAAATGATAATAATGAATGAGATATATTCTAAAGGTATTTTTTCGTCTGTTGAAGTGAAAAGTTTGTTATTATGAAACTTTGTGTCTAATTCTATACCAGTGTATGTGAAATACCTCCAAACATTATAAACATATGCCATTCCATCCTATCCAAAATTTACCACTCGAACATATTCAGGACCTTCAACCTCCCTTACCGTAGAAAAAGCATCAAACAATTTAAAATACAACACATTGACAACGGTTCATAATTGATATAAGAAATTTTGTGAGAAAATACTACAATCAATAGACTTTATTGGGTCAAAAGCACGATACTATAATCAATAGACTTTATTGGGTCAAAAGCACGATACTATAATCAATAGACTTTATTGGGTCAAAAGCACGATACTATAATCAATAGACTTTATTGGGTCAAAAGCACGATACTATAATCAATACACTTTATTGGGTCAAAAGCACGATACTTTTATAGAACTTTTATGTTTCTCATTTTTTCATCCCCAATTGTCCAAATTTTGCGAGAATGGCTATACAATATCAGAAAGAGGGAAATAACTAAGCATAAAATACAATGACCTTGACAATTCTATTGTTCGTTCTGAACTGTACACTAGAAAATATACTACAAATTAGACGTGACAATTAACTTCCGATCCAAAAGTCTTAAGGTTTCTGATAGATTTTGACTAACATATCTTCCCACAAAGTTAAATTCTGTTTGTATTTTTTAAAATATAGTTTGCAATAAGCGATAGTTGTGACAATCTTCGTCGACAAAAATAGATACAGATTGGAAGTTCAAATGCTACGAGACGAAATTAGAATTCCACAATATAGGTTGAATAGTACATTATACCTGATTTGATCATCTATTTATCGCTAAAATATTTGTTAAATTGAATGTGCTTTGAACATATCTATTTCTTAATTTGTATAGATAACATCTGCAATCAGTATAAAATTTTATTATATACTTTAGTGTGAAATGTAGAAACTTATTGGCGAAATAATTTTCATATTTTTTCATTCCTATATTTTCACATGTGAAAATATCAGATTTCCCATCATGCCCTGCGACGCTGGATTGTGTGTGCCTTCAGATGTTATACCTGCAGCAACAAAAACGAGCACTTGATGAGCTAGAACAAATAAACAGAAACTGCATTACATTTCAGACATGGAAATTAATTTTTGGTGACGAAATTTGAGTCGACGCCGTTATCGTCTCTATGAAGTTATTTCCCCTTACTTCCTTGACAAACATGATAAACCCGCTGTGATGCATTGATGAATCGGACTTGCTTTGTAGTCAAATATGATAAAATAGTTTCCAAAATGTAAAAAATATAATTTACTGCAACAGATTAGGTCAACCCAATCATACCGATGTCTAATGTTCCTGATATTTATATGACCAGCTTATAAAAGTGAGGTGAATTTACAAAAAAAGGGGTGGGTGTGCGGTGGAGTGTGGTGCTGAATAGTGAGTTTAATCTTCTAAGCTTCGATTCTGGAGAAACTTTGGCATATAATAAAAAGAAAAGTTTCTTTTCCTGTGTTAATACCGTATATATTTCATCTTGTGGTACCAAAAACGGGTATATTTTAACTCTTGGCTTCGCCACTCGTTAAAATATCACGTTTTTTGTACCACACGATGAAATATATCCGGTATTAACGTAGGAAAAGAAAATATCCTCTATATACATTTAGTATTGGGACGAAAGTCAGCAACTTACACAGTCTCTTCTCCTTTCATTGTACAGACAAGTGTAAACAAAGAGGTGGACTATATCAGAGAGCAATGCTTGAAGAGTTGAATACTGCAGATACCAAATGTTACAATCAGTTCATTAAGCTAAACATTTCCAATATGAACAGAACAGAACAAAATCTTATTGCCAACTCAAGTCTAACAATATACATAAGAGATTAAACACGTATACAAATTATTAATGTTGGTGGTACAGATGACAGAGATAGGCAGAAAGAGGTATATTCTTATCCATAATTTGGATATACATAACAACATGGGAGAAAAATTATAATAGATATAACTATTTTGAGTTTGCATGGGAATAAAATGATTTAAATATTTGTTATATAAATTTACTTAATCAAAAAAGTACGCTAACATTTATGTTATTTAGCAACTCACTAAATTTTTATGTATTAGCATTTGTGAGATACGTTTTACTTATATATTGCTTTCATATTTCAACAAAATGTTGACATTGACGAAAGATAGTGAAATTGATTACCTGTATCTTTTTAGGCGCATAATTCACATTTTCTTTCAGATATATCCAAAGTTTTGCCACCTTACAAAATGTTGGCATTGACGAAAGATAGTGAAATTCATTACCTGTATCTTTTTAGAAGCAGAATTCACATTTTCTTTCAGATATATCCAAAGTTTTTCCACCTTCCAGTTTCAAAGGCAAGAAAAACATAGGATATGAAGAAAGAACATAAATTGTAAATAGTGAATGAGAGAGAAAAGAGAAAAGGGAAGGAAATTAATAAAAAGAGGGTTCATATGATATTTATCGACAATACTACTTTCTCGTGGAACGAATCAACACGGTCACAATGACCCCCAAGTTGGTATAACCATAACAGTATTAGTACAATTAATCTCAAACCGTGGACGCAGATATGATGTTGGAGAAAAGCTACTTAGTGCAATATTTCGGGATGTTCAATAAATTTATTAACGGCGTCAAAACTACGAGTATTAACCTACGATGACAACACATCCCCATATAAGTGAGTATCTATGGGAAGATCGGGGGGGGGGGGATGGGGGCGCTGATTTACAGTTTGATGGTTAAAATTATGCACTGAAAACGTTTAAATGCAGGTGCTTCCGGGGGCTTCGCCTGGGCCCCCCACAGGGGTTTCCGTCCCACAGACCCATAAACCTACTTTTTTACGCTCCCCCTCAAAGCTACTAAACGAGATTTCTGGATCCGCCCCTGGTATCTAGAGTTAAGTTACATTTGGTCTTAGGGTTTGGGACATCTCAAGATGTTGCTACATATGGTCTTAGGGTTTGGGACATCTCAAGATGTTGTTCGAGGTAGTATTGACAAGAGAAGAAAAAGCATTGTGTGTTTTCTGCAAGACCACATTTACATAAGGGTGAATCAATTACATTTTTTTTAGGAAGAAGTGATGGCTAAGTAAACTACAATTTGGTCGAAGTCGAGAGTACAAATCTTAAGTTTCCTTGTGCCCTGGTCTGGCAATAGTGTCTGTGCCCTGGTCTGGTCTGGCAATAGTGTCTGGCAACAGACACACTATTTATTATTATTCAATATTTCTAACAACTACAAAAGCAACAAAAATAAAATATAAAAACAAACAAACAAACAATTGTATGTGATTTCTAAATGTCACAAAATCAAAAGTTGATGAATTATCTTCAAAATGTAACAATGTTGGTGTTTTATTTTAAACCAACGATATACATCTATTTTTTGTAAGTTTCAGTTGAGAAAAATCACATATATTTAATTTTTCACTTATTGTAACGTATTGATTTCGAGCCTTGTCTTATTCAAAGAGAAAGACAGTAGTTCGGTTTTTGGAAATTGTACTTTAAATTCATTCGACTACACATAAAATACGTTTATTTTGCAAACAATATCAGGCTCTGTCATCTAATTCCATGCTTCCAAAAGAGTTCTGGTAGGGCGGAACAATATAGAGGAGAATTAAATCTGTACTGACTGTGGTAGAAACGTTCAATGTCTGAAATAAATTGCTAATATTTAGACATAATGAAGTCCGAAGAAGTTTGCTCTTAACGATTTGTATAGAAACTGTGGGTCTGACGCCTTAACGTAAATTTCATCATCCTTTTCTAATTGGAAGTTACCTCCCAAGAAACTGGGCATGTATTCTCTACTGTTGTTAACATTCTGTTTCTCAAACAACAGGAGGCTTTCAGTCTTTGCCCGTCTGAGGAATATTTGCTGGTAAAGCTGATCATAGCGCGTGCTGTTTGAAAGTGCCGAGTACGTGCTGAATGTGAGTTGAGAATAAATATAGTAGATTCCTTGCTGGATCACCGTCATGATTCCAGTACTTTCAGAGTAATTCAATCCGCTGGTCACAAAAGAATATGTTTTGTTTCTTGTCCATAAGACCACATTGCTTGAAAGACCTAATAATAATAATAATAATAATAATAATAATAAGAACGTCAACAGTAACATTACTACTACTATAAGCTACAAATAGTAATTAAAACTGATATACCCCAAAAAGTGCTAACTTTTCAACAAAGGCTGTGTAGTAGTAATATTAGCAACACCTAGCAACACCATCAGCAGTAGAAGTATAACATTCACCTTAATAATAATAATAATAATAATAATAGCAGGAACAACAACAATAATAATAACAAGAATGGAGAAGAGAAGGATCGGATCTACAATAAAGCGAGTAATACAAATAATTACGACGACGGCGACATCATCATCAACAACAACAAATAAATGTCTTGACAGCATACATTTTTGATTATCATTCAGATCGTTGTTGTAATTATCAATTCTTTTTAATAATTGTAACGGTCGAAGCAGTTACAAAGGTAAGAATGTATTAGGATGTAACTCTTTCAACATTATGAGAGAGAGAGAGAGAGAGAGAGAGAGAGAGAGAGAGAGTTACTAATTTTCCGGGGGTATAAAATGATACGGCGGCTTAGTTGTATAACACATGTACTTACAGCAGTTTTTTATGTTAAGGTATACATGAGCTGCCACAGATTTGCTGTTCCTCACATCCGGTATTTTATGATCTGAAAGTAAACGATAACTTCAATGTTAAACTATTTTAGGCTAACGTAATTCTTCCTATTTTTTGAGCTATTCCTTTCTATTTTTGTAGCTTAATGCAGGAAAAATACAGTTGTCAATTGTTTGTATACAGTAAATACATGAATATAGCCAATATATGTTCAATATTAAATTCAATCATTCTTTTAGACTTAACGAGTTATATCTAAAACGAAAAAGTTCAAACGCATTTGATTTAAATCTTGATACAAACCGGAAGTCTGTCCTGACTTCATACTCGAATTTGTAAGCAACTGCGGAATTAGCTTTGGTTCACTGATTCATGCAAAAACAGTGTTTTGTTGCTGTTGTTATGAATATTATTATTATACAATATTAGAGTATATTGACAATATTATGCGGCACTGCTCTTGTAAATTATTTGTGCTATATATATATATATATATATATATATATATATATATATATATATATATATATATATATATATATATATATATATATATGTTGGCCATGGCTGATCAGTTTCGCGCTATCAAAATTTTTATTGGCCACGGAACAGGGTACTACGACCTGATTAGATACCAAAGTGCGGCTGAAATGCAAAAGCTAATTCAGTGAGAGGTTGAAATGTTAAGTTTGTACTTAGGAAGATTGAGCAAAATGGAAAGGGTTGACACCGATTTAGTTCCCATTCAAAATAGTGCGTGAACAGAGTTGCTTACATTTACCTTTGATTCAGACCATGTGTATCTGCAGGAAATTTCTCATTTAGCTTCAAAGTTGGCTTGGCTATCTAAAATCTGGATTTGAGATCAGTGTTTGTATTAGGAAATATCTGTTGTAGAATTGAAATGACTGGTTCTCCATGCGAAAGGAATGCTACGTGAAAGAGAGTAAGTTCAAAACTTCTTACTAATTAATGTATATCAGTCTGTGACTGTAGCATTTATTATTGTCATTTTCATTTTTATACTTGTCAATTCTTGTTTATTTTTGATAACCAAGAAATGTGGCCTGTTTCCTTCATATTGAAATACACACCCTTTCCAAATATCAGAGGTTTTAAATTACTTCCCTTGGACGACGACGTCATTCGAGAAATAGCCGCTAACCTACATGTAAACTGAATGAAAGTATTAACCTCTTGTAAATAAATGCTGGAAAAAAGTGTGGGTCCTTCCTTTTCTTAATTCTTGTGTCATCCTGATTTTGGCAATATTTATTTAAGATTATCTATCCAGACAAGAAGGCTTTTCTAGACTAGGGTTAACATATCATTGCAGAGAACATAAAGTGTTCCAAGGGAATAATATTTGCTGAATTATTCCTGTCTTACATTTTATACTTACCATGTTCTTCGTCTTGTAAAGGACTTGCCTTGTGAGAAATACGGGAATGACCTTCAGAAATCTAAAATACAAATGACAGTAACATTTGTATGCATTCATATTTCGGCATGTATCAATTCTTTGTTGTTAAATTGACATGCCGGTAAACCTACAGAAAGACTATTCATACAAACAATACACATTGTTGGCATGATAAGATTTTCCCCCTTTTGAGCAATTATTACATTTATTGATATACTCGAAACATGTGCGCCTCTCGTCATCGAGTGACAGACATTTCAGTAAACAGTGAAAATATTAGTAATTAAAAAAACCTGACCCACTTTTAAAATTACCCCATAATGGTCAAAAAGTTGAAATCAATGTAGTTAGTAATTATCGTAGAATTTTTAAAAAACAACACACACGGGCACACGAATAAACGAAACGTAATACTGTGCTATAAAAGGGCCCGAAACCACAAAATGTTGATTTATGGTGCACGTCAGCTGATAGCTTGTAAGAGATAACGAAGGTAAACAATTGCCGATAACATCGTTGAGCACACTTATTGCTTTCATTAAATAAGACTCAATGACTTGTTGAAACGAAGCCAATTACCTTTACAATATCGCAATTATGACTAAATTGAGCGTGTTACTTGATTTGGATATTATTTACTGCATACGTCAGCAAGTCGAGTGGGAAAATGAATCACCAGTATTCTGGAAGGGTTATTTATTTATTATTTTTTTCTTTTAGAAAGTGAGCAACATAATCATTAGATCAATTGGTATTTAATTCGAGAGAACTTTAAGACCCCTAAATGGATTGCCAGGACCCGTACAATTTCTACGATTTCTGGCAGTGGTGGAGGAGGCGGAGGTCTTGGGTGTACATAAATCTAAAACGCACGCATAAACGACAACATATCTCACAGACTGTGTATTACGATAAAAAAGTATAAACTTTTATAGAGATGAAAATCTTTTTTTTCCCCTGAATTTACGTATTTCACATGTGAAGCATTTGTATCCAAAGTAATTAGACTTTGAAACAGGACTTCTGTGATTTTAGTATAAACAGTGTTGTGTCGTTTATCCGACACTTGATTGAATACAACGATATTAGTGGGGATACATTGCATAGATTAATGGAGATTAATTGCGATCAGGTCTGGAAATTGTAAAATTCTAAGCCTGAATCAGAAATCGAGTTACAACTCTCAGCAAATCAGAAAAGACCTGTCAATTTTTTTTTTATCCTTTCATTTTATTGGGTGACCCAAAAATTTGATTTCAAACTCAAGCTCAGAAATTTTGTATTCTTTTGACCATATGTGCTTATAATACGGTCGGGTTAATACTATTTTAAATACGCCAGGTCAACGAGATTAGATTGTATTTGGTTCAATTTTTCTACATATGCATTTTGTCAGTATAACCAGATTAGTATTTAAAAACGTACCAGTCTTGATAGCAATTTGTATCCTTCCGATGACGATGTACAACAGCGGTTTCCTTCTTTCACTAATACTTCATTTTCCTTCGTGTTGCCAGATATAAATTCGCAAGAGAAGCAGACGAGATAGGAAATATCGGGATTACGTTTCTCGTCACGGACTTTGGTTATCACTAAATAAGTGGCTAGAACGACTATTATTAATATTGATACGAAATGAAATGCTAAATTGTGAAGTTTAGACAAATCACACCGTTTCATACTGCCGTTTGGATTTTTTGTTCCTGTGTCTACCAAGTTTACATTAATATTTGTCTCCCATTCTAGCGATATTTTCTTTAGATTTTGATAAACGTGAAATACATTTATAATCGTAAAAAAAGTATCCGGTAGGTACAAGGTCAATGAAATTTGAGTTGCAATGCAAATGATTGTCCCCTTCTTTATCACAAGTCTTTGGATAGACACTCAAAGAAAGCTAGCTATCCAACTAATTTATGAGATCTATATAGGATTTTCCATTTAAAACAGAATTTAAGAAACAATAATATACATTATATATTCCTATTCTTTAAAGACTACGCATCATTTTTATCAAAGCCGAAACTTTCAACAAACTATTTTTGGAATCGCATAACTATTGTACTGATGGTATCTATGTATCTATGGAGGACATCGAGAGAAGCGCAAGGTTCATTGATACCGCTCTGGTCTTGAGTCACCATTTACTTATGAGTCACAATATATCAAGCAGTGCACTTGTGACCCTACTCTGGTTTAACTTTTAATTAGTACACAATACTCTTTTGTTCGTCCATTCAACGTCACCAATTGGATGAAATTTGGAATAGTTTAAACTTAAAAGTCTTCATGTTAGGTGATAACCCGGGCCACCATGTTTCGGAACGCTTTGAACTCATGCAATAATCTGCACGATTATCTTCTATATTCACATTATGTAGTTTTGTCTAAGTAGATTTTAATATCTTTTTTATTTTTGAAATTTGCATCTGATTTATTGTTCGGTGATTATGCCATTTGAATGACTAACAATGAGTGTAGTTAACGGCGCAGGTTATGTAAATTGGTGCTAGAAGAGGAGAAAGCTGAAGGACCAGAGGAAAATATGCAGCTGCACATGTCCAATTCATGTTTTCGTAATGATAACCGTCGCTATCTATGCTTAGCTTTATAATATTTGAATTATTTAACTCTGTCTGGTTTTCAAAAAAGATATCCAACAGAAGATGGTCGTAATATACATTACTTTGGAGGTTTAGGTTCTGATATACGTTTTGAACGTAAATCACGAAATGAATGGTTAAAATGTAAAAGGTAAAACAGAAAAATAAATGGGTCAAAATAAGAATGTATTGAAACGAGTAAAAAATAATAATAATAGATAATCGCAAAGTACCACATTGCTTGCTCATTTAGGCGCTTATTTGAGACTCTGCAAGGCGACTAAATCAATAAGCAACTTTCAAAGTCCTCCCATCAGACCGCGTAATAAAAGATCATGCCTGTCTTTTCGTCTTCTGCTGAGGATGAGTAGATAATTTGGTCAGTAATCTAAGAAGAAGCATGAAAAGTTGGAATTAAAGACCTTTTTAAGAACATTTTACATGTGAGCTTTCATTAGTCTCTGTCAAAACATTACACAAAATGTCATTACGAAAAAAGAAACACGCGGTCCATTCCGAAAAAAAAGATGAAGTTAACAACATATATTTCTTTTCATTCTTGGAAGAGGATACTGATATGGTACAATTTACCGGAATGATGGTCCCCAACGCGGTGCCCGCGGGCGCCATGGCGCCCGCTAAGGTTTTTTGTGTGCCCGCGGAAAAGGTTATAATGAATAATAAAAAATATAAAAACTGGGTCAAGTTAAATTGGTTGGTGCCCGCCACTCTCTCATAAACTCACAAATATGCTCGTAGGCACAAAAAGGTTGGGGACCCCTGCTATAAATGACTGACTTTTTTAAAAAAAAAATACAAACACAAACATAATTTTGTCAGCGCGTATGAATTGTCAAACTTGCTTAAGAATGGTTGTTTGATAAGAAAAATCCCTTGTGTAATTAATGAAATTAATTTCCTGTTATGTCGTCATAAAGGAACTGTTTTGTTTGTTTTTGCGGAATGGGCAAAGTACAACAATTGTTATGCTAGTATTTTATTGATATGAGGTTTTACGAACTCGTTTCATAATTTTGACATTAGACGCGATGTCTCGTCTGACGTCACAAAAGGTTAATCATATTTTGAAGGGTCAGAATGTACTTTTAAGTTAGCTCACCTCACTGTTATACTTTGTTTTCACAATAAAATCAGTGATTTTCAGCATATGATGAATAGAAGTTACATTTGTTCGCATTTCATGTGAAATGTATGAAAAGTAAGGAATAATTTCAGTCGTCTGCTTTCTAATTCCTGCAAGAGACAGGCATTACGACGCATTGAATAAATTTCATTTAAAAGGAGAATTCGTGTACAATTCTCAACGAAGACAGCTGCTCATCTATTGGTCCCATAGTAGTATGTTGGAAAAGTCATTTCCAAGACCTTATTAAGTAATGTTATTAAATTCAGTATATTTGAATCTTTTCTTAACTAATAAGATGGATCAGAAAAGAAATTCAGAACTGTATGTATCAGGAAAGAAAAATTTAAAAGGCTAGTTTCTTTCTTTCAACTTCTGCCATTCAAAAATTGGATCTTTTTATTGTTGATTGTCTCATTTTAGGATTCCAAGACAGCAAGACTTTAAGTTAATGGCATTTCTATTCACTTGTTGTAGCTGTGTTTCCTGGAAACTTCGAGTGATTTCTTATAATGTCAAGAAATAATTGATTGCCTCTCTGTTTGAGATTTATTATCGAAGAGTTTGGTAAATGCTAGTCAATGACATTTTATTCAAATATTGTGATTAAGTGGTAATCAGCGGAGATAAACTTTGCAGCTGCATTTCTTTCCAAAATCAATTTTTCACAAATGTTCTTTGAAGTCTGTAGCTATTTAAAATGATTATCTAACCGCCAAAATTCACCTAGATTATCCAATTCAGTTTATTTAATTTTTGGGACTTTTTTGATGTAGCGGACTAAAAATGGTGGAAAAACCACGGGTATGTCCTTTTTTACGTCTCCGTTTATAGATTTGTTGGATTTTAGTGAATATTGTTTGATTATGGGGAATATGTGTTGCGAAGATATTTCTCAGACCGAATAATAGGTTATTATGTACAGGTGTCTCACATACTGAACCATATTCACAGGACTTTATGATAACATGGATTTCGTAAAATGGCCCAGTCAAATTTTTTAATTTCTTAATTTCGTATAAATATTTCCTAGTTTTTGATAGGAATAATTCTGTGTATTGGGTGTTTTGTAGTACGTGGCATGAACTATAGATCTACGGCTTATAATTGCGCACTGATAAATTATACCAATCTGAAGCAAGAAAAACTATACGGATGTGAAATTAGAGACTCGTGAATGTGTGGTCCTTAGTTTGATTGTAGGAAAATTATTTGTAGCATTAGCGCGTTTAAGAACTCTTCACTTGACAACGACTGTTGTCTTGGGTCGTTGGAAATAGGGGAAATTATGACCTCAAGCCAAACTCACACAGTGTGGTCGATTTTGTTTCGCTTGATCTGGAGGTTAACTTGTAGCAGCTGATTTTTTTTAGATCCCTAGCTCTTTACAATAGAGTTTGCAAATGAGACTCACACACCATAATGAAAAGATGCGCAGGATTTAGTCGATTTTTTTTCAGGGTTTTGATTGAGTCAATCATATTTGTGGGGTAGAACATTGTGTACAGTGACATAATGTGCTCTACACTTTTTTGTCAGCCCTCGAGTTATGGATGGGTTGAGTCCAGATGTATATGCAACATGACCTTTGGTTTTATAATGCGTGAGCGACAAGCAATCTTTTTGAAAGCACACTATCTCATTTACATGCTACATCTCGGTGCAGACCTTCTTTGAGATTATTGTATTTATTCTTGATTCTGGTTGACTTTTTTTAAAAATCTTGATTAGGAGATGCCATTATGTTAATTTTCAATGTTTGTTTGCGAGGGAATGCATATTTAGTGATATTATGACTCAGGGTGTTCCAGGGAAAAAATGTGCTATTTTTTTACAGGAAAACAGGTGAAATTTGAAAATGTTATTAAAAACAGATAAGGCGTCAAAACATAAAAGTAAGCCCTCTCTGCTTAATCTCTGTTGAAGATATTTTAGTATAAAATATATAAATGCTCGTGAAAAATGAAGTCAGATTATTTGCATGACCTGCTTTTTGCCCCTCCTCTAGATCGTGTTTAAATGCTTGAAACCACCACACGACACATGTTGCAAGCTGACTTGTTTGTTTTTGTGAATAAAATAACACATATTTTTTTCAATAGAAACAGATGGAGCATAATGACAATCTGTATAAATTTAGCTGATAATCAGGTGGTATGAATTTTTGACATCCCCCCCGCCCCCCCCCCAAAAAAAAACAAAAAACAAAACAACAACAACAAAAACTTGAATACTTCCGGGGAAAACTGAAATTAGGAGGAAATACAACTTTAAGCGGACACGTTAAGTTCAAATCTGTATGAAATTACTTTGTCGTGTTGGACGTATAACCCGTAGCTAACACTTATGTGTAGAAATTTGTCCAAATGATAATCATGAATTTTTTTTCACTAAAATTGTTTCTTTTTAGGGTGGTTAATTAAATATTTCAAAATTGTGGTAAATAGTAGCCTCTTAGATATATTGGTAGGTACGATTTGCATCCCGTTTTGTAAAAGTATCTACTAGTATCAAGACGTGCAACTATTTTGAAAACCAAATAAAGCAACCTAAAAAACCCCCAAAAAACAAAACAAAAATCCGTACAATACTTTATTCTCATTTAAACAACATTTCAAATAAAGCATTAATGACACCTAAACTATGTCAAGAAAAGTGTCTCTCAACATTGCGAGACTGTTGCTTTAATTAGTTTGCAATATTTTTGTAAAAAAATGATCCTCCACTCCACCTCCACTCCCACCCAAAAGCAAACAACAACAACCCCAAATCCCCAATATCCTTATTCAGTGCTTGGTCTATAATAAAGGTGCTAAGACCTTAATAAGAAGTCACAAGCCAAAGGCTTTTATTCCAAAGTGAAGGAATGCAGTGTTCAGTTGGAATTGAAATTTGAACACAGAAACAACTTATATAGGGATTGCCCTCTCTCTCTCTCTCTCTCTCTCTCTCTCTCTCTCTCTCTATATATATATATATATATATATATATATATATATATATATATATATATATATATATATATATATCTATCTATCTATCTATCTATCTATCTATCTATCACCCTTCCTCTTCTCTTTCATTACCATTTTGACTTAATTTGCGAGGAACAGATCAATTTAATTTAAAAGTGACAAACAGCAGTAAAAATAGATTAAAACTTCATGTAAGGAGAATCGAAATTCTTATTGTATTGCAATTTTAGTATCTGATCTCATCTTGTTCTGCAAAGGTCCCATTCTTTTTATTCTTTCTATTCATACGAGTATACTTATAATACTTACAAAAAATACAGGTCATCGATAGCATACACATCAATAATGAGTACCGGATCCACTCGCGTATAAGTCTGATTGAACTGCAAACTGCATAGACATAGATCTGTAGTCGCATCATCGGCCGGCAGATATGGGTCTATGTAGTTTGTTAGAATGAAAAAAAAAAAAAAAAAAAAAAATAGAACAAAAATCATAGACCCTGATCTGTCGGCGCATTATGCTACGGCCGATCAGGATCTATGTTGTTTGCAGTTCTACCCGACTCATAGGCGAATAACGACGGTGATATTTTGTTCGAAAATTCTGTTGATTATGTTACATAATGCGACTTTTGAAACGCGTTTTGTTATGAAAAATACACAATATCCACGTCTTTTAGAAATACAGTGACGTGTTTATTTTGTTTTCCATATCAGAAAAGTACTCTGTTTTGTACCTATTTAATAAACTTGTAAGTACGAAATTTAAAAAAAAAATCTTAAAAATTCTTTTCGCCTTCAATTAATAGCAGTTGCAGGTTCAAAACCATTGAGCTTTTCATACGAATCATTGACGAATCATTGCTGAATTCTTTATGAAACAAAGAAAAAAAAAGAAGAAATAAATCAAGAAAGGGAAAGATTTTATGCTATATGAAATATTACTGTTAAATGCATAACTCTGTATGTGAGACATGCAAGCTTGTTGCCATGGCTACACTTTTTTGGGTAGCATTGCTTGTAAGTGATAACTTCATAACCAGCGCTTATTCAAAGAAACATACAATTGTAGATCATACAATGTAGCCCCACAACGGCATTAACTCCATAAATTGAGATGATATCTTGATTGAAGCTGAATTTCACCATATCTCTTATTAGTTGTTGTTATTTAAAACCTTTTCCGTAAAAGACTGCCTGACACGCAGTTTGTTCCATTCCTTTGGTAATAATATTCACAATTCGCTCTTCAAAGCATAGCTTTTGACAAAGACATAGAAAAATTAAAAACATATTTTAGATATAGATTTTTATATTTATATAACCGGGCAAGACAAACAATTAACATTAGTTACTTAGCTCTATTAAGCTATTTACAATCTAAGAATGATTAACAATAATAACATTGCAAATGCAAGGAAGGACATGGATAACTCTTACTGTTCAAATGAAATATATTGCTCACTTATCAGAAATACTATGTATGACAAACCTTTCTATCTATACATCATGCATGTAGTGCCTATGTGTTGCAGATAATTTGAATAACGTGTTGGTTATTTGATTGAATATGTTTGATCACAAATATGATTCCAAATAATTTCTACTGACAAAACACTAAGATCGATAACTGTCACACAAATAACGAACATATCATTTGGCAACACAGTTTCCAAATACACGACCCATAAATCTCTTCTGACATCACATAAAGTAATATTTGAAGTTGATCTACCTTCGTAATAAGTAAGCAATTAAATTTGATTAGTGTTTTGAGGCACATCAACACTTAAAGGTTACATCATGCAGACTCAGTTGAAGTAAAGTGCCTTTCCCCTGTACACACCACGACGCAGGCCTGGGTTGATCAGATGGCAGGATTCGACCCGGCTCCCTTGTTGTCGAGTGTATGACACGTTCTCAACTGAGCTACCGCGGATCAAATAAGTGAAAGGTAAGTCAAAATGTAGGTATGTAGTGCAGGTAAGTAGTTAGGTAGATAGGTGGTTATGCTGGTAGGTAAGTGAGTAAGTAAATAGATATTTTAAAGGAAAGAAAGTAATACAAAACAGACGATATGCTGTGATAAGGGTTATAATTACAAATCGATGATATCCTTCCATAAAGGGGTTGTTGCCACTTGAAATAACTATCTAGGTCATTGCGTAACTAATCTTAGAAATTTGAGAATAATTGGAATGGCCGTCGTCATGGAAATATGTAATACATTATGGATGAATCCTTGACTTATTTATGTATCCACTATTTATAAGTCATCAACACAAAAATGCATTCCTCTGGTAACTTTTAATGAAATTTTACCTTAGATTTTGTCTCAATTCTGTAATATTTCCCGTGTCGACAATGTATCGAAATATTGCTAGCTAAAACTCTACAATCTCATAATGGATACAATCAATATGTATTGAGAAGTTCTAACTGTGTACATGTTATGACCGTACATTGATATTTCTGATCAAGTAAAACCCTAAGTACCTATCAGTAATCAAAATGTGTTACCTAATCACCGTCAACATCCGTTACAAAAGTATAACTTTAAAAAAAATACTTAACGTAACACTATCATCATTACTGTATGTGCGAGATTGCTACTGTTTCTTGTATCTCTCATTAAATAATAGACTCTTTTCTCAATTTTGAACAAAGGTTTCTTAATGAAAAGAAATGTTTAATTATAAATTTAGACATGCAAAAGGCTAACTTCTTTTGTAGCATTTTTTAAAAATATCTAAATAAACAGAAAGTGTTTTGGTGGTGTATCTTATTAATCAATATTATACAACAGTTTTTTAATATCAAAATACTACTGTCTCTCATTAAAGTCACAAAAGCTTCAGATAAAAGCAATATACCTAAATTGCTATTACAAAATTATCCTTGGGATTTGTTCTACGAAGTTGAAAAAAAAAAAAAAAAAAAAAAAATGATACACACTGATAATGTTCCTACGATCCACAAACTGTGGTTTTAGAAGGATTAAATGATGGGAGATTTTACCTGTCAACCAAAATATTCCTGATTGATATATAACTTTTGAAAATAACCCCACTCACAGTTTACGTCACGCATTATATCTGACAAATTTAGGTGACATTTAACAACTGGGAATTTTAGGGTACTTTTTTGAAGTTAGAAACGTAATATGGTCAAGCCTGGTGGTTTTGTAAGTGAACGAGTACCAAAACACAAACAGTAACGGGATCCTTGCTCTTGAAATGGAAGTTAATACAAATGATAATAATGAATGAGATATATTCTAAAGGTATTTTTTCGTCTGTTGAAGTGAAAAGTTTGTTATTATGAAACTTTGTGTCTAATTCTATACCAGTGTATGTAAAATACCTCCAAACATTATAAACATATGCCATTCCATCCTATCCAAAATTTACCACTCGAACATATTCAGGACCTTCAACCTCCCTTACCGTAGAAAAAGCATCAAACAATTTAAAATACAACACATTGACAACGGTTCATAATTGATATAAGAAATTTTGTGAGAAAATACTATAATCAATAGACTTTATTGGGTCAAAAGCACGATACTATAATCAATAGACTTTATTGGGTCAAAAGCACGATACTATAATCAATACACTTTATTGGGTCAAAAGCACGATACTTTTATAGAACTTTTATGTTTCTCATTTTTTCATCCTCAATTGTCCAAATTTTGCGAGAATGGCTATACAATATCAGAAAGAGGGAAATAACTAAGCATAAAATACAATGACCTTGACAATTCTATTGTTCGTTCTGAACTGTACACTAGAAAATATACTACAAATTAGACGTGACAATTAACTTCCGATCCAAAAGTCTTAAGGTTTCTGATAGATTTTGACTAACATATCTTCCCACAAAGTTAAATTCTGTTTGTATTTTTTAAAATATAGTTTGCAATAAGCGATAGTTGTGACAATCTTCGTCGACAAAAATAGATACAGATTGGAAGTTCAAATGCTACGAGACGAAATTAGAATTCCACAATATAGGTTGAATAGTACATTATACCTGATTTGATCATCTATTTATCGCTAAAATATTTGTTAAATTGAATGTGCTTTGAACATATCTATTTCTTAATTTGTATAGATAACATCTGCAATCAGTATACAATTTTATTATATACTTTAGTGTGAAATGTAGAAACTTATTGGCGAAATAATTTTCATATTTTTTCATTCCTATATTTTCACATGTGAAAATATCAGATTTCCCATCATGCCCTGCGACGCTGGATTGTGTGTGCCTTCAGATGTTATACCTGCAGCAACAAAAACGAGCACTTGATGAGCTAGAACAAATAAACAGAAACTGCATTACATTTCAGACATGGAAATTAATTTTTGGTGACGAAATTTGAGTCGACGCCGTTATCGTCTCTATGAAGTTATTTCCCCTTACTTCCTTGACAAACATGATAAACCCGCTGTGATTCATTGATGAATCGGACTTGCTTTGTAGTCAAATATGATAAAATAGTTTCCAAAATGTAAAAAATATAATTTACTGCAACAGATTAGGTCAACCCAATCATACCGATGTCTAATGTTCCTGATATTTATATGACCAGCTTATAAAAGTGAGGTGAATTTACAAAAAAAGGGGTGGGTGTGCGGTGGAGTGTGGTGCTGAATAGTGAGTTTAATCTTCTAAGCTTCGATTCTGGAGAAACTTTGGCATATAATAAAAAGAAAAGTTTCTTTTCCTGTGTTAATACCGTATATATTTCATCTTGTGGTACCAAAAACGGGTATATTTTAACTCTTGGCTTCGCCACTCGTTAAAATATCACGTTTTTTGTACCACACGATGAAATATATCCGGTATTAACGTAGGAAAAGAAAATATCCTCTATATACATTTAGTATTGGGACGAAAGTCAGCAACTTACACAGTCTCTTCTCCTTTCAATGTACAGACAAGTGTAAACAAAGAGGTGGACTATATCAGAGAGCAATGCTTGAAGAGTTGAATACTGCAGATACCAAATGTTACAATCAGTTCATTAAGCTAAACATTTCCAATATGAACAGAACAGAACAAAATCTTATTGCCAACTCAAGTCTAACAATATACATAAGAGATTAAACACGTATACAAATTATTAATGTTGGTGGTACAGATGACAGAGATAGGCAGAAAGAGGTATATTCTTATCCATAATTTGGATATACATAACAGCATGGGAGAAAAATTATAATAGATATAACTATTTTGAGTTTGCATGGGAATAAAATGATTTAAATATTTGTTATATAAATTTACTTAATCAAAAAAGTACGCTAACATTTATGTTATTTAGCAACTCACTAAATTTTTATGTATTAGCATTTGTGAGATACGTTTTACTTATATATTGCTTTCATATTTCAACAAAATGTTGACATTGACGAAAGATAGTGAAATTGATTACCTGTATCTTTTTAGGCGCATAATTCACATTTTCTTTCAGATATATCCAAAGTTTTGCCACCTTACAAAATGTTGGCATTGACGAAAGATAGTGAAATTCATTACCTGTATCTTTTTAGAAGCAGAATTCACATTTTCTTTCAGATATATCCAAAGTTTTTCCACCTTCCAGTTTCAAAGGCAAGAAAAACATAGGATATAAAGAAAGAACATAAATTGTAAATAGTGAATGAGAGAGAAAAGAGAAAAAGGAAGGAAATTAATAAAAAGAGGGTTCATATGATATTTATCGACAATACTACTTTCTCGTGGAACGAATCAACACGGTCACAATGACCCCCAAGTTTGTATAACCATAACAGTATTAGTACAATTAATCTCAAACCGTTGACGCAGATATGATGTTGGAGAAAAGCTACTTAGTGCAATATTTCGGGATGTTCAATAAATTTATTAACGGCGTCAAAACTACGAGTATTAACCTACGATAACAACACATCCCCATATAAGTGAGTATCTATGGGAAGATCGGGGGGGGGGATGGGGGCGCTGATTTACAGTTTGATGGTTAAAATTATGCACTGAAAACGTTTAAATGCAGGTGCTTCCGGGGGCTTCGCCCGGGCCCCCCACAGGGGTTTCCGTCCCACAGACCCATAAACCTACTTTTTTACGCTCCCCTTCAAAGCTACTAAACGATATTTCTGGATCCGCCCCTGGTATCTAGAGTTAAGTTACATTTGGTCTTAGGGTTTGGGACATCTCAAGATGTTGCTACATATGGTCTTAGGGTTTGGGACATCTCAAGATGTTGTTCGAGGTAGTATTGACAAGAGAAGAAAAAGCATTGTGTGTTTTCTGCAAGACCACATTTACATAAGGGTGAATCAATTACATTTTCTTTAGGAAGAAGTGATGGCTAAGTAAACTACAATTTGGTCGAAGTCGAGAGTACAAATCTTAAGTTTCCTTGTGCCCTGGTCTGGCAATAGTGTCTGTGCCCTGGTCTGGTCTGGCAATAGTGTCTGGCAACATACACACTATTTATTATTATTCAATATTTCTAACAACTACAAAAGCAACAAAAATAAAATATAAAAACAAACAAACAAACAATTGTATGTGATTTCTAAATGTCACAAAATCAAAAGTTGATGAAGGATCTTCAAAATGTAACAATGTTGGTGTTTTATTTTAAACCAACGATATACATCTATTTTTTGTAAGTTTCAGTTGAGAAAAATCACATATATTTAATTTTTCACTTATTGTAACGTATTGATTTCGAGCCTTGTCTTATTCAAAGAGAAAGACAGTAGTTCGGTTTTTGGAAATTGTACTTTAAATTCATTCGACTACACATAAAATACGTTTATTTTGCAAACAATATCAGGCTCTGTCATCTAATTCCATGCTTCCAAAAGAGTTCTGGTAGGGCGGAGCAACATAGAGGGGAATCAAATCTGTAATGACTGTGGCAGAAACGTTAAATTCCTGAAATAAATTGCTAATATTTAGACATAATGCAGTCCGAAGAAGTTTGCTCTTAACAATTTGTATAGAAACTGTGGATCTGACGCCGTGACGTAAATTTCGTCATCCTTTTTTAATTGGAAGTTACCTCCCAAGAAACTGGGCATGTATTCTCTACTGTTGTTAACATTCTGTTTCTCAAACAACAGGAGGCTTTCAGTCTTTGCCCGTCTGAGGAATATTTGCTGGTAAAGCTGATCATAGCGCGTGCTGTTTGAAAGTGCCGAGTACGTGCTGAATGTGAGTTGAGAATAAATATAGTAGATTCCTTGCTGGATCACCGTCATGATTCCTGTACTTTCAGAGTAATTCAATCCGCTGGTCACAAAAGAATATGTTTTGTTTCTTGTCCATAAGACCACATTGCTTGAAAGACCTAATAATAATAATAATAATAATAATAATAATAATAATAAGAACGTCAACAGTAACACTACTGCTACTATAAGCTACAAATAGTAATTAAAACTGATATACCCAAAAAAGTGCTAACTTTTCAACAAAGGCTGTGTAGTAGTAATATTAGCAACACCATCAGCAGTAGAAGTATAACATTCACCTTAATAATAATAATAATAATAATAATAATAGCAGGAACAACAACAATAATAATAACAAGAATGGAGAAGAGAAGGATCGGATCTACAATAAAGCGAGCAATACAAATAATTACGACGACGGCGACATCATCATCAACAACAACAAATAAATGTCTTGACAGCATACATTTTTGATTATCATTCAGATCGTTGTTGTAATTATCAATTCTTTTTAATAATTGTAACGGTCGAAGCAGTTACAAAGGTAAGAATGTATTAGGATGTAACTCTTTCAACATTATGAGAGAGAGAGAGAGAGAGAGAGAGAGAGAGAGAGAGAGAGAGAGAGAGAGAGAGAGAGAGAGAGAGAGAGTTACTAATTTTTCCTGGGGTATAAAATGATACGGCGGCTTAGTTGTATAACACATGTACTTACAGCAGTTTTTTATGTTAAGGTATACATGAGCTGCCACAGATTTGCTGTTCCTCACATCCGGTATTTTATGATCTGAAAGTAAACGATAACTTCAATGTTAAACTATTTTAGGCTAACGTAATTCTTCCTATTTTTTGAGCTATTCCTTTCTATTTTTGTAGCTTAATGCAGGAAAAATACAGTTGTCAATTGTTTGTATACAGTAAATACATGAATATAGCCAATATATGTTCAATATTAAATTCAATCATTCTTTTAGACTTAACGAGTTATATCTAAAACGAAAAAGTTCAAACGCATTTGATTTAAATCTTGATACAAACCGGAAGTCTGTCCTGACTTCATACTCGAATTTGTAAGCAACTGCGGAATTAGCTTTGGTTCACTGATTCATGCAAAAACAGTGTTTTGTTGCTGTTGTTATGAATATTATTATTATACAATATTAGAGTATATTGACAATATTATGCGGTACTGCTCTTGTAAATTATTTGTGCTATATATATATATATATATATATATATATATATATATATATATATATATATATATATATATATATATATGTTGACCATGGCTGATCAGTTTCGCGCTATCAAAATTTTTATTGGCCACGGAACAGGGTACTACGACCTGATTAGATACCAAAGTGCGGCTGAAATGCAAAAGCTAATTCAGTGAGAGGTTGAAATGTTAAGTTTGTACTTAGGAAGATTGAGCAAAATGGAAAGGGTTGACACCGATTTAGTTCCCATTCAAAATAGTGCGTGAACAGAGTTGCTTACATTTACCTTTGATTCAGACCATGTGTATCTGCAGGAAATTTCTCATTTAGCTTCAAAGTTGGCTTGGCTATCTAAAATCTGGATTTGAGATCAGTGTTTGTATTAGGAAATATCTGTTGTAGAATTGAAATGACTGGTTCTCCATGCGAAAGGAATGCTACGTGAAAGAGAGTAAGTTCAAAACTTCTTACTAATTAATGTATATCAGTCTGTGACTGTAGCATTTATTATTGTCATTTTCATTTTTATACTTGTCAATTCTTGTTTATTTTTGATAACCAAGAAATGTGGCCTGTTTCCTTCATATTGAAATACACACCCTTTCCAAATATCAGAGGTTTTAAATTACTTCCCTTGGACGACGACGTCATTCGAGAAATAGCCGCTAACCTACATGTAAACTGAATGAAAGTATTAACCTCTTGTAAATAAATGCTGGAAAAAAGTGTGGGTCCTTCCTTTTCTTAATTCTTGTGTCATCCTGATTTTGGCAATATTTATTTAAGATTATCTATCCAGACAAGAAGGCTTTTCTAGACTAGGGTTAACATATCATTGCAGAGAACATAAAGTGTTCCAAGGGAATAATATTTGCTGAATTATTCCTGTCTTACATTTTATACTTACCATGTTCTTCGTCTTGTAAAGGACTTGCCTTGTGAGAAATACGGGAATGACCTTCAGAAATCTAAAATACAAATGACAGTAACATTTGTATGCATTCATATTTCGGCATGTATCAATTCTTTGTTGTTAAATTGACATACCGGTAAACCTACAGAAAGACTATTCATACAAACAATACACATTGTTGGCATGATAAGATTTTCCCCCATTTGAGCAATTATTACATTTATTGATATACTCGAAACATGTGCGCCTCTCGTCATCGAGTGACAGACATTTCGGTAAACAGTGAAAATATTAGTAATTAAAAAAACCTGACCCACTTTTAAAATTACCCCATAATGGTCAAAAAGTTGAAATCAATGTAGTTAGTAATTATCGTAGAATTTTTAAAAAACAACACACACGGGCACACGAATAAACGAAACGTAATACTGTGCTATAAAAGGGCCCGAAACCACAAAATATTGATTTATGGTGCACGTCAGCTGATAGCTTGTAAGAGATAACGAAGGTAAACAATTGCCGATAACATCGTTGAGCACACTTATTGCTTTCATTAAATAAGACTCAATGACTTGTTGAAACGAAGCCAATTACCTTTACAATATCGCAATTATGACTAAATTGAGCGTGTTACTTGATTTGGATATTATTTACTGCATACGTCAGCAAGTCGAGTGGGAAAATGAATCACCAGTATTCTGGAAGGGTTATTTATTTATTATTTTTTTCTTTTAGAAAGTGAGCAACATAATCATTAGATCAATTGGTATTTAATTCGAGAGAACTTTAAGACCCCTAAATGGATTGCCAGGACCCGTACAATTTCTACGATTTCTGGCAGTGGTGGAGGAGGCGGAGGTCTTGGGTGTACATAAATCTAAAACGCACGCATAAACGACAACATATCTCACAGACTGTGTATTACGATAAAAAAGTATAAACTTTTATAGAGATGAAAATCTTTTTTTTCCCCTGAATTTACGTATTTCACATGTGAAGCATTTGTATCCAAAGCAATTAGATTTTGAAACAGGACTTCTGTGATTTTAGTATAAACAGTGTTGTGTCGTTTATCCGACACTTGATTGAATACAACGATATTAGTGGGGATACATTGCATAGATTAATGGAGATTAATTGCGATCAGGTCTGGAAATTGTAAAATTCTAAGCCTGAATCAGAAATCGAGTTACAACTCTCAGCAAATCAGAAAAGACCTGTCAATTTTTTTTTATCCTTTCATTTTATTGGGTGACCCAAAAATTTGATTTCAAACTCAAGCTCAGAAATTTTGTATTCTTTTGACCATATGTGCTTATAATACGGTCGGGTTAATACTATTTTAAATACGCCAGGTCAACGAGATTAGATTGTATTTGGTTCAATTTTTCTACATATGCATTTTGTCAGTATAACCAGATTAGTATTTAAAAACGTACCAGTCTTGATAGCAATTTGTATCCTTCCGATGACGATGTACAACAGCGGTTTCCTTCTTTCACTAATACTTCATTTTCCTTCGTGTTGCCAGATATAAATTCGCAAGAGAAGCAGACGAGATAGGAAATATCGGGATTACGTTTCTCGTCACGGACTTTGGTTATCACTAAATAAGTGGCTAGAACGACTATTATTAATATTGATACGAAATGAAATGCTAAATTGTGAAGTTTAGACAAATCACACCGTTTCATACTGCCGTTTGGATTTTTTGTTCCTGTGTCTACCAAGTTTACATTAATATTTGTCTCCCATTCTAGCGATATTTTCTTTAGATTTTGATAAACGTGAAATACATTTATAATCGTAAAAAAAGTATCCGGTAGGTACAAGGTCAATGAAATTTGAGTTGCAATGCAAATGATTGTCCCCTTCTTTATCACAAAGTCTTTGGATAAACACTCAAAGAAAGCTAGCTATCCCACTAATTTATGAGATCTATATAGGATTTTCCATTTAAAACAGAATTTAAGAAACAATAATATACATTATATATTCCTATTCTTTAAAGACTACGCATCATTTTTATCAAAGCCGAAACTTTCAACAAACTATTTTTGGAATCGCATAACTATTGTACTGATGGTATCTATGTATCTATTGAGGACATCGAGAGAAGCGCAAGGTTCATTGATACCGCTCTGGCCTTGAGTCACCATTTACTTCTGTGTCACAATATATCAAGCAGTGCACTTGTGACCCTACTCTGGTTTAACTTTTAATTAGTACACAATACTCTTTTGTTCGTCCATTCAACGTCACCAATTGGATGAAATTTGGAATAGTTTAAACTTAAAAGTCTTCATGTTAGGTGATAACCCGGGCCACCATGTTTCAAAACGCTTTGAACTCATGCAATAATCTGCACGATTATCTTCTATATTCACATTATGTAGTTTTGTCTAAGTAGATTTTAATATCTTTTTTATTTTTGAAATTTGCATCTGATTTATTGTTCGGTGATTATGCCATTTGAATGACTAACAATGAGTGTAGTTAACGGCGCAGGTTATGTAAATTGGTGCTAGAAGAGGAGAAAGCTGAAGGACCAGAGGAAAATATGCAGCTGCACATGTCCAATTAATGTTTTCGTAATGATAATCGCTATCTATGCTTAGCTTTATAATATTTGAATTATTTAACTCTGTCTGGTTTTCAGAAAAGATATCCAACAGAAGATGGTCGTAATATACATTACTTTGGAGGTTTAGGTTCTGATATACGTTTTGAACGTAAATCACGAAATGAATGGTTAAAATGTAAAAGGTAAAACAGAAAAATAAATGGGTCAAAATAAGAATGTATTGAAACGAGTAAAAATAATAATAATAGATAATCGCAAAGTACCACATTGCTTGCTCATTTAGGCGCTTATTTGAGACTCTGCAAGGCGACTAAATCAATAAGCAACTTTCAAAGTCCTCCCATCAGACCGCGTAATAAAAGATCATGCCTGTCTTTTCGTCTTCTGCTGAGGATGAGTAGATAATTTGGTCAGTAATCTAAGAAGAAGCATGAAAAGTTGGAATTAAAGACCTTTTTAAGAACATTTTACATGTGAGCTTTCATTAGTCTCTGTCAAAACATTACACAAAATGTCACTACGAAAAAAGAAACACGCGGTCCATTCCGAAAAAAAAGATGAAGTTAACAACATATATTTCTTTTCATTCTTGGAAGAGGATACTGATATGGTACAATTTACCGGAATGATGTTGAACCCAAATCAAACCCGTCGTAGAACTCGGAGAAAATACACATTCACGTAACGCAGGTGAAAAATGAAACGCAATTCACGTCAAAACTACAGTATTGACCCAACAATTTTCTACATCGTTCTGAAAGATACGAAATACAACGGAAATTTTTACTGACTTTGGACTTATCAAATAGCTCCTTACATTTGCGTATGTGTTAGAATATACATATTTACTTGTTTTGAATTTATGACTTATAGGAGCATCGCAGGACAGTAAATACCGAGGCAAATGCTTAAGAGTTAAATGAAAGAAAAAAAGAAACAAACAAACAAAGAAACAAAAGTAAAAATGAATGTCTAGAATGGATTCCTTATAAAGTACTTTTGATAACTGCTACTTTTTTGACTTATGATGTCTGGAAAGTTTTGATCTGTAAAATTACGATTTTTTAAAATACTTGTCGACTATAGGTTAGTGACGCCAGCATTTTTCAGCTAGTTTCTGTGCTTTATTATTGAATTCTTCGAGACTATTCTTTTCTACCGGTAATTTATTTTTACCTTGAAATTGACACCTTTTTAAAAAATATCCTGCGTTTACAACAAACAACTTTGGAACATCTAGTGATCTAGTTTAACTATATACAAGAATTTGCGTGCTTCCATTAGCTCATATGGACTGTGAGGATGCAAACACGGTACAAACGCAGATGATAGTGCAATACATGAACATTGTTACAATGATATCCATTGAATGTCAGAACATTGTTGGCAGCAAAAACCATAATTGTATCAAAAGAATGACAATAATATATAAGAAATACTTTCCATCCAAATTTGAATACAATTATAAGCCATTCATTGTTTGAATGTATCCAGAAATTTGTCAATATTACCTAACCACTGATTGATCAAAACTGCATAGAATCCCAGTCTAGACATCAAGTCTCTAACTAAATAAGTGTGATAACCTTACTAAATTATCCAGCATCAAATTATACGTATATCTTATGTACTTTCCGTCTTGAGAAGTTAGAATCTTAAACCATACTTTGATAATGCTATATCTTTTCCGAATAAAAGACGTTCTTTTAAGTTCACCATTAATATAATCAGTTTGTGTACTTCTCTTAACTTCTAATAATTGTGTTTACAAAACTAAATGTATTACTACAATATTATTAGCAGGTATAAAACCCCATACCTCACAAGAATAGTTGAATATTGGCGACATTAATGTATCAATAAGACTCAGTAAAAGACTTATCTTGAAAGTAGAAAATGTATAAATATATCTTTGTAATAAAAATATTGCTTTACGAGACTAGCCAGCTAACATAATGTGTGCCTCATCAAACAAACCGCTAGACGTTAGAACAATACCAAGATATATAAAATTTGTTTACAATTTCTAGTGTCGTCTCACAATAAGTGAACTCCATATTTGTAGGTAATAAAACGATATTTTCTAAATATCACAATCTTAGTCTTACAAACACTTACAATCATTTTCCATCTATTTCAATATTCATCCCAATAGTTTAAACCGTTTTGTAGACATGTACGAGAACTTGTAAATATAACAATACCATCAGCATACAGTAAAATGAAAAACTTTATGATACTAATGTCAGTGCCCTTTTTACCATGAAGTATAAATTACTCTTCTCGATCATTTAAAACCTAGTAGAAAAAAAAATAAAATAAATAAAAATAAAAAAAAAATAAAATAAAAGAAAGGTGACAGACAGAAATACGTGACAATTCATTACCAATCAAAGTATTATGCTTAGCCCTGGATTCAGCAGCACAATGTATAGATTTAACAAATTCCAAAATAACTCCTCCAAAACCAAATTAAATAAGTTTATGCCATAACTTTTGTCTTAGCATATAAGTAAATGTTTTAGTAACATCGATAACAGCATACAACACACAACAATTGTTTTCCTTGATTTATGGTATGAGAAAAAAGTACATGTAAAATAAAAACGTTATCAGCAGTAGGGCACATATAACTAATTTTATTACCACAGACCGTAACATTAATATTTGGTCAAATTACTGTACCTGTGTGGTAAGATCGGCAAATTACTCTTAGTTCTTATGAATGATCAATCGAAGAGGAAACTTTTAAAACGATGACAATGATATGTTGTTGTTCGCCTTGTTTTTGACAGACATTTCCTTGTAGGTGCCAACTCTAAAAATCCAGCCTGTGAGATCTCCCCATTTACAATCCAATTGTACCAGTGCGGCGAGAGCGATACAATAAAAATAGTTTTAGGATCAAATTTAATAATGCGTACAATTGCCCATAGGCACGCTTCTTTTGACAAATTACGTAAATTTTTCCCGTTCTTAGCCAATTAGCGATCTTCATTCTTTTAAATACGGTATTTAATATACCAACACACATAGGCTGGTTCCATGGCTCATAAAATAATTAGTTGCCTGTGACTTAAAATCAAATTTTACTTTCATAATAATTATTCCCAGTCAACAGCATTGTTCCTTAAAACCTCCTGCAAAACATAGTTGTCTCGCAATTACCGTTTTGAAGATATTGAGGAGTTTAGTTTATTTTGGGAGCCTGGTGAAATGATAATTTGATAACATTTTCCACAAAAGAATCGAAGTTTCCCTCTGAAACTTATTAATATATCCCTAAAGAAGTAGATTGGTTCCTGTGTGGATATGTAGAGCATGTCTTAAGTTAAATGAATTTCAACGCACATTGCAACACGACTCTGACAAACGAAGGTATTCCAGAATTCTGACGAAGTCTCCAAGTCGATATAAAATATTAAAATGTTTTGTGTTTCTCAAAACATTAATTGTCGGCGATGTGTGGCAAATGGTTATATGAAAGGTGTGCGTGTACATTGATTTCCGTAGGAAAGGAAAGTAAATCGTAAATCTTGGAACCCATTCCTCGTTCTTCACAAATTTAAATTTTCAAAACGTTTGAGAAATCAAGATCTCCGTTTCAGAGCTAATGAAATCCTAAGTTAAATGTTTTATCGAGTATTAAAGGAAAATGTTTCCTCAATTATTTGAGTCATTGTACCCAAGGCAGAGAGAGCCACCCGTTATGAAATTAGTCAAACATTTGAAAAAAATGGATGAAAATTATAATAAAACAGAAAACAAAATTATCATAAATAAATTGTCAAGTTACAAAAGCATGATACAGCACCTAACAGATAGTGATCATGGAACTTCATTTAGTGTACTGGTTTCGTCCGGGTAGATGTACCCGCTTTGACAAAATAGGGGAAAAATGCAATATTTTTATACAAACTTTAGTATCAGAACTCTGTTCATTATCCAATGGGTGTATTTGTTGCTATAGGGTACAGACAACAAATTCAGTTTCCATACACCTTAACGTTAATATTTCGCCAAATTACTATACTTTTGTGGTAAGATCGGTAAATCACTCTTACGTCTTATGGATGATCAATCCAAGAGAACACATTTAAAACGATGAAAATGGTATGCTGTGCCCCTCGCTTTTGACACAATTTACCTGGTAGGTGCCCACTATAAAAGTCCAGCCCGGTGAGATCTCCTTGTTTACAAAAATCCAATAGTATATGTGCAGCGACAGCGATAAAGTAAACATGGACTGCGATAAGTACATCAGTCCAGTCATTATTTATTATCCTAGTAAAAAAAAACTTACTATTGCAACTTAGTCAAGTTATATAGTTGTAATTGTTAACGTCATTCAAGATACCAGTACCTCATACTACATCTCTGGAAAATATCGTCTACTGAAAATGCTATTAAATATCGTCTACTGTAAATGCTATTAAATAAGCTTTTTGTAATATAGAGGAAATCTTGACCATACTATAGAAATTTAAATGAAAATTTTCATGCATTATTCATTGGTAGCTTTAGAGATGTTTTACCTCGAAGTTTTGTGTAACGTTTCAGTCTCAATCTTGAAAGATATATAGATACAAGACCAGTTCATACGTTTGCCAACATATATCAAGAAATTGAAGCCTAGACTTAAGACATTTGATTGGTCAATTTTAAATTAGTTTCTAATTTCAGCCTATGAAATGACCGGATTTTAGATATAATTTTAATTAAAGACTTATGTTCTACTGGTGAAATCCAGGTCTGGACGTAATGTGTCAATTAAAGCCAAGTACCGAATCAATAAATATGATTGGATAATATTAAAGTTCTACTTAAAACTAATCAAAATTCTTATGTGTAGCTTAAATTCTAAGAAAATTTGGCAAAACCTTGGCCAATACATTTTTGTTCGATAAGAAATGACCATGCTATAAACTCCTTAGTCGGAAACGCATATATGATGTTATCATTTTTCAAATGTATTACTCATTTCTGTTGTCAATAAAAAATAACTAAAAGATGAGAAGTACTTTCATAAAAGGGCGACAAATAAATGCATTGATTTTTGCTTTGCGAGGCTGCATTGAAGTGAAGGAACACAGACCTAGATGGATTTTGTTTTGTTTTTTTTAGAAATGCAAGGTATATACATCAAGTAATAATGATAAATTGACACATATACTACTAAACAGTGAGAAAAACGCTTATCTACAGATGCCACATTA
Source organism: Margaritifera margaritifera (assembly GCA_029931535.1). NCBI lineage: Eukaryota > Metazoa > Mollusca > Bivalvia > Unionida > Margaritiferidae > Margaritifera > Margaritifera margaritifera. Next base: position 59,582 of record JAQPZY010001388.1, read on the forward strand.
TCCCTTGGATCCCACAATATCCATGGATCCCACAATTTCTCTGGATATCACAATATCCCTTGGATCCCACAATGTCCATGGATCCCACAATTTCCATGGATTCCACCTTATATGTTGATAAAGTTGGATTCGGGAAATCAATTACGTTATATAGAAAACGTGTTATATGAATTATTTCAACTATCAGTGGTTTATTTGCAAGATAGTTTCACGATAGCTTTAAATACTAAAACGTTTCTGATAAAGGTACAGTAGTATTTTTGAACAATGCATGGTAATGAATTTTCTCTTTTTGATATTTTTTCAGATTTATCAAAAATTCAAGAATGAAAATCACCAGAATTTTAAAGGTGAACACTATCCCGTATATAGCCAAGAATTTGCAGTAGGGAGACTTCTTATGGTGAAACTCAATACTGATAAAATTAAGGGGAATAGGCGTTATACAAAAGGAAGTTTAAGCAAAGATTACGATCTAATTAATGATTGGGCCCATAAAATGTCATATTATGAATGTTTGAATACTGTTATATATTGCTTATAAGCCCCAACCAATCAACTCAGGAACGTGTGCATAATTTAAGAAAGATTACACAAAGGTTCAAGATCTGATTGGATAGAACGGAAAGTAATGAAAAGAAAACGATATGTGATATATTACGTATATAGCATTGTGGTGGACAAAATATATACAGGCTTGATATCGTCATAGATCGTGCTATGGTTTGCTATCATGCATGACACACTATAATTGAACTATATGTGATATGATACGCTGATAGATGATTAGCAATTCATAGGCACAATTGTAAGTCAGCCACAATTGAACTTGAATTTTACAACCGCTTTGAAAAGATCGGATGAAGCAAAATAATGTGTGAGAGTATTACAAATGTCAAATGTAAATTGGTCACCGTTATAAGTGCCTAATGTGCCTACCCATAACTATGCAGTTTATATGAATAATACACAGGCCAGAAAGAAGAAAGTTTATCAGCAAAGTTCTTAACAAGATTCGATCTAAAATGGCTTTCCTAAGTAAATATGTCGAACATTTTCTAGTGGAAGATAAAGAGGATATGAATGTTTTTTGAGTCGATATAAGGTAATATTTCACTAATGAAGTGGGAAACTTTGTATTGTTACGAGTGACAATACAAAATGTTTCATTTTCACTGTACATAAAGACAATATATTTTCCACTTTACTATACATAAAGACAATTATATTTCCTAAATGGGAGAAAAGTACTATCTGCACGAGGAGTGGAGTAAATGATACAGAATTTTAATTTGGATAGATAAAAATATATGTATAACGAGAAATTACTGTTGTGCTGTCATCGTTTTCAAGGATTTTGTTTGAGACATGTTCAAATGTGTAAAATGTATCTTTAAATAAGCACAGATATATCAGTCTAATCACTGGTTTCAGTTTAAGATTCGAAATCGTATGCATGTATGTATGAATCCAAAGGTCGTTTGACCTGAGTTTTATGCGTTGGCAGACCATTGTATATTTTCATATTCTTCAATAATAAATACTATAAATCCTTTTTTATTATTTCAGGATGATATAGCAGACACTTTAAGAAAATATTCAGGATGATATAGCAGACACTTTAAGAAAATATTCAGGATGATAAGGCAGACACTTTAAGAAAATATACAGTAATGACTAGACTATAAAGGACAATCTTTTCAGGAAACAGAGACATATAAGTATTCTGGTGCAGAGCACTGATTGCCAGCGACATATATTTCATGGTATTTTTCTGCACATAATATTTCTTTTCTTCCAAGAAATTGACTAGATAGCAGAAGATAAAAGTGTCAGACAAAACATTTCTTGACCACCCCAGCCCGAACAATAAAGAGATAAATAAACACAGATGCAGCAATCTAATTACTGGTGTAGCATTCCGATCCAGTTTCAGTTAACATGTAAAGTTTTTAGGTCATTTATTTTTATCATCATTAAAGTACAGACTAGTATCTCATATTTTGCTCCACTTGATAACCTGGCCCTTAAGTAAAGGACGACATTGTTGATGTGTTGCATGCGCAGTTTCAGGACAAATAGGGTCTAACACTAATCTTAGCATATCCATTTTACTTCATTGCTAGATTTATTATTTTCCCTTTTTAGCTCGCCTTCAAGAAGTAGTAATACTGTATTATCCCCGACGTCATAGTCAGTTTCCGATGATTAAAAAAAAAAAAAAAAAGGAACAAACCAAAAAAAACCCAAAACAAAAAAATCAACAAAAAAACAAACAAACATATATGTATAGCATTGCTGCATCTCAATCATTCTTTCTTCCAAGGCCTTTGGCAACTGTTTGGAGTGGGTTTCATGGGACCTACCCCATATATACAAGTACATTAATTGTACATTCTTGTTTAAGTTTGTGAGTTTAGCTCAGGTTTTGTGCACCCTGTATGGATACTATTATACATATAATTCTGAAGCTTAGTGAGGAGATGGATCTTTATGAGTACTACACCCTCATTACAAATTGTGCACTTTATGTTTACTTCTCTAGCTGAGTTCAAGCTAGAATCATCAAACTAGACGATTATATGCATATCTGTTAGTATCACACTCTTCCAAAACAGAAGTTTCACATTTAACAGGCTGAGGTTAAGCTTTTATGTTTAGCTCTTGACAGAGTAGGTTTTGTGCTTCGTGTATACATATTGCTATGCCTAGAATCCTGCAACTGATGAGAGGATGCGCCTTGATGAGTACCACATCATCATTACAAAAGTAAGACACTATGACCGATATTTCATTATTGACTGTCTTTGGTTAAAAATGTTATTTTAACTGTTCAGGCTAGAATCATTACACTAGATGATGGTATACGTATCTAATAGTACCACATCTATACAATAAGTCACTGTGGCCTACATTTTACATGTTATTGGCTTAGGTTATGATCACATAGTTTTTCCATGATATATACATACTACACTATATAGGATCATGAAACTTGGTGAGGGTATGGATCTTGATGTGGACGACTCCCTCATTGTAGATGTAGGTCGTTATTTCCCATATTTACGTTTCACTGACATTTTGTATTTGATGCTAATTTCTCAGGCACTATTCATGTTAGAATCATGCGATTGATGATGATATACATCTATATTAGTACCACACCCTTATAACAAAATAAACTCATTGTGACCTATATTTCATCCTTTAGTGTCTTTGGTTAAGTTTTTGCCTTTAGCATTTGAGCACATGGACTTGTGGAATGTTATATGCATACCACCTTGCCTAGAAGAAATGAAACATGGTGTGGGAATGCATCTCAAAACGTACTACACACTTATTTCAAAAAAAGGTCTATGTAAATCTATTCATGTTTTAGTGGCTTTGCTGAAATTATGTGCTTAAAGGTAAGCTGTTAGATCCTGTTGATATCAGAATCATGCAGCTTCATGATTCAACGCGTCTGTGTTAATCTTACACCCTTACAAGTAAAGATGGTCACTGTGACGTCCGTTTTATGCTCGACTAACATCGGTTAAGTATTTGTGTTTAGCTTATGACCACATAGATATTTACATGATGTAAAATCCTAGCCTGCATAGAAGACCCTTTATGGCAGTGCAGTTGATACTCGGGATAAATATGTCTAATCAATGGTAAATGTTTAATATCATGACTATACATTGCATATTATGATAGCTTATTATCATAAATGCGTACTTTTCTATATTCATATATTGATTTCTGCAGTTAAGGAATTGTCTCTTATTGGTTATTAAAACACATATCATACTAATTAATCTTCAATGTCACTGACACTGGTTTCATCCCATCTCGATTTATTTCAAAAGCTAGCATAAATACAAAGAAAACAGAGCTTATTTAATCATCAGTAGCATCATTTACAATTTCTATACGATTTATGATGTAAAGGATTTTGTAAAGAAATAAAATCGAACTTTACATAATATCTATAAAGGTGGAGTGTTTGCTAATTACAGTTTGTAAATATGCAGCGAAAAATGTCTTAAGTAGCACAGATCAAATTAATGAGATAATTTTCTGGTATCAAATTGTGCATATTGTACCAATGGCATCACAAATATCCTAATCTGACCAGGTTTGTTTTATAATTTCCCGCTTCCTTCCTACAATGGGATGTCATGTTTCTTTTATGTTAAAACGATATCAGTGTATACCAACATTATATACATTGACCTGTAGATAAGGAATGACAATCCGGTCAACCTTTACAAAATAAATAATATTAGCAATTGTAATACTAATAATACTATTACCAATGCTAACATTATAAATAATATAACCAATGCTAATATTAATAATAATATTACTCATGCTAATACAAATAATACTATTATCCATGCTAATACTAATAATACTATTACCCATGCAATCAATCAATCAATCAATCTTTATTTCTTCCATAAGGAGAGTTCATTTACAAATATAGAAAATAGAACAGAGAGAGATACATTTAACAATTTACACTGAAGATTTCGGAAAACATTCCAGAAAGTCGGTGATACATATTAAAATAATACAAATGAGGAAGAAACAAATAGAATATTAATAGTTAGGAAATAAACGCAAACATACAAAATGGCACATTATCTTTGTACATAAATCTAAAACAAAAATATATTTTTTTATTACGGTACTGATCCATTAATGATAATGACTTTGCTATGAAAGGAAGGTCATATAGGTAGAGAATTTTGGTAGGAGCTGATTTGGGAATTTTTGCTTTTGTCACATGTTTGGTCTTCAGGCTATGAAGTACACTCTTGATACAATGACGAGAAATTAGAATGAACAGATCTGAAACTGGTGAAATCGTGTTTTGTCAAGTGACCTTTCAATGTCAGTTCTTAACAGTTTTAGCAACTGTGATTCGTCGTTACTTTGGGTAAGTTCTATGTGTAGTTCAAGTCCAAACTTGTCCAACACGTACCAGTGAAAGTCGTTGGCAATTTGTCTCGTTAATATACATGATGTGACCACATGCTGAAGGAGGTCGGTATACTGTTGACCACATTTTTGACAGTGAGTAACGTCATGTCCTGGCTTTAATACCCACAGGGATGCTATAAACCTGGTTAATTTGCGTTCATAATTATTCCTCGCAATGCATTACAGAGCGGAAGGGCGGATTTGTGTTTGTAAGTGTTGAAATCTAAAAAAATCATGATGTCTATTGATTCTGTCGCGCCAGGAGGTCTCTTCCTTTTCAAGTAAAGTCATGTTGACCAATTGTTTCCACTGAGATTTGTTTGGGAAAATTGATTGATTAATGACGTTAAGGAGGAAATCTTTAAGCTCATACTTCTGAAGTAAATTCCAAATATATGGAATAAAACCAGATTGTACAGATTGAGTGTTATCAAAATACATGTGAAGACGTATGAGGAATATTTGTTTGGAGATGGTGTTATTGGACAGGGTGCAGAGTTTACCTAGGAAGACAAGTTTTCCTCGATCAAATTCGGTTGTGATTCTTATTAGTCCCCGCATTGGCTCACACATATCTGATTCGTTTATTCAGGGAATCCCTGAATTCTTTTTGCTATAAAACCTTGCAACTTGTTGAGCTCCAGTAGATCGCATTTTTGAAGCTCATTCCAAAGTTCGCAGCCATATAGTAAGGTTGGAAGGTTTCTTATATAAATTCGTGGATGTTTTGGGGTTTAGGTTTAGGGTACCCATCCCAACGTTTGCAAGACCAAAAAAAGACCTGTCTTGCTCTTCTGCAAGCGTTGCGGGTGCGGTTGCTGAAACGACGTGATCTATCCTGTAGCATTCCTAGGTGAGTGACGGAGTCAGTTTCATTAATTATTTCTTTGTCAAGTGTTAGAGACAGCTTATAGTTAGAATTTCTTCTCTTGCCAAATATTATTATATATGACTTTGTAGAGTTTTATTTGTAGTTCCATTTTTTAGAATATTTGAGAATAATTTCTAGCATTTTAGCTAAGTTATCTGGAGAATTTGACAGGCACGTGAGGTCATCTGCAAGCGTAGGGCAGCAGCACTCTAAACTTCCAATTTTACACCCTATTGTGCTTTTTACTAAGTACTGTAGTAACTCGTCTATAAATACCAGATACAAAAATGAGGACAGGACGCTTCCTTGTCTAACGCCTCGCTTAATATCGAACCATCTAGACTGGTATTTGCTAACTACGACTGCACTTTGTACACTTTGATATGTATTCCCTATAATTCTCCAGATTTTCCCCCGAATTCCCAAATTATATAGTTTCAAGAGTAGAGCAGCGTGCCAAACGGTGTCAAATGCTTTTTGAGTATCGAGAAAGGCAGCATTGGTAGGGCTACCGCAGTCAGAGTTATGACCTCTTGAAGATTAAAAGAGGCCGTGAGGCAGCTTAGATTCTTTTGAAAGGCTTGTTGTTGTGGATTAGGGAATATGGTTTCCTTCGTCACCAAGAAGTAATGTTTGCTTGCACGGTTTTTTCAAATAATTTGTACAGCACTGGTAACAAGGATATTGGCCGATAACTATCGGGATCAGCTCTGCTTTTCCCATTACCTTCGTAGATGGGCCCGGTAAGACCTCTTCTCCATGTACTTGGTATATATTCATGCTATAATATCGAGTTGAACAATTTTAAGATTGCTTTATTTAGCTGAGCATCACCATAGATAAGGTGCTCATTTTGAAGGTGATCATGACTTGGAGCTTTCGACTTTTGTAACGTACTAAGTACGCTGCATAGTTCTTGCTCAGTGATTTCATCATCTAAAGTTTCTTACCTATATACGTGCTTCTTAGAATAATGTTTGAGATCACAGATTGTTTTCTCTACTGAGTTATAAAAGTCTTTGTCATAAATATCATAATTTTTCTGTGTGTACAATTCAGAAATTGGTTTTTGTCTTCAGGATTTTCATATATATGAAACTTATTGACTGGTGTCAATTTTTTGGGTTTGGTTGTTGAGCTCTCATCTCCCTCAGCTGCATACACCTTATAACTGAAAACTGGAATTCCAGCCGCAAGCAAACCTTTTAAAGGTCATAACCTCAGCACCTTGGTAGCCATGCTTGGGAAATGCCTAAAGGGGAGCTAATACTACTAATATTATTACCAACGCTAATAATAATAATAATAATACCAATGCTAATACTAATAATAATATTACAAATACTAATACTACTAATAATAATAATATTACCAATGATAATACTAATAATGATATTACCAATGCTAATACTAATAATAATATTACAAATACTAATACTACTACTAATAATAATATTACCAATGCTAATACTAATAATGATATTACCAATGCTAATACTAATAATAATATTACCAATGCTAATACTAATAATGATATTACCAATGCTGATACTAAGACTATTATTACCCATGCTAATACTAATAATTATATTACCAAAGCTAATACTAATAATAATATTACCAATGCTAATACTAATAATGATATTACCAATGCTGAAACTAACACTATTATTACCCATGCTAATACTAATAATTATATTACCAATGCTAATACTAAAAATTTTATTACCAATGCTAATACTAATAATTATATTACCAATGCTAATACTAATAATTATATTACCAATGCTAATACTACTAATAATATTACCAATGCTAATACTAATAATAATATTACCAATGCTAATATTAATAATAATATTACCAATGCTAATACTACTAATAATATTACCAATGCTAATACTAATAATAATATTACCCATGCTAATACTAATAATAATATTACCAATGCTAATACTAATAATAATATTACCAATGCTAATACTAATAATAATATTACCAATGCTAATACTAATAATAATATTACCAATGCTAATACTAATAACGATATTACCAATGCTGATGCTAACAATATTATTACCCATGCTAATACTAAGAATTATATTGCCAATGCTAATGCTAATAATAAAATTACCAATGCTAATACTACTAATAATATTACCAATGCTAATACTAATAATAATATTACCAATGCTAATACTAATAATGATATTACCAATGCTGATACTAACACTATTATTACCCATGCTAATACTACTAATAATATTACCAATGCTAATACTAATAATAATATTACCAATGCTAATACTAATAATAATATTACCAATGCTGATGCTAACAGTATTATTACCCATGCTAATACTAATAATTATATTGTCAATGCTAATGCTAAATATAATAACATCATCATGTTTATAATCATCATAAATATGATGATATTAGAAGTTATTATATCCTCGTCTAAATCGATCAACACTTTACAACTAGAGCATGAATGAGAAACCACGAATAATATCGCTGGCACATCAGCACAAATCGTCGCAGTGAAACTTGTTGAAAAATTAAGACTACACCCCAGTTGAAAATTATGTTTTTAATGATGAATTGTAGTTTAATGGGAAGCATTCGTACTACTACACACCAGCGGAGTTAAAAAAATGATAAAACGTTATTATTATTGACTAAAAGCGAAAATATATGCCTACTGATACACTTGTAAATTCATTGCAAGTATCCAAAGGAGTTCATTTACCAAATAATATTTCACAAAATGAGGCATGTACTGTTTTTTTAGAGGCAAGGATATATTGAAAGCACCCCCCTTCCCATAAAAAAAATAAAAAAATACCCCCCCCCCAGCAATTCTTTTGCATTGTATTTCTTCGTAAAAATTGCTGCAAAACTTGAAAGCAGTTGAACATTGAAATCAAATTAATTAGAATTTTTGGTTAATTATGAACTCACTTATAAAGTCGGAGTTACACATGTAAGCATTTATTTACAGGCTGACAAAGAAAACTATGCCTGCATAAGAGAACCTTTGTCAGAAGACAATAAAACGATGCTTGTCGTAAGTATATCTGCACTTACTTGATGTTAACGGTCATAGAATTCGTTGCGCTGATTGACATCATCATATTGCTTTTTATATTAAAAATTATATTTTCCTAATTTGTGCCAAATCATTAATAAAGGTCAGACAGACCCTCCATTAAAAATACTACATTAAAATTGCTTGGTTATTCGTGCTCTTCTTGAATTTAGCAGCTAAATTAAATTATTGTAGTTGTCATGTACTGCGTAGTGTCCTTTCAATGTGTGCAATAACAAAATTCTTTGAAGGCCACAATTTATAATCAAGCCATTCCTTTGAACACGGCTTTTAATTCCACGTTTTTCAAGGTTACAAGAACAATACATCTTAATAAATATGCAAAACACATCTATACATATAGATGAAAGAAAACAAAATAGTTTACACTTAAATTCTCTAATCAGTACAACTACTAGTACAAAGAGTAATAAATAAGTACGCAGCTTAGACATAGGTTAATTTAGGTCATGTAAGTGTGGATTGTACGATGTTTGAAGACGAAAACGTTTTTGTTTTTTCGCTGAAATAAATAATCAATGAATTTGCAATTATTTTTAGATATATATCTAAAAATCCATTTATCTATCTCTCTTTCTATCGACATATCTATCAACCGATATGTAAAAAAGATAGATATTAATATATGTCTTATTGTTTTCTTTATGGTCTATTATTTTATACATATACGGTAAAATGTAGATGAAGAATATATTTTATAAATAAGCTTTATGAGCTAACATTTTATATGCAACAGAGTTCTCGGACGACGCTAGTGTGTAACTGATGAGTATTTTTCATAAATCGTCAATATTGTATAATGCCATAAAGTAATCAATTCATTAATTCATTCATTGTCTGACTAAATAATTGATGAATAGATAACTAAATGTATGTATGTATGTATGTATGTATGTATGTATGTATGTATGTATGTATGTATGTATGTATGTATGTATGGACCTACTTACTACGTTATCTATCTATCTATCTTTAATATGCACGAGCAAATAATGTGTTTACTGTGGAACTGCTATAATACTTAAGGTTCTCAATAAAAATAATCAATTAAATGAAGTTATTTTTAAAACACAATAGTCTCTTCTTAGAGATTTCGTTTTAATATTTGCTTTTTTTTTCTTTCAGCTAACGTTTCCAAGGCTAGAAAACCTAATTTGTAACTATTCACAGCCATTGCTCTGCAACACGTTCATAACCGGTAACAGAGTGGCGGAGGAACGAGCCTGTCATGATGCGCGACATCCATTGCGACGGACATTGCTTAAGATATTAATTTTACACTTCCGAAAAATTATTGTGATTGACATGTTTTTTTGAGGAAACAAAATGTTATGTTGAACAGAAAACGCTACAAAGTAGAATAATAAACTCATATTGCCCTCGTTGCATTTACTGGAAAGTCTCAATTGGTAAACGTCCTCCTCTCATTTGTCCTCAGCGGAAATTACATAAAAATTGTATTTTAAGAATGATGATGACTATAATATTGGCAAAAAAGGGCTAGCATGTTGAAAAAGTTAAGTTATAAGTAGAGGTTTTATTGTGATTTTCCTCTTTTAGATTATTAGTTTAAAATAAATTTATTGAGAAGGTACTAAGAGGTGAGAGGCGCATAAAAGTGGAACTTTGTATCAGTATGAGCACACGACTATATAAAATGTATCAGTAAAGATTAGACTTGAAATGTTCATTAATGAATTTATCAAATCTGACACGAGTTCTGTCAATAAATTGTATATTTTTAAAGACAATGGATAGATGATAAAAGGTCAAGCTCTATAAGATAGGATCTATATGGTCTCTTGGTATATATATATATACGAATAATTCGACAATTCACACGTTGTGTTATATAGTATCCAACGAGTAGGTATTTATAAGAATATCGAACACGTTGACTGTAATGGTAAATACAGTTTAATGACAAATCTTTTAAAAATAAATTTTAAAAACAAAATTGAAGTAAATTGTTTTTTGTTTAGATAAAAATAAACTTCATGACTTTCTTTGAGAATATAACTAGTAAAAATTACGGGACATTACTTTACAATCATCATCAATAACCTTTCTGTCAATTATCTATCTATATGTATGTATGTATGTATGTATGTATGTATGTATGTATATATATATATATATATATATATATATATATATATATATATATATATATATATATATATATAATTCGCATACATAATTGAATATTAGGATTATTTGATAAATAGTGACTTCAGTGTATGCCCTGTATCATGGTTGTGACAAAACTCACAATATTCCAATATAATCAAATAACACTGACGGGTTTAACTTTCCGATTATAACCGTTTTTTAAAAATAAAAAAAGCGAATCCACACCTGTATGTCTCGGGAAAATAAATTAAAAGGTTAGTGTCATTGTTTCAACTTTTGCCATTGTAAAGTCATTTTATTGTTCATTATCTCATTTTAAAATTTCTAGACAGCAAAACTGTTAATTATTGCCATTTATCTTCTTTTAATGAAGCTGCATTACCTGGAAATGCCGAGTGATTTCTTATAATGCCATGAAATGATTTTTTGTCCCTTTGTTTATTATCAATGACATTAGGAAAATGCTAGTGAAAGAAATTTTACTCAAACGTTGTCCGAGTAGATACCATTTTAAAACTGCATTCCCTTCCGAAAAAAGTTTACCGCCAATACAATGATTGTGTTCTTTGCAATTAATAACTATTTCAAACTAGTGTCTAATAGGCAAATTCCACCTAGATTGTCACATTTGGTTTATATTTAAAAAATGGGAGTGGGGACGACAAGAAGGGGCACTCTTGATGTTGAGGACTAAAGATAATGCTCACCAGACCCAGTGTAATCAAGAGTTTGCAATTGAGACTCTCTTGCCCCAGATTATAAACACGCACAGGGTTCAGATAATTTTAATTGTTTCTAATTGAGTCTGTTAAACTGTTTAATGCAGAGCAATCTGGACAGCGACGATAAGTACTTTACAATTTGTTTGTCAACGTTCGTCTTATGGGTGTTCTGTGTTCAGCTGTATATGCCACACTGATCTTTTTGCCGGTTTGATAATGCGTGAGCAACAGCCAACACTTTGGTAATCAGACAAGCCTATTTGCATGTTATCTCGTTTTCCAAATGGTGCAGGCCCCTCTGCTGGATTCTTCCTTTAATTCGTGATACTGGTTTACATTCTTAAAACAATATTATTGATTGGGAGAACCACAATATTATATGGGGGATTTACTTCAATTTTGATATTTTGCTAGTGACTCCAGATTTCACGAAATGATGACTCACGGACTTCTATTGAAGGACTGTGCAATTTCAAGTCAAATAGGTGAAACTGTTGTTAAGAACGTTGAGGGCGACAAAACATAAAAGGAAGCCCTGTCTTCTTAATCTCCACCAAGGACTTTTACGTGCAAAGCATATAAATGCTCGCGATATAATGGAAGGTAGTTTATTTGCTTCATATTGGACGGTGCTGAAATGGTCGAAACCATCACACGACAAATAGTACAAGCATGAAATGATATTTGTAAATAAAGCAACATGCAATGTTTTATGTAGAAACAGATGTATCATAGGGACAAGCTGGGTAAAATTCACTGATAAAAGTTTTGATAATAACCTTGAATACTTCCATAAAAGACTCAGTTTTGGAGGAAGTGTGGCTTTAAACGGACACAGTGACTTCACAATTGTATAAAATTACTCTATCGTGCTGGACATGTAGCCCTCAGCTAACACTTCCGTGTAGAAGTTTGTCCAAATGCTAGTCGCCGAATTTTTAAGACAATAGTGTGGTTACTTAAATGTCCTGAAACACCGCAGTGAACTGGTGGGCTCTAAACTATATTGGTATGCATGATCCACATCCTGTTCTATAAAACTTTCTAGTACTATCAAGACGTGCAAGTATTCACAAACTAGAAGCTTGAAATGAAGAATATCATTATGTTGTTTCTTCATTTTAAACAGCATTTCAAATAAAAAATACACAAGACGTAACTTATGCCATATTCATCACCTCAACAGCACGACTTTAAGAAACTATCTTGTTCAGCGATGACACCTCCGAAGAGCATCGACGGACATTATGAGATCCTTGGTTTGTATTGTAGATTCGACAAGAACTCTGGTTTGAAACTATAAAATGGATTGTTTGGTGGGACATTAAAAAAAATAACAACTTAAAATTCGTCTAAAAACAGAACAGCGTGGAATTTGGCAGTAACTGCAAGTTTTGAAGTTTTCCACTTAAATTCAGTGTAGTTGAAGTTTCAAAGCCACCGGAGCTTTTCAGAGAAAGAAGTGTTCTGGCAAATGATGAAGCTGCATGTGAGACATACAAGTTTGCCATAGCGAAAACCTTCATTTGGTAGTATTGCTTGTATGTGACAACTTATTAACCAGTGTTTGTTCAAATAACATTAAACTTTAGACAATAAAAAAACCCATCCTTACAAAGACAACAAGTACATAAATTGAGATCCTGTTTTTTAATTCAAGCAGTTTAGGACTACATGTCACCATATTTCTTTCTATTTTCTCAATTTAAAAATATTCGCGTAAAAAGACATGCCTGTTAATCGGTTTGTTCTATTTCATTGGTAAAATAATCACAATATGCTTTCCATAGCATAACTTTTGACAAAGACATATCACAAGAAGGAATACTTTTAGATACATATAGTTTGGCTACACAAACAGTTAACATTCGTTCTACTAGGCTAACTACAGTCTGTAAGGCACATTGACAATATGAATCCTGAAAATGCACGGAAGAAATAATAAATGGAACAAAACAATACAAAACAGGAGATACACTGTGAGAGACAAGAGCAATAATTACAACTCGATAATATCATTTCATAAATTGTTTACTGCCTCTTACTTGATCAAGTAAAACCTGCAAGTACGTAACAACAATAGAAATGTATAATCTCCGTTAACGTGCGATACAAAGATGTAGCTTTGAAAATAAATACGTAACAACATTTACATCAATGCATCACATGTTAGATTACTCTAAAATACTTCTTTCTCAGTCTTGAAACAAAGGCTTTTGAATAAAATGAAATGTGAACTGATTAGTTTAGAGATAGAGAAACTATTGTTAATTCATAGTTGAATTAAATAAAAAAGAACAAAATTAAAAAGAAACTTAAAATATTTTGATGTTATGCAATTTTGGTAAATGATGAAGCTGCACGTGGGACATGCAAGCTTGCCATAGCGAAAACCCTCCTTTGGTAGCATTGCTTGTATGTGACAACTTATTAATCAAAAGTTTATTCAAATAACATTAAACTTTAGACTAAAAAAGAACAAAAAAACCCTAAACAATAATATTAAAAAAACATCATTAGAAAGGCAACAAGTACATAAATTGAGATAATATTTTGGATTCCAGCAGTTTAGGACTATATGTCATCATATTTATTTCTATATTTTAAAATATATGCCTGTTAATTAGTGTGTTCAATTTGTTTGGTAAAAATAGTCACGATTCGCTTTTCAAAGCATAACTTTTGATAAAGATATACACAAACAAGGAACACTTTTAAATAGATATATTTTAGCTAGACAAACAATCAACAGTAGTTACATGGAAATATTAAGCTAGCTACAGTCTGTAAGACACACTGACAATATTAATCCTGAAAGTGTAAAGAAGAAATAATAAATGGCACAATCAATACAAAACAGGAGATACGTTGTGAGAGACATTGGCAATAATTACAACTTGATGATATTATTTCATAAATCAGTTATTGCCCCTGACAATGACTCTATAGGTCATTATATAACCATTCTCAGAAATTTGGGAATATGATGAATGAATGTCCTCGAAAATATGGAATATATTACGGGGGAAATTAATGGGTACATGTTCTTCTGCCGTTAGCTTCCACTATTTATATGTCACAAAGACAAAAATGCATTCATCTGGTGACTTTAATGAAACGTTTGTATAGTTTTTGACTCAATTCTCTAAGATATACTGTGTCACCAGTGTATAGTTTAAGAAAATATACAACATTGTTTATAAAATAAATATCATGCTTTAATAAAGTCACAGAGGCTCCAGAAATGAAGAAACAGATGATACGTCAGTCACTACTAACTTCCGTTACCAAAAGACCATTACAACATTATCCGTGGGAAAGAAAGGATGATACACACTGATTTTGTTATTGAGATGCAAAGGCTGACTTTTTGGAAGGATTAAATAATTGGAGATTAAGCTAAATTTATATATATTGAACTTTTAAAATGAACTTCACTCACAGTTGGCATGATACGTTATACAGGCAAATTGAGTTCTACATTGAGTAATTGGGTACTTTATAGTACCCTTTTGGAGGAAGAAAATGGAATATGGTCGAGCCAAGGGGTTTTACAAGTACAAGAATATAAAATCATTAACAATCAATGGAGCTCTTATGTAGTAACGTAAGTTAACAAAAGATTATAGACATAAATGAGATACATTTAATAGATATCTTTCTCTTGAACTTAAGAATTTGTCATTATGAATGATTGCAGGAATAATGATGCAAACACTAACATGATTTCCAGTCTGAAAAAGTAAAAAGAATCTTCTACGAACCATTTGTACTGTGTGGAAATGTAACTTCCGTTAATATACGATAGCGTTCATGTAAACAGTAGTAGGTTTAAATGGTTTATTTATATTTCTAGGAAAACGTCATCATCATCATCATCATCATCATCATCATCTGCATCATCATCAATACTAATACAAATACTAATAACAATTATACACATAAACATATGCTAATTTATATGTATTTTGTTTTGACGTGTTGAGGATAAAATGTATTAATGCAATTGACTCCAGCCAGTGGTTTGATAAAAGTTGTACATGAGACAATTTCCAATTTTTATGGTAAAATCTAAAATCCGTTACCAAAGTTTCTTTCCTTCCCAAATCTAACTTTATCAAGTGAATCACGACATTTAACAATTACTCTTCACCGCTGTTGAATTCCACAGTCAAAACTTTAATTTCAGAATTATCTTCAGGGTGTATAATTTAAAACAACAATTGCATTTACTTCATTTTCTAGATTTGGCTATATCCCCTGTAAAATAACTCAGTGCTGTAGCTATTCTCAAAGAGAGCATAGTCGTTAAGGACAAAACGTCATTCCTAATTCAATACCAGTGTATGTACAATATCTCCAAAGATTATAAACATCTGCTATTCCATCCTACCTAAACGTTACCAAACGGACGCATGTAGTTGCGTTGACTTCGTTGACTATAGGAAAAGACATCAATGAATTTGAAATACAATGCATTATAAACAGTTCATAATTGATGCAAGAAATTGTGTGACATAATATTACATAAGATACACTTTCAAGGCACAAAAGAGAGATACTTTTGGAGAACATTTATTATATCTCTCTTGTATTATCATTTGATATTTTTGAACTGACGACATACATCTATATTTGTAGATTGGATTTGTGGTTCTTAGAATGATTTACTTCAATTCAATCACACGAACGCAGGCAAGATCTCGTATTAAAGAGAAAGTTGAAGAGAAGATTGCTTACAAAATATTGCATATATTTAATCATTCACTTGTTGTCATTTATTGATTCAGAACCTTGTTTTATACAAGGGAGGAGACTGCAGTAATTTTTATAATTTACCTCAAACTCATTTGACTATCTCTAAAATAAGTTTATTGAATAAACAACGACAAGGTCTGTATTCTAATTTAACGCTTCCGTTTGAGTGCTTGTAAGGCGTAACAATATGGAGGGGGATCAAATCTGTGCTGTTTGTTGTATAAATCTTAAATTGATAAAGAAAACCTAACATTTAGACAAAATGCAGTCCAAAGAAGTTTGCTCTATCTAATTTGTACAGAAACTGTGGATCTGACACCGTCACGTAAATTTCGTCATCTTTTTTCAGTTCGAAGTTGCCTCCCAAGAAACTGGGCATGTATTCTCTACTGTTGTTGACGTTCTGTTTCCAAAACATTAGGAAACTTACATTCTTGTCCCGTCTGAGCCATATTTGCGTGTAAAGCTGATCAAAGCGCGTGCCGTTTGCACGCGCAGAGTACGTGGTGAATGTGAGTTGAGAATAAATATAGTAGATTCCTTGCTGGATCACCGTCATGATTCCTGTACTTTCAGAGTAATTCAGCCCGTTGGTCACAAAGGAATATTGTCTATTTCTGGTCCATAAGAGTACATTGCTCGGGAGACCTGGTAATAATAATAATAATAATAATAATAACAACAACAACAACAGCAAAAATAGCAATAACAAAAACGGCAACAAAAACGATAATTTTACTACTATAAGTTATAAATACAAATTGAAACTGATATACCAAAGAGAGTGCTAAATTTCCAACAAAAAAGGATGTCTAGTAGTGATAGTACAGCTCTACGAGCATCAAGGCATTAATAATAATAATAATAATAATAATAATAATAATAATAATAATAATAATGAAAGGAGGAAGAAGGAGAGATAGACAAGAAAAAGAGTTACGAATATAATTATGACGACGGGGACAGTAGCAACAACAACAGCAAACGAATGTCTTGACAGTACAATTGTTTTTTACCATGATTCAAATCGTTGTTGTAATCATCGATGTTTTGAATAATTGTATAGGTGAAAGCAGTAACAGAAGTAATGAGTATACAGGCTGTAGATCTTTGGAAGAACCTTCTGTGTGTGTGTTTGTGTGTGTGTGTGTGTGTGTGTGTGCGCGTGAGAGAGAGAGAGAGAGAGAGAGAGAGAGAGATTTTTCCCAGGTATAAAGTTATACGAGGCTTAGGTGTATAACATTTGTATTTGTTGTAATATGTACTTACTGCAATTTTTTGTGTTAAGATATACATGCCCTGCAACAGCTTTACTGTTTTTCTCATCCGGTAACTGATGACCTAAAAATAACCGATAAAGTCAATGCTATAATAAGTGTGGGTAGAAAAATGTTTCATATCCTTTGAGTAATCCCTTCCTACTTTCATATCTTGATGCAGTACAACTACCGTTTTCCATTTCTTTTGGTATAGGATAAACACATAAGTTTCAATGAAGTATTCATACGTCAGTTCGACTTAAGATGCCCTAATTGTAAAGAAGACGATCAACATCATTTGATTAAAATCTTGAAACAGGCAAAGACAGCATTCTTGTATGATGATAATGATGATGATTTTTATTAGTATTAACACAATATTAAAGTAAATTAGCAAAATTCTTGGACGATTTTCTTCGAGTTTATATTTAATGCCGTTATTACAGGTAATTTTCCTTCTAATTATATCCATCAACAAGTTTTAGTTTAAATTTACATTACAATTAATTGAAAAGATTATTTAAAAATATGAACTGACATTAGTAAAAAATATACCTTTCACATTTTTAAAAGGGAGTTAAATATAGTGAAATGAGAATTTTGTAACGTTCGGTTTAAATAAAGGATCATTCATTATTATTATAAAGATGTTCAAGAAAGTCACGCAAAAGACAAAAAAGGAACATAATACGTAGTTTAACGGTAGCGAATTTGGAGTTTGATTTATAACCATCTTGGTTGTGATTGAAAGTATCAGACTGGAATGGAACAACACAATTTAATAATATGCCCCCAGACAAATTTTAATACTTAAAAGCTACCTCAAATTTGGATGACTGTAAGTATATAGGAAATCAAGAGATGGGGACCATTTTTGATCGCAATTAATGTGGGCCATTTCGGGTTTCCTACAGAACAGGATACTACAATCTGATGGAGATACCAAAGTTCGGCTGAAATCGAAAAGCTACTTCACTATGAAGTTGAAATGGTACGTTTTGTACTTCAAAAGATTGTGCAAAGTCAAGCTGTATGACACCCTTTAAGTTCTCATTCAAAAGCATATATAAACAGTGTTGCTTAAATTTACAATTGATTCACACTATGTGTATCAGCTGGTAAATTCTCAATAGACTTAAAAGTTTGGCGTGAGAAAGAAAGTACTTGCCTCTTGTAAACGAATTAAGGGAAAAAGTTTCCTGCCGTTTCTTAGTCGTATGTCAGTGTGTCTTTGGCAATATTTGTTTTAGGACTATATGAACTTGGTAGATATCCTTTCCAGAGAAGATGGCTTTGGGAGGGTTAACAGATCATTCAAAAAAAAAAGTGTTTCAAGCGAGTAAATTGTGATGAAGTATTCCTGTCTTATATTCATTACTTACTTTCTTCGTCGTCATGTAAATGTCTTGCGTAAGAAATACTAGAATGGTCCCCGGAAATCTGAAATACAACTCATAGTAGCACATTTATTCATCCATTTTTCGGCTTGTATCTATTCTTTATTATTAAAATGGTATGACGGAAAAAGTAGAATTAACGCTTTTCATACAATTAGTTCACTTTCTTTTCAGTATAAGATTATTTGTTTTAATTATATTCACTGATATACTCGAGAAATGTGAGACAGAAATAATACAGTTGATACTAGGTATACATGTAATAAAGTTACTCGAAACCTAATTAGGTTGATTTTTTGGAGCTCATAAACTGATAGCTTGTAAGAGATAACAAAGATAACAATTGACTTCCATTTCAGTGAGCAGATATAATCGTTTAACTAAATAAGACCCGAATGTCTTTAAGAAAAGCAGCCAATAACCTATATTGTATCACAATTATGACCACACGAGGTTTTTGACTGGATTTGGGGAACGTTTCTTGGATATACGTTAACATTTCGAGTTGGAAAATGAAGCAAAAGTATTCTTTGAAAGTGAAGAAAATACAAATCATAATACCAATAGGTTCTAATACCAGAGAACTTTATTGTTCCTTAACTAATTGGTTGGACCCATATAATTTCTGTGATTTCTGGTAGTGGTATTGGAGTTGTAGATCTGGGGTGACGAGAAATCAAGAAAACATACATAAACAACGCTATATATCACCATCTCACAGACCGTGTATTACCATAAAATATATAAGAATCTATGGACAAGGAAAGCTTCTTTAGAATGTATGTATTTTACATGTGAGGCATTTGCATCCAAAATTATTCGACTGTGAAAAAAGCACTTTAGTGTTTTGCGTATCAACAGTTTCGTGTAGTTTATCAAAGAAATTCTTTGAATTTGGCGATATTAATGAAATGAAATTATACCGATTAATGAAGATTAATCGCCATCAGGTGTGGAGGTCGTAAAGCTCCGAGCTTGATTCTGAGATTGAGTTATAACTCTCAAGGAAATCAGCAACATATTTACAAAATGTTGTAATCGTTTTATATTTGGTGACACAACATCTTGATTTCAAACTCAAGCTCAGAAATGTTCAAGATTTAGACCATATCTACTTGTAATACGGGAGGGATAATCTCATTTAAATATGTCATATCAACGAGATTAGACTGTAATTGATATGATTTTAAAGTAAAGCTTCTTTTCTAAAATGCATTTCTTACAGTATGAAATGAATATTATAACAAACGTACCTGTCTGGGTAGGAATTTGTGTCCTTCTGGTGTCGGTGAAGAACAGCGATGTTCTTCTTTCATAAATAATACAGTACTGTTCGTGTTGGTAGATTTAAATTCGCAAGATAAGCAAATGAGATTAGTGAAATCGTTATTGAGTTTGTCGTCGCGGATTTTGGATATCACTAAATAAGTGGCTAGAGAGAGTATTATGAAAACTGATACGGAAAGAAATGCTATATTGAGAAACTTAGGCAAATTATTCCGTATCCTATTGTCGTTTGGATTGTTTGGTCTTGACCCTACCAAGTTTTCATTAATATTTGTCTCCAGTTGTAGCGACATTTTCTTTATAATTTGGTAACCGTGAAACAAACTTATAATTGTGAAAGAGATCCCAGTGTCAGTGTCAGTGAAATGCTCTATCAATGCAAATAAAAATGCAAATCACTGTCGCCTCCTTTATCACAAGGTCTTTTGATACAAAATCTAACAATCTCAGCTAATTTATTAGATCCTTATATGATTTTCCAGGCTATTTAAAATATTGGTTTTTTAGTTTACAGAATAATATGCCTTTTGTAAATTCCCATTATTTCAAGACCATCATAACTATTGAACAGATGGTAGCTATCGAGTATACCGAGGGAGGCGCAAGGTCCACCTATACCGTCTCCGTTCTCGGGACACAAATAACTTTAGAAAAATTACCAAGGAGTCCAGGCGTGACCCTACTTTGGTTTTACCATTACCGGCAATGCACCATCACATGCACTTGGAGTACACTGAATACAAATCTTAATGAGCACACATTGCTGCATTATTCGCCCAGAAAAGAGACACAAGACAAGATTGTCATAAAAGAAAATAATTTGTAGAGATTAGGTTCTGAGATACATTATGAACGTAAAAGACAAAATTAATGTGTAAAAAGTGAAAGGTTAAACAGAAGAAAAAATTGGGGTAAAAGCGCAATATGTGTATCATATTGAATCAAGCAAGGAAGCGTTAAAAGAAAATCACAAAGTAACAATGTGTTAGCCCATGTACGTGTATATTTGAAAACAGGCATGGCGACTCAATGAATGACGAGGGGCGACCCAACGAACGGTCAAGTTTCATCGTCGTCTAATGCGACCTCGTGATGAAAAATGTCATGCCTGTCTCCCCGTTTTCTGCGAGAGAGAGAGAGAGAGAGAGAGAGAGAGAGAGGAGGGGGAGAAACAAACACGGAATATCCAAACATAATATGTCGAAGGGATACCTAGAGACTAATAAACAATAATCTAGCAAATAAAACTATTTTATTTTGAAAAATAGACTATTGTTATAAATTTTGTTTTAGTGTTTGGATAATTTGTTTCTTTCAGCTAACGTTTGCAATATTCGGAAACCTAATAGTAACTATCCACATCCGTTGTTTTGCAACAGGTCATAACCTGTACCACAGTGGCGAAGGAACGAGCCTGTCACGATGCACTCCATCCATTGCGACATACATTGGTATTAATGTTGATTGTACACTTCCGAAAAATTATTGTGATTGACATGTTTTTTTGAGGAAACAAAATGTTATGTTGAACAGAAAACGCTACAAAGTAGAATAATAAACTCATATTGCCCTCGTTGCATTTACTGGAAAGTCTCAATTGGTAAACGTCCTCCTCTCATTTGTCCTTGGTAGAATTATATCCAAATTATATTTTAGAGTGATGATGACTCCATTCGTGGCATAAAAAAGCTAGCATGTTGACAAAAGAAAGTTACAAATGGAAGTTTCATTGTGATTTTTCCACTTTTACGTTAAAAAGTTAACTAAATTTATTTAGAAGGCACTTAGAGATGAGAGGTGCATACAAGTGAAACTTTGGGACAGTTCAGTATGAGCATAGGACTCTATAAATTGTATCAGTAAATCTTAGACTTGAAATCTTCTTTTAATGAATTTATTAAATCTGACGTTAGTTCGTATAAATCTGATTATTTTAACACAATGGATAGATGATAAAACACTAAGCTCTATAAGACAGACTCTACACGGTCTCTTGATATATTTACAAATAATTCAACAATTCACATGCTTTTTTAAACCGTCTAACGACTAGGTTTGTATAAGAATATGGAACTCGTTAACAGTAATGGTAAATAAAACCTAATGACAAACCTTTTGGAAACAGATATTACAAAACAAAAATGCAAAGTTGCAGTAGAAAATTGTTTCTTCTTGAGAAAAAAAGGAACACAGGACTTCGTTTGAGAATATAATGACGAAAAAAATACGGATCAGTAATTTACAACCATGATGAATAAATTTTCAATCAATTATATATATATATATATATATATATATATATATATATATATATATATATATATATATGTGTGTGTGTGTGTGTGTGTGTGTATTATTATTTGATAGATAGAAGTTTTGTTGCACACCATTGCTACTTTTGACCTTTGGCGACTTCAGTGTATGCCCTATATCATGGTTGTGACAAAGTTCACAATATTCCAATACACTCTAATAGCACTGATGGGTTTAACTTTCCGTTTATAACCGCTTTACAAAAGAGAATCCATTGGACAATTGCTGAGATTATTTCCTGTTATGTCTCCATACAGGATCTGTTTTTGTTTTCACAATGGATGAACTGCAAGAAATATCATAGTAATTGCTTTATGTTTGAAAGTCATTTCTAATTAAATATTGTCATTAAATTTGTAAACGTTTCAATCAATTGTAAGGATAATTTTTGCAACATATTTGATACAAACAATATTGGAGATACATTTCATTATTTGAATGTTCTTACTTAAGCAAACATAGAAAACTAGATATACCTAAATTGTATTACAAGGGAACTAATGTTCTGAAGTTACGTGAGTACAAGAGAAAGATCGTTACGAAATATTAGCCGATTTATACATTTAATAGTTCAAAAGTTTTAGTCATCTATAAACTAAGAGCTGACATTATTTCGCTTTTACTGATTCCTTACGTGATTATAATCATTCCATAGCTTTGTAGTTAGCGCAATTAGTGTACCTTCTCCATACGCATTTGACAAGTAATTTTATTTTGTGTCAGCCTCATGTGCGAACATTACATGCAGCTGGGTGCAAAGAAAGTTGAGTTGAGTTGAGTCAAACGTTAGAATGGTACAGGAAAGAAAGTTCAAACCTGTATGTCTTAGGAAAGAAAAGATTTTAGAAAGGTTTGTGTCTTTGTTTCCACATTTACCATTGCAAAGTTGGAATCTTTTTATTGTTCATTATCTTATTTTTACTTTCCAAGACAAGACGTTTAATTACTGGCATTTATCTTCTTTTGCTGTCACCAACAACACGTGCTCTACACTTTGTTTTGTCAATCTTTGAGTTATGGATCTTCTGTGTCCAGCTGTATATGCCACTCTGATCTTTTCGCCGGTTTGATAATGCCTGAGTGACAGGCAACGCTTTGAAAATCACACTAGCCTTTTTGCATTTTATCTCGTTTACCAAATGGTCCAGACCCTCTATTAAATTCTTCCTTGTGTTCTTGAGACTGGTTTACATTCTTAAAGACAATACTCTTGATTCGGAGAGCCATATAGTCAGATCAGGTCATTACTTGAATTTTGATATGATGACTCTTCAAGGGCTATACAATTTTATTATCAGTTAAATAGATGAAAACAATATATAATTTTTTTAAAAAAATCCATAAAAGGAGGACCTTTATTCTGAATCTCCACTAAATACTTTCAAGTGCAAAGCATACAAATGTTAATGAGAATGGAAGGAAGCTCCACATTGGTCGGTGCTGAAATGGTCGAAAGGATCATTTTGTGTCAAATGCAAAATCCTCAACCTTCTAAAGAAAACAATAGAACAGTATCCTTATTCAATGTATATTCCATAAACGAGCTATTCTGATATGCTTGTCAATAGAGTTGTCCGTACAAAATATGACTCATTACTCACGTGTACGCTATCGATGAACTTTTTAGCCGATGAATTACTTTTTCTCGCTGAATATACTTGTTATTATTAAGATTTTAGTGTCTTGTTTATGGAATAAACACTGAATAAGGATATTGTCCTATTGTTCCCTTTGGAATGTTGGGAATTTTGCGTTTGACACCAACATATTTCAAATAAACAAACCAAGGGTCTCATAATGTCCGTCAATGCTTTTCGGAGGTGTCACCTGAACAAGATAGTTTCGTAAAGTCGTGTTGTTGAGGTGAGGAATGTGGCATAATTTACGTCTCTTGGATATTTTATTTGAAATGCTGTTTAAAATGAAGATAAAACATTATAGCATTCTTGGCCTCACACATTATAATAAGCTTATTAACTTCTGATTTGTAAATACGTGCACGTCTTTATAGTACTAGAAAGTTCTACAAAACGGGCTGCGAATCATATATACCAATATTGCTTAGAGCCAACCAGTTTACTTGGGTTTTCTGGACATTTACATAATCACCATAAGACATAAAATTCCATCATAAATCGATGGTTAGCATTTGGACAAACTTCGCCACAGAAATGGTAGCTAAGGAATATATATCCAGCACAATTAAGTGACCTCATACCAATTTGAACTCAGTATGTACTTTTATAGCCACACTTCCCATAAACATCAGTCGCTCCTGAAGGTATTCAAGGTTATTATCAAAAATACTAGCCACATCATTACCAGTGAATTTCATCCAGATTGTCACTATGTTGCATCGGTTTCTATTTAAAACCTTTCCTTAAAAATAACATTTCACGCTTGCACTATTTATCGTTTCGAACATTTCAGCAGCGTCCAATGTGGAACTTCCTCCCTTACTCACGAACATTTATATGCTTTGCACATGAATTTAGTTAGTGGAGATTCAGAATAAAGGTCTTCCTTTTATGGATTTTTTTAAAAAAATTATATATTGTTTTCACCTATTTAACTTATAATAAAATTGCATAGTCCTTCAATAATGGTCCGCGAGTCATCATCTCGTGAACGCTCCATTCCATCGCAAAATGTTCAAATTCAAGTAATGACCTGATCTGACTATATGGCTCTCCGAATCAAGAGTATTGTCTTTAAGAATGTAAACCAGTCTCAAGAACACAAGGAAGAATTTAATAGAGGGTCTGGACCATTTGGTAAACGAGATAAAATGCAAAAAGGCTAGTGTGATTTTCAAAGCGTTGCCTGTCACTCAGGCATTATCAAACCGGCGAAAAGATGAGTGTGGCATATACAGCTGGACACAGACAATCCAAAACTCGAAGGTTGGCAAAACAAAGTGCAGACTACGTGCTGTTGATATCAGCAAAAGAAGATAAATGCCAGTAATTAAACGTCTTGTCTCGGAAAGTAAAAATAAGATAATGAACAATAAAAAGATTCCAACTTTGCAATGGTAAATGTTGAAACAAAGACACTAACCTTCTCTTTCCTAAGATATACAGGTGTGAACTTTTTTTATTGTACCATTCTAACGGTTGACTCAACTCAACTCAACTTTCTTTGCACCCAGCTGCATGTAATGTTCGCACATGAGGCTGACACAAAATAAAATTACTTGTCAAATGCGTATGGAGAAGGTACACTAATTGCGCTAACTACAAAGCTATGGAATGATTATAATCACGTAAGGAATCAGTAAAAGCGAAATAATGTCAGCTCTTAGTTTATAGATGACTAAAACTTTTGAACTATTAAATGTATAAATCGGCTAATATTTCGTAACGATCTTTCTCTTGTACTCACGTAACTTCAGAACATTAGTTCCCTTGTAATACAATTTAGGTATATAGAGTTTTCTATATTTGCTAAAGTAAGAACATTCAAATAAAAAGTGAAATTTATTTCCAATATTGTTTGCATCACACAAATTGTAAAAACTCTCCTGACAATTGATTTAAAAGTTTCTGAACTTAATCACAATATTTAATAAGAAGTGAATTTTAAAACATAACGCCTCACATCAGTAAAACACTACTATGATATTTGCTGCAGTTCATCCATTGTGAAAACAAAAACAGATCCTGTATGGAGACATAACAGGAAATAATCTCAGCAATTGTCCAATGGATTCTCTTTTGTAAAGCGGTTATAAACGGAAAGTTAAACCCATCAGTGCTATTAGATTTCATTGAAATATTGTCAGTTTGTTTTTTTCTATACCAAAATATAGGGCACAAAATCGCTAAAGGTCAAAAGAAGCAATTGTGTGCAACAAAAATTATATTTATCAAAAAAACTTGATATTTCGTCATGTATGCGATTTGTATATATATATATATATATATATATATATATATATATATATATATATATATATATATATATATATATATATATATATATATATATATATATATATATATATATATATATATATATATATATATTACTTGATTTAAAGTTTGTTTATCATGGTTGTAAATTAATGCCCCGTAATGTTTAGTAATTATATTTTCAATAAAGCCCTGTGTTCCTTTTCTTCTCAAGAAAAAAACAATTGTTTTCTTCAACTTTGCGTTTTTGTTTTTAATATTTATTTCTGAAACGTTTGTCATTAGATTTTATTTAACATTACAGTCAACGAGTTGCATATGTCTTATCCATACCTACTCGTTAAATGGTATATAACACAACATGTGAATTGTTTACTTATTTGTATATGTATCTTAAAAGAATCAAATATATAAAAACTAACGTCAGATTTAATAAATTCATTAAAAGAACATTTCAAGTCCAAGCTTGACTGATACATTTTATAGAGTCGTATGCTCATACCAAACTGACCCAAAGTTTCACTTTATGCACTTGTCACCTCTAAGTGCCTTCTCAATAAATTGAGTTATACTTTTAATGTAAAAGGGGCAAAACCACAATGAAATCTCCATTTGTAACTTACATTTGTCAATATGCTAGCCTTTTCATGCCACTAATTGAGTCATCATCATTCTAAAATATAATTCTTATATAATTTCCGCTGAGGATAAATGAGCGGAGGATGTTTACCAATTGTGACTTTCCTGTAAGTGCACAGAGGACAATATGAGTGTATTATTCTTCTTTGTGGATATTTCCTGTTTCACATAACTTTATTTCCTCAAAACATTTCAATCACAATAACTTTTCGGAAGTGTACAATTAATATCTCAAGCAATGTCCGTCGCAATGGATGGCGTGCATCATGACAGGATCGTTCCTCCGCCTCTGTGGTACAGGTTATGAACTTGTTGCAGAGCAACGGCTGTGGATAGTTACAATTAGGTTTCCTAACCTTGCGAACGTTAGCTGAAAGAAACAAAATAAGCAAACACTAAAACAAAATGTTTAAGAATAGACTATTTTCAAAATAAAATATTTTCATTGGATTGATTATTGTTTATTATTCTTTAGGTATCCCTTCGACATATTATGTTTGGATATTCCATGTTTGATTGTTTTTTTCTCTCTCTCTCTCTCTCTCAATCAGGAAACGGGGAGACAGGCATGAAATTATTCATCACGAGGTCCGATTAGACTTCGCCGTTCATTGAGTCGCCATGCCTGTTTTCAAATATACACGTACATTGGCAAACACATTGGTATTATGTTGTTTTCTTTTTAGTTTTTCTTTTTCGATTGAATATGCTACACATATTGCACGTTTACCCAATTTTTGCTTCTCTTTAACCTTTCACTTTTTACACATTAATTTTGTCTTTAACGTTCATAATGTTCCTCAAAACATAATATTTACAAATTATGACTTGTGTCTCTTTTCTGGACCAAGAATACAGCAACGTGTGCTCATATAGATTTGTATTCAGTTTACTCCAACTGCCTGTGATGGTGCATTGCCGGTAAAGGTTAAACCAAAGTGAGGTCACGCGTGCACTCCTTGGTTATTTCTGATTCAAAGTTATTTGTGTCTCGAGAACTGACGCGGTATCGGTGGACCTTGTACTTCTCTCAGAATCCTTGATAGATACCTTCAGTATAATAGTTATGATGGTCTTGAAATAATGGGAATGTACAAGGGTATATTATTCTGTAAACAAAAATATGTGTTATTTAGCCTGGAAAATCCTATAGGGATTGAATAAATTAGCTGAGATTGTTAGATTTTGTAGCAAAAGACATAGTGATAAAGGAGGCGACATTTATTTGCATTTTAACTCGCGACTGGGATCTCTTTCACAATTATAAGTTTGTTTCACGGTTACCAAATTATAAAGAAAATGTTGCTACAACTGGAGACTCGCATTCTTTTTTCCTTTTCTTGTTATTGCTGTTGTTGTTGAACAAATACTTGTTTCTCTTCTTTCTGACGTTGCAAAAGACTCTTCAAGTCTCTCTTCTGTTTCTTTCTGAAATCATCATACCTTGGTAATGATGGAGAAGGAGGTGAGGGTGGTACTACCGCCTCAGTCAAATATTTTGCGGAGACGATATGAAATCAGCCAAAGCTAAAGTGAAGTCATCCTCTTCTCAAAAAGGATACTGGCTACAGCAGCAGCAATAGTATTATTAGTCGTACTATCACTCCGTGCATACGATGTATCTCCATACATCGTCTTTATTTTATAAGCCATATGTATTGTACTTGAACTGTTCCGCAATAGCAAATCGTAGGAACGCTTGTGCGCATATATATTGAAAGTGACGTCACGTGTCCGCTGTCTGATTGGAAAGAAGACAACACACCCCGACTGAATAATTTTACACGCATTTTGATTGGTGGAACATTCCAATCCGTTTTGATCCTGTCCCCGGTTATATATACGGGCGCATTGGTCCATTGTGTCAGTTGTTCTTAAGACAGCCTGACAAGATGTGGATAAAACTAGAACCGTCAACAATCAGTTCCAGCATGCTGTTTAAGTCCAGACTTCTTAGTCTATGTGAGCGCGCCATGGGACATCACGAAGATTACGAAGACAGCCATATGGAAACAAAGGATTTATGTGGAGAGACAAGGATGCCTGAGGAGGGTTTTAGTATATGGACCGGCTGTGAGAAGTCTGCGGAGAAGAACTGTGAAGCGGTGTAGTATGTTATAACCCTCTTCTCTGGTTAACAAACCCAACGGCTCTTTTCAGGGTGACCCAGATCTCTAGAAAAAAGAGATACTACTCAAAACGTCGCCGATATATGTATTTGCATGTTTGTGTATGTCTATGTCTATATATGTGTTTAAAACTAAAACTTAAAACCCCTTACGTCTCTTGCGAATGATAGTATGTTTTTGTGTGAGTATAGTGTATCTATAAACGCGCCTACACTTGCTTGTTTGTGATAGCATGTTTGTGTGTGGGTATAGTGTGTCTATAAACACTCATAACCGTGTGTAATAGTGTGTTTGTATGTATGTAAATATAGCGTGTGTATAAACACTTCTACACTTGCTTGTATGTTATAGTATGTTCGTGTGTGGGTATAGCGTGTATATAAACACACCTACCCTTTTCGTTAGATAATATGTATGGGGTGCTGAACATTACTCCGAAAGGTGTGCGTTGGATAGTAGGGTGTGTGTTGGATAGTATATAAAAAATAGACTCTGGATAGTATATCAAAAAGTGGTGCGTTGAATAGTAATTAAAACGTGAGTGCTGGATGGTTCTTAAACAAAATTGTGTTGGGTAGTATCTAAAAGATTTAACATTATATTACCCATATGAGGTCAGACATTTTTTAACATGAAAACAGCCTATAACACTCCACAAGTTAACATTAACATTCCCATATGAGGCCGGAGTGCCATCTCCATGTTAAATTCCCGTTTTAGGCCAGAGTGCCATATTTAGTGCCATCTCCATGTTAAATTTCACTTTGAGGCCAGAGTGCCATCTTCATATTAAATTCCCGTTTGAGGCCAGAGTGCCATTTTACTGACATCTCCGTGTTAAATTCCCGTTTTAGGCCAGAGTGCCATATTTAGTGCCATCTCCATGTTAAATTTCACTTTGAGGCCAGAGTGCCATCTTCATATTAAATTCCCGTTTGAGGCCAGAGTGCCATTTTACAGACATCTCCATGTTAAATTCTCTTTTGAGGCCAGAGTGATATCTTCATATTAAATTCCCGTTTGAGGTCAGAGTGCCATATTTAGTGCCATATCCATGTTAAATTTCCCTTTGAGACCAGAGTGCCATATTTGAGGCTCAAGTGCCACATATTATGACTTAGGAAGAAATCAATTATTTTTCTTATATAAAAATGTGTTTTAAAGTTTCTTATTGAAAGTTTCATCTGCCTATAAGAATAGCACCTATTATTTTCAAAGATATAGAAGTAGGAAGCAAAATTCATATGTGGATAACATAAATGCAAACTACTACAGAAAATGTTGGTGCGCGAAGTTTTCTATAATCAGATCTTTTTTGCAGAAAAAAAGTAGGCTTCGTATTGAGCAAATTACCATAACATTACATAATCTTATACAAGTTTTGAACACGTTTTCATTGTAGCAGCAGTGCGAGGGAGTAACAGGTGTGAGAAAAGGAGGGGACGAGTGGAAGTGTTTGTTGAAGTATCTGGTAGTGCTAACGGAATAAGAAAGAGCAGTAAAAGGGTTTATATAGGTTGTCTGCACACAAAAAGCAGAGTGACTCATACTAGCTGGTAGTACAAAGGCAATGAACATAGTTCATTTTCTTTCTGTAGCGAAACTAATGTGCTATAATGTCTCATTTACTCAGAGGACAATATCTACTTTTGCATTTGTTGGGTATCCGATTGTGTTACCTTATGCGTGCCAGTGAAGAGCTGACGTGTGTGTGCATTTATTGGGTATTCGATTGCGTTACTTTATGCATGCCAGTGAAGAGATGCCGTGTGTGTGCATTTAATGGGTATCCGATTGCGTTACCTTATGCATGCCAGTGAAGAGATGCCGTGTGTGTGCATTTATTGGGTATCCGATTGCGTTACTTTATGCATGCCAGTGAAGAGATGCCGTGTGTGTGCATTTATTGGGTATCCGATTGCGTTACCTTATGCATGCCAGTGAAGAGATGCCGTGTGTATGCATTTATTGGGTATCCGATTGCGTTACTTTATGCATGCCAGTGAAGAGCTGACGTGTGTGTGCATTTATTGGGTATTCGATTGAGTTACCTTATGCATGCCAGTGAAGAGATGCCGTGTTTGTGCATTTATTGGGTATCCGTTTGCGTTACTTTATGCATGCCAGTGAAGAGATGCCGTGTGTGTGCATTTACAAAAAATAGTACATCCGTCGCATGCATCAGTTTATAAAAAGTAAGCAATAATAGGTAATTAGTTCACATGTCATGAAACTTAACACGAAGTTCGGTAGTATATTATCAATATCACTTTAAATTCTATGATTTTTGTTAGATATTCAATCATATGATATAGATTGTTCTTTGTTTTTCTTATCTCCTCTTTGATCTATTATCTGCTGTTTCTGATGTGTTGTTGCATATTATTTATATAAATAAAAAGTAATCCATAATTGTAAACCAAAAAGCAAAAGAATGGAAATTAAGAATGTAGTGTCATTGATAACCTCATTGGCTTACCCTCCTTGCTTTGTATGTTCATATCGGTTACTGGGGTGTTAGGACACTGATTACCCTGATAGCAGACAGACAGGCATGCATCGAGATCAGTGTATACCCAGACAGATAGATAGATCGATCGATAGATGTTAGGTAGGCATATAAGTAGGTATATAGAAATGCTAGTTGATTGTAAGGAATATATAGATAGGTCAAAATATGCGTATGAATAGGAAAGTAGACTTTATATATACACACACAATATATATATATATATATATATATATATATATATATATATATATATATATATATATATATATATATACACGCACACAATTTGATTTTTATTCTAAAAGTATGTTCCTCTATGAAATGTATTACAATCCAGACGTAACATAGTTCGTGGTTTGAATATTTAAAAAAAAATGCTTATAAAGACAAGATTAAGGTTATAACGACGTAAAGACTGTGGACATGGAACTGACCAATTGTATGCACCTACTTTTTGGGAAAGACTTCTCTTGAATTAATATTAGCTCGGTTATCTTAAAAGACTATTAAAATGTTTAACTTGAATTAATATTAGCTCGGGTATCTTAATATACTATTAAAATGTTTAACTTGAATTAATATTAGCTCGGTTATCTTAATATACTATTAAAATGTTTAACTTGAATTAATATTAGCTCGGTTATCTTAAAAGACTATTAAAATGTTTAACTTGAATTAATATTAGCTCGGTTATCTTAATATACTATTAAAATGTTTAACTTGAATTAATATTAGCTCGGTTATCTTAAAAGACTATTAAAATGTTTAACTTGAATTAATATTAGCTCGGTTATCTTAATATACTATTAAAATGTTTAACTTGAATTAATATTAGCTCGGTTATCTTAATAGACTATTAAAATGTTTAACTTGAATTAATATTAGCTCGGTTATCTTAATATACTATTAAAATGTTTAACTTGAATTAATATTAGCTCGGTTATCTTAATAGACTATTAAAATGTTTAACTTGAATTAATAT
Source organism: Margaritifera margaritifera (assembly GCA_029931535.1). Lineage (NCBI taxonomy): Eukaryota > Metazoa > Mollusca > Bivalvia > Unionida > Margaritiferidae > Margaritifera > Margaritifera margaritifera. The sequence continues at coordinate 92,581 of JAQPZY010001388.1, forward strand.
TAGCTCGGGTATCTTAATATACTATTAAAATGTTTAACTTGAATTAATATTAGCTCGGTTATCTTAATAGACTATTAAAATGTTTAACTTGAATTAATATTAGCTCGGGTATCTTAATATACTATTAAAATGTTTAACTTGAATTAATATTAGCTCGGGTATCTTAATAGACTATTAAAATGTTTAACTTGAATTAATATTAGCTCGGGTATCTTAATAGACTATTAAAATGTTTAACTTGAATTAATATTAGCTCGGGTATCTTAATAGACTATTCAAATGTTTAACTTGAATTAATATTAGCTCGGGTATCTTAATAGACTATTAAAATGTTTAACTTGAATTAATATTAGCTCGGTTACATTAAAAGACTATTAAAATGTCTAACTTCAATATGCTGATATTGTAAGTATATGAAAAACATTGTCCCTATTATTCATGGAAAAGAAACCGAAATAAAAACATTTTCATTTACGAGAATATGTTATCGATCACGCAAACCACTTTGGCACCATACCATACCTGTAAATAATGTGTTGCTGACGTCTGCATTTGAGAGAGAGAGAGGTAGAGAGAGAGAGGGAGATGGAGATATAAACATAGAGATTATATATTTTGTTATTTAAGTATGATACAAGGTAATTTGCCACAGGGAAAATTGCGTATCAGCCAATCTTATTTTGTATGTAAAATGTTAATGCATACCTACCGATAGCTCCAAATGTTTCAATTGTATATTTAATATATCTATGTATACATTGCACATTTAATATATCTATGTATAAATTGTATATTTAATATATCTATACATACATTGTATATTTAATATATATATATATATATATATATATATATATATATATATATATATATATGCATACATTGGATATTTAATATATATCTATGTCTACATTGTACATTTAATATATCTATGTATTCGTTGCATATTTAATATATCTATGTATACATTGTATATTTAACATATCTATCCTTTAATTTTTAATCGAGTTGTCTGAAGTCTTTTATTTTACAATTAAAACAAAATAGATCCGAATATTCCCTATTGTATACAAAGTGGGGTGTGTGTGTGTGAGAGAGTTTGTAAAAGGTGCAAAACGGTGACATCGGTGAGAATACACACCAACATACTGGGGACACACCTCGAAACGGGGACGTCCCCGTTTTGTAATAGTGGCAGAGGTGGATTACCTTGAAATATGTATGTCCCCGTTTGATTGGTATTTTTTCACATCATAACATAAAAATACACACGTTCCACTTGACTCTAAACATCGTGTGTATCAGTCGAAAGACCGAGTCCCTGTTTACGCGGTAAAATTCTCATTTGTCAGCTCCGCTGCCTTCTCGCACACTTTGCTACCGAATTACTTACTGAAGATGGGACCAAGAAGATCTAACAGGATTCAAATCAGGCATATAAGGATGGACACATATGTATTATATATTTTCTTTTTAACACCGAGAAGAAGATCGAGTATGTGTTTATTAATGGATAACCCACTGCTCATAAACACACTTTCGCCAAATTAGACAGATCAGGAAAGAATGATAACTGAACAGACGGTTTTGAGAATATAGTGAACACCACTTTTTTCAAATAAATTGATAAGATTTATGCAGATATTCTTCAGAAAAATTACGATGGACATGAGACTATGGGCCATTCAAATCTGCTTGCACATTTTATCGTTTAGTTACATTTGAACCATCTGCCATTCGAAAAGAAATACATCGCAAAATATGAACGCTTGAAATGCAGTTAAATTATGATTTGAATATAAAACGCAATATCAAAGATTGATGTTGTCTAATTGTAAGTATGTGTGTTATGATTTGAATTTTGATGAAGAAATTGTAACAAAGGTGATTTCGTATTTTTGCATGCAGTTTAAATATTTGTCTCCATTAAGTTTATTACTACTATTAGTAATACAACTACTTCTACAAATCATCTCATCAACATCATCACTGTCACGAAACTGTATGTACTAAAATACCTTTGCATAATATATGAACGAAAATGTACATGTGTTTCGTTGCCGCGTACAGCATTACCCGGAGGCGTATAGTTTTAGCCTTAGCTATTTCAAAATACTGAGTTCGGTTCACCCACCGCCGCACGTATAATGTGCCAGTGGTGAGAAACATATGAAAGCTACATGGGACGCTTCGACGCTGCGCAAATTGATCATATGAAACTAAGTAGGCTACATCGGCATGCTTCCTTTGCCTAGAATATTTACCATTCCGCTCAAGTTTCATCATGTCGGTTGTCAAATTTCATATCGTGAAAGTCTTAATGCCGCGCGAGTTGAGTGACGGATCGAGTTTGCAGATTTACATCAACCGGCCAAGTTCAGATAATCGCAGCCACACAGGTTCTCTTACCGACAATGCTTTAAAACTTTAACGGAGTTGTACACATTCGCAACACATACTTTTATCGGTACGTAAAAATACCCCGACAATTCTTTATATTAAGAAATTTGACAGGGTCCATTGAATGAGACTGATCCGTGCTACCATAAAGTCTCGTGAATACTGTACACTCTGACGTATGTACCTAGTAATTGGTTAATCACTCGGTTTGAGAAATATCTTCCCAACACCCACTCTACATATTCAACAAATAGTCACCAAACTCTAACAAAGCTATAAATGGAGACGTAACCACAAATAGCACACACCCTAGTTTTTTTCCTATATTTCATGTTATATTCTGTTTTGTTACTTTGAACCTAAACAAGAGTCTAAAACAGATCATTTTAAAATATGTCAATGACTGAAGGTCTCTCTCTCTTTCTCTGATGGTTGGTCAGTCAGCCTATCAGTGGATCCAGATGTATATTTTTCTCGCTCTCTGGACCAATAATTGTAAAACGGACTGTTAAACTGACCAACACAGAGAGAGAAGAACTTAAAGAATAGTTAACTGAACAATATACGTACACATTACACAAGCAGGCTAGAAAAAGATTTTCCTAATACACAATGGTCTAGATTTTGTTTTCATAAAAATTTCAAGTACAGCAGCCCAGGTTTTTTTCCATAAAAATTTGAAGACCAGTACCCAAGATTTTTTTTCTTTTTTATAACAGCTGTATTTGACGGTCAGTAGCTTAGGTAGTCTTATATTTTGCTGTCACAACAACTATTTTGAGGACCAGTGGCTTAGGGCTTTTCATAACAATTTGGAGGATAGGAAGGGAGTTGGCCTTGGGTAAACGGTTTAGAGCGGATGAAAACTGGTTAACTGTTTAAACTGAATAAAACAGTATAAGTGGCACAGAACCTGGATTTTCTATATTATTATGGCTTAACGTGTCCATACAGGCTGTATTAAGTGTCACAAAGCAGCAAGGGTTGACCTTTCCATACAGGCTGCATTAGGTGCCACGTAGCAGCAATGTTTCGCATTTGAAAACAAGCTGCATTAAGTGTCACGTAGCCGCAAGGTTTGACTTGTCAAAATAACAATTCAGAGATAGAGGTTCGAAAAAAATGTGAAAATATATATTTATAAAACTATTTAAGTAAAGAGTATTTGTGACGCATTTTTGTTTCGCTGTTATGTCTCTAGTGTCCTGTACTTGCATATAACCGTCATCTAGTTCATGGTACAGGTGATAGATTTGACCCGATATATAGTAATTATAATGCAATGACTTCAATGACGTTTTGCGAATCTTACATTAATTATTACATGAATCAAGTAGAACATAAAATTTTAAACGCATAAAATACATATATAGGTCAATTTGACAGAGTAACAAACACAAAGATAGATAAATAAACAATAGAAACATTCATTGGAAAATAGTTTTATTGTGAAGAAAAAAATAACGTTTCATTTTTTCTTCAAATATCCGATTGACATTTTAGTATTAAACGCATATCTTTTTCTTCTCTCAGTAGTAACTGCTCTTTGAGAAGTTATACAACTACATACATTAATTATACCTTTCCTTCTTCTTAACATAAGAGTGCTTTAGACTGAATCTTGTACAGAGTAATAAACCACTTAGAATAGGTCTGTTATAGGACAAGTAAACATTACGAGTACGTAACATAAACGTTCTGAAAAATACCAGTCCTCACCTGAATCGTAAAATGTCGATTGATTTAAAACCTCTGATGCTTTTGAAGACGCCTGCCAGCTTAAAATAAAATTGTAAAATTTTTAGTATGCACTTACTTTAAGATTTATGAGTGCTTCAGTCGGCATGAAACATAATAATTTACTGCTATCCAACTGGATCATGTTCAAATAATTTGGACCTCTCACTGAATAACATATTGCTATGAACTAGATTTAAAGTGTATTTTGGCAGAATTTTCCATGTAGTTTGTTTGCATACATAAATCTTTACGTTAGTTTTGTTTCAAATGATGGAATAAAAATATCGGACAAAGTTTGTATAGTCCTGAAAGGCCGTAAATGTTAAATATTCCGGAGAAACAGGGGGATAAAATGTCATTTATAAATATGTCAAAGTGCTTATCCTTCCTTTCTGATGATGAAAAGTCACACCTGCGTTTTATCTTTTAAAACAAAATACAAAATACCCATAACAACAACATAGCATATGTGCAAAAGTATGAAGAAAAATGGTTTCGAATTTATGGGAGTACATCGAAGATAAGGAATACACATTAAGATCGAATTAGAATGCATATGAACCTGCTGGGGCAATACCATTCCTGCAATATTAAACTTGGAATGGTTCCTGTCATCTCAGCGACAGCTACAGGGCGATATAGCCATCCCACATCGGGTAATTGGGCGTATTAAGCACGGTCCGTTAGATCCAAGGAAATTATTTAAAGCCGAATTTCTCCGCTTTTATTATTTGAGAGAGAGAGAGAGAGAGAGAGAGAGAGAGAGAGAGAGAGAGAGAGAGAGAGAGAGAGAGAGAGAGAGAGAGAGAGAGAGAGAGAGAGAGATAGGGAGAGCAGAATTTCATATGGTAAATTTGCACAACTTCAGAGGCTCCCATATTGCTTTCCATAAAAACCTGATTAATTCGAATTCTCTGGCCGTGAATTTGATTACAAACAGGGTAATTGTAGCCCTAAATTCTCTCTGTATAGTCTCAATACAGACGAGTTTTTTTAGGAAGCTGTCCACTTCACGGAAGCAATCTTCAGCTAAAGAGATATGTAAAAATAGAAATGTATTATTTCTAGCTATCCGTTCTATGTGATAGACTTGTTTTATTTATTGGATGTTTCAGAATTTATTCTAAATTTTACAGCCAGTCAGACCTATGTCACATAACGCCATGCTATTGGATAGAATATATTCTGTTTGAAGTTAATCATAACTGAACAGACAAGTTGAATTCAATTATGTTGCATGCAGTCAATGATGATTAGTTTTCGAGTTTTTATAATCCAGTGCGATTATTCTTGCCGGAGACAGATTCACGAACGAACATGGTTATTATAATAATAATCTCTTACAGTTGTTTTTATGAAATAATTTAATGCATAACGAAGTCATTTCATGTGCGCGCATGCGTAATGTATATCATTGTATTCGTACTTAACTGTGTCTCGTGTATTACACGGCTCAGTCATTATATGTTAGCCGTTCATGGGGAGTCATCGAACTCTGGGGTTTTGTGTAGATGGTGAAGTTGCTCCGAAGGACGGAATCGGTTTACTCAGTGTGAGTGGCCAAAGGTTCTGGACCAGCGGGTCTGCAGGATAAGGAAAAGGAGGTTCTCGGGGGATCCTTCGGCAGTCTGGGAGGGAGCCCACCACGTGAGGGTTTATCCTTCAACATAGGACGGCATCTGTGGAATCGGAAAGCTCTTGTGATCGTAAACTGGGCGCAACGAGATGAATAATATAATACTTTCCACTTTTGAATCAATCGAATTAAATATCAGTATATGTGTGAAAATTTAATTCAGTATCACTATATGTGTGAATTATTAATTCAATAACACTATATAAGTAAAAATCAATTATGCACCCATCATAATTGTTGTAGAACCATATATCAATCATACTTGTTTATAAATTTCATAGTGATCATGTCATGTTGATAGATCCACATGTCAACCATACTTGTTTATAATTCCAAATATTAATCATATTTGGGGATAGTTCCATACGTTGATCATATCCGTCCATATACGGGATCAATTGTGTTTATTTGTTGAAATTCCACGTTTTGATCGGTTCCACTTAGGAACGATATTATTTTCTTATATCCATTGTTGAACTTTGTGCACATCATTTTGTTTTATCTGTTGCTGGACTTTATGCGCACGAGTAAGGTGTCAGATTCAATCATTGTTCATATGCATTAGAAATAAATCTCTCATTCAAGTAATTGTTTTTAGTGTTTTCGCTAGATAAAATCCCACCCGGCTTCAATCCTGTTACAATCACCACCACCACCATAATCATCATCATCATTGTTGAAAAGGAGCATAACAATGCATTCATTACCTATAAATCAAGTAAATACTAATGATAACCGTTCTTTTCCTCCTCTTTTCAGCGTTAGAGGTAAATGTGACAAGTTGATCTTGAGCTAATTGGAAAAAAATAGATTTCTGTAAAAACTTGTGCATGGTACCAGTCACGACATAAAACATAAAACAGTTCTCATAATTAAGTGTCACGAAGCAGCACTATATCTTTATTGAGCAAGCATGCAATGTAATCGTAATGTAAAGCAAAGCATGCAGTGTAATCGTAATTTAATGCAAAATGTTTATGATTCTTAATGACTAAGTTAAATTGTCGAATATTTCGCTTTCTTTCTTTTTATTTTGTTTCTTTCTATCTTTTTATTTCTCTTTTTTATAATTCCGTTTAGTCGGTACTTTTTAATTTCTCTACAGTTTCCTTAATTTCATTCTTTCTAGCTTATTTAATTTTATTCTTTACAAGAAATCCAGAGACTAATAGCACACCTCTTTGAAAGATTTGTGCACAACTTAGATAATTTTTCTTCGAAATTTAAATCACTGTGGTTCTACTAGTAATTTATCATAAACTCATGATACATCAAAGTTAATTTTAGCATTGTAAACTCCATGAATTCCTTCTCTCTCATTTTTTGAATGCAAGAAAATTGTTACTAAGCACAGACTTTCTGTCCTCAAATGTGCATGTATCTGGTTACAATACTGATGGAGAAACATGTTTATATTAGCAGAACTGTATAATCTATTGACATGATAATAATTACAGAACATGAAGCAGCCTGCTCAGTTTGAGTCGACTGAACTACCTTTGTCATAGGACTGGACAAGTATCTGTTTATATGACTCCTGAAAAGGCGGCAATTCTCAACCAAGCATATGATGCACAAGTGTCACAAGCGTATGATACACATGTGCTACAATCGTGCCCCCTCTCTCCAACACAACACACACATGTACATGTATATTATGTATATCTGACTCTTTCTTAAAGCACTTACAAAAGAATATCATATTGTTCTCAAATTTATGATGCATTTCTCATTATTTAATTTGCATTTTATTTCGTTTAACTTAACAATGCCTTCCAATATTATGTTTGTAAAAACTATTTTCAATAAGCACATTCAGCTGAATAGAAAAAAAGGAAAGAATTAGATTCAATTGAAAGTAATGAATTTTAGCAATCGGACTTTAGACTTTTACGATGGAAGTAAGATTACATAATTATACCGAAAGTATCTGGTTTGTAGTATTGTGTAGCCAGTGAGTTTGTGTGAATCTATCATAAGATAGAGGGGCGGAGGGATTCGTGGTGTTCACCGAACTCCTTTTCTAGTAAAAGTGCTACACTTTTGAATTTGCAAAACAAATTTAAATGTGACCATAAAAACAATCCACCCCAGGTTTAAACTCGAACCCCATTGGACCAACAAAAAAAAAAAAAAAAAGAAAAAAAAAAAAAAGAAAATCACCACTCCCTTTCTTATCTCCATCCTCTCTATTTTGTCCCAAAATTTTGGACTGGAGGAGGTAAATAATAAGTTCAGTTGGGGAGAGGCACACGAAGTGTCATATTTTGGTTATCAATCCAACTGTCGAATGTACAACTTAATGTGTTATTAAATTAAGACATTATTTCTCTTTCATTCTAGGTTTCTTATTGAGAGAGAGAGAGAGAGAGAGAGAGAGAGAGAGAGAGAGAGAGAGAACTAAATATGCTCGAAAACGTGTTCAGAAAATGCTTCTTTTAATGAATGATGTTTGACCTGCCATTCGTGTGTGTGTGGGGGGGGGGGTCTACGTCGTTAGATTTTCGTAAACTTTTTTTACAGATACGAAGCATAATTGTTTTAATGACTCTGTCAATAGATTTGTCTGTTAGCATACTAGTTGACAGCGTTATTTCACTTAATTCGGTAATTAAATTCTTGATCTAGTGGATACAGTTCGTTGATACATAGACAATACCTCGCTGCGATTATGAAATTTAACATTAAACTATGACATACCTAATTTATTAAAACGGAGTCATATATATTAGATCAAATTCGATTTTAAAGTATATGAGTATTAATCGTCAGACGTATCACATGACATTTAACTGGTAGATGCTTATATATGCCGGTATTTATATCTACAAAGTATTAGTCCATATAAATAATATTGTGTTTCAACAGATATAATCTTTCTTTCTTTTATGAATATCAACTTTCTCCCTTATTCTCTCCCCTATGTAAGCTAGTCATTGTCTTAATTTGATTTGTGCTTAAGTTGCAGACTCAATTTATATATTGTAACCAATAGTATTAATTATCATACATATTTAAGATAATTTTTATTTACATGATATTGTGTATTTCCATGGATAATATTTGTATTGCCATCATGGAACTTGTAATTGTTTGTATATGTATACTGAAGGGTCAGTAGGCCTGATGGCAATACAGTTCTTTTTCCTAACTCCACCCCACCCCCCACTCACATACAACCACCTATCCATACTTACTACTACTATTATTATTACTACTAATAATAATTTTAATGATAATAAAAAAAAATAAATGATTTGCTAATTTATAATCATATAACTCTGCATATAACTAATATGCATATCAAGACGTTGGTCAACATTAACAACTTTTTCTCAAAGCCTTTATTTATTTGTTTTAATTGTTAAACTAGTGAGAGAGAACGAGAGAGATATTCATTATACTTGAAATGACAATACATAGGATGAATATATATTCGCGTGGAATCATACAAAAAAACATCTAAAACACGCAAAGCAGTGATAAGCCAAGTCTGAAAGGAGACAAAAGACTAGAAAACCACTCCCACCCCGATATTGCATGAAAAATGCAAAAAAAATAATAATTAAATAAATAATGAAACTGATGTTCAAACTGACTTCACAGAGTCTAATATTTGCAGAATTTTTAGTTCAGCCTTAGCTTCCTTTCACGTAATGTTTGTTCAGTTTTATTCTATAATCAAAATGAGCTTTAAAAAATGCACAACTTTTTAATAAGTAAAATCGTGTTTGAAGCTTCTGTTGCATGAAAAAATATATAATATAAGCTAATGCAAAACATTTTTGTATACGTCTAATAGACAAAATGTATCGAGCGAAATGGAATGTGCCATGTTTTTATACACGCAGTCCGTCCATAGTAGTTGGAATGTGTCGTGTTTTCATACACGCAGGGCATCCATAGTAGTACCGGATTGCAAGTGTAATACATAGATTATTGAGGTAAATTTCGCGCGGATATCTTTGATCTAGGAACATGATACTACCAAATATAATATTTATTCATTTATTTATTTATTTATTATTCCAACGTCTATTCACGTTTCAATGTCAAGGTCAGTGTTACTAAAAATATATATTAGCACATGCATTTCATTTACAGAAAATAACTTGGTTTTACTAGCAGATTTCAGTCGTCCTCATAAACCTCATTACAAAATGTATTATTGACGGTTAATTGGTTTGATTGCCTAACAACCCTAGGTCCATGGAGAAGTTTACCAACATTACTAACTAACTTTTGCTCATTGATGTATTGAGAGAATATATATATATATATATATATATATATATATATATATATATATATATATATATATATATATATATGACTAGGCCTAATACCAATATAGTTCTTTTTTACTTTACTCCCCCATCCACCCACACACACATAAACACACACACTACCACCTATCCATCCCCGACTATTTTTCAAAGCGATTCTCTTACAAATAATAATAATAATAATAATAATAATAATAATAATAAAGCTTTGCTAATTTATAATCATAATACTCTGAATATAACCAATATGCATATAAAGACATTGGTTAGCATTAATGACTTATTCCCAAAGACTTTCTTTATTTTTGCTTTAATTATTAAACGAGAGAGAGAGAGAGATATTCATTTTAAGGCTAAATGATATGCATGCAACCTGAGTTGAAATCTGCTAGTAGAACTAAGTTATCATCTGGAAATTAAATGCATAGTAACATTGACCTTGACATTGAAACGTGGATAGACGTTGAAAAATAAATAAATAAATATTTGAACTTTAAGTCACATTTGGTATTATTTTGTTCCTAGGTAAAGAATAAACTTACCTCATTCATCTAATTTTTACACCTGCAATCTGGCACCATGGATACCCTGCCTGTATGAACACATGGATTATATTTATTTTTCATACAACAGCATCTTAAAACACAATTTTACGTATTAAAAGGGTTCATATTTTTAAAAACTCTTTTGGTTATTGAACAAAACTGAACAAACATTATGGTAAAGGGAATTAAGACTGAAATAAAATTCCGCAAATATTAGTCTCTTCAAAGTTAGTTCGAATATCAGTTTAATTATCTTTTTTTTTTTTGTTTATTTAGAGAAATGTCCATTTTTCATGCAATGTTTGGATGGATTTCATTAGTCTCTCGTCTCCTTTCAGACTGCTATATCACTGTTTTGTGTTATTTTGTGATGTTTTTTTCTGATTCCACACGAAGTATATTAATCCCATGTACGGTCATTTCAGAACATACAAAGATTAAAAATAATTCTTATTTTGTTGATATTTTAAGTTACACAAGGTATACATGTCAGTAAAATGATTTTAACTGAACATCTGACATGCAGATATTTGGTTGGTTTATTTTAACGGAAACATGCTTGCAATATTTTCGCACACTTCTGACGACTAGGTTTCTTCAAAATAGGTACATACAATTTTACCTATGCATAAATTAACATAATAAAATACTTCAACATAAATTTCATTTTAGTGCGTTCATATGGAACATAACTATATACATGAGTTGAGATTACTGCAATATTTGGATTATTTTCGTATTTGTTTGGAATCAAAATACATATTATGGAATGTCCCCGATTTGATTGTATAAATCCCTACACTTTATGTATATTTGTGTGTCCCCGTTCTGATAGTCAAAATTCAAATACAGTAATTTTTAGATCTTGACTACAAATCGATTGCAAAAGACATCAATATAGCCAAAGCATAGTAAAACCGATCTTCCTCTGCAAAACTTTATTAAGATAAAGATGTCCCCATTTTTGATGGTAAAAAACTTATGTCCCCGTTTCGTAGGTTTTACAAGAATGTGTGTGTGTGTGTGTGCAGGAACACGGAGTCGTCATAAAAATGAATATATTGGACAAATAATTTCTGGAAAAATGCTTTATACTTATGAATAATATTTTAAAGTGCCCGATAAATGTGGTACCATGAGTACATGACCATCAGTAATATAGCTACTGATATTGATAGTCTAGGCAAATCAATGCATACATATTCACTATTGCGAGCAGACGGATAATAGTGAAAAAATACACACGGAAAAATAAATCGTTGAAAAGACACATAGATAGAACGATAAATACATATAATGTCAGTTAGTACACGTCTGAGGGATAAAATTCTACATAAACAGTTACCAAAACCTAGTCTGTTGACTTGATTAATCATTCTTGTTGTAAAAAACGAGTGTTGATATATGCAGAGTAAATATTTGCCAGCTAGATAACTAGGTGCACAATCAATACACATTTCTTTAAATGGAATATGAAACAGATATTCGCTTTTAGAAAACTGCATCGTAGTTACCCATTAACGGCATTGGTTTCAAACCTGACACTAGAATTGTATCACATATTCTTTGTGGAGAGGTAGTATAAAGAAGTCAAATGGTGTACTTCTGTGATTCAATAGGTCATTATTTATATGGATCCAAAATTTGATTTTAATTATAGACCCATGCTAAAATATGATATGTGAAAAAGGCTCAGGGTGTCTTGTGGTTGCTGGCTGTTCGCCAGTTATTTCTTGTAAACAGCTATTGATCGATCTCTGCTGTTCTTCCCCGAAAAAGTGCAATGACTAAGGTTTATAGAAAGAAATATTATGCAGGCAAGCAGAACTGATATATCTTGCGCTCGAACACAACACAGGGATTTATCTTGCGAGGTACAGTATCGTGGCTTGCCACCATAGTCACCAAATATCACTATCATTGTCACCATCATTACCACGACCAAGACTACCTTAATGATCATCATAACCATCAACATTATCATCATCATCCCACTCCCCACCCCCTCATCATCCATTCTCACCATAATCACCATCCTGTTCCTCATTTTTGTATGCAACCAAATGTTAGAAACTTTTTGGAAAAGGATTTTGTGCAATTTGCCTGATCAGCTAAGTTTATTCTGATAAAGTTTCCATAAAGGCCATCAACAATCATATAAATTCAGTGCTGATCAGTAAGTCGCCAGAATTTTATATTACTTTTAATTCTGGGTACAAAATATTGCTGAAACATCTACGACATCATCATTGTCATTATTATCATCATAGTCATTATTATTTATTATTATTATTACTGTTATTATTATTATTTGAGAATTCCCTTGTTTACTAGGTATGCATATTTTGTACACTATTTGTTACGGGAATGACTAAGTGCAATTTACAACTAATTTCGTTTGCTCGACTCTTTTATCTTTTGAACTTGTTAGTTATTTTTCTCACCTAGTATATTTAAACTTCAGATAACTGCATCACTTAAGAAGAGAAATATACCCTGAAAAAATAATTTCAAAAAAATAACTATCGCCAGCAGCAACAATATCAACATCAACAACAACGATAACAATAGCAATGTTACTGCCCATTTATATCTTTTCCACTAGTATAACTGAATAACCATAACAACGACTCAATTGGAAACCGACAAAAGTATTTTCCTTTCAGATTAAGAACATCGTATAGCAAACATGCCTAAAAGAAAACGAAGAGGAAATGGAAGAAGTGGCTCTCTGCGCCCGGGACATGCTCATGGTATTGTTAATTAAAACCTCTTCTACTTTGAAGTCAATGCCACTGTTTTTTTAAAAAATAATAATATTAATATTAATAATAATAAGAAGAAGACAGAAAAGATGGCTAAATAAATTGAAATTGTCAAGTGAAATGTCTTGTGCAAATGCAGTGTCCATACCCTCCATAGATAGTGCACACAATGACTGCGACTGTGTTGATTGATAAATACAAGGACCTGCATTATATAAAATACATTACAGTACTAGGAGACTCTCGTATAGAGTGTAAGCGTAAGCTAAAATTATCAAGTATTCTCAATTTGGCCCGAATATACTGTTAATGTATTTTGAGCACAATTCTAATTGTACAACAAAAATATATTTATTGATGTAAGTTGTCTGAGCGTTAAAGGTGTGCTTTATGGACCGCTACCTAGTAGTAAAATCTAGTGTTCAAGATGAAAGTACGAATATTTATTTGACTTCAAGGTACCAATATTTATTTGACTTCAAAGTACCAATATTTATTTGACTTCAAAGTACCAATATTTATTTGACTTCAAAGTACCAATATTTATTTGACTTCAAAGTACCAATATTTATTTGACTTCAAAGTACCAATATTTATTTGACTTCATATGCACGAGATAGTGTCTAGGATAATAATCACTACAATGCCAAAAAGTCACTGTAACTTGTTAAACCTATAAAAGTCAGTAGCACTATAGTGAGTGAATACATAGTTGCATTTTGAAATTATATGTATTCCAATAGTAATCTAGTGAGTGAATACACAATTATATTTCTAAACTATATACATTCCAGTAGCACTCTAGTGAGTGAATACACAATTACATTCCTAAACTATATACATTCCAGTAGCACTCTAGTGAGTGAATACACAATTACATTTCTAAACAATATATATTCCAGTAGCACTCTAGTGAGTGAATACACAATTACATTTCTAAACTATATACATTCCAGTAGCACTCTAGTGAGTGAATACTCAATTACATTTCTAAACTATATACACTCCAGTAGCACTCTAGTGAGTGAATACACAGTTATATTTCTAAACTATATACATTCCAAAGATAGAACCAAAGCAAATATTGTAAAATTATACTAATTATTATGACGAAGACAACACAGGAATACTGTTTATTGTTTTAATTTTTCTTTAAGATTTGTCTTGACTCTCGAAGAAAGTAAAAAATGAAATTATCACGTACTTTTTGTGTTATACCATTATGTCTACATTTAACAATCTGCAAAAGGCAATGTTTTCCAATTATTTTTTAAGTACTAACGGTAGTTGTAGATGAGTCAATCTTGCATTAATTTTCCATATTTTGTATTGTTTCATTGTCCATGGATATTGGCTTCATACCCTTCCACAGTCTGAATAGTTTGTATGCTCTCTATCACTCTTTCAACATGTGTCCGTAGATTACCAATGTTTCTAGTCTGTTGTATTTCGCGCTATCACTAAACATTGTTGGACTCAACATGTATATTGATGAAAAACTCTGAGTATGAATTTAAGGAAGAAGCTGGTTATGGCCTGAATATGAATTTCACCCCAAGATCTTCGATAATGAAGGCATTTGTTTAACTACTCTTTAAAAACGTAAACACTGAGGTTAATCTAGGCTGTAGAAGTACAGACAAAGAAACATAAAAAAGAAAAAAGAAATCCATTCCTTATGGATCTCTTCTTTTACCCCCCCACCGCACACACACATACACACACACACACACGAGTACACTACCGTCATTTTTGGGTGTATATGAGTTCATAAACTTAGGTTTCAACAACAGCAACATCAAAATAAATATAAATCGCTCACACACACATCTATGTGATACTGCCTGACACTGGCAAAGACAAATCAAAACTTGAAGTGGGTTTTGACGAGCATACTTTTTTTTTTTTTTTTTTATGGAATACTGTCGTGGGTGAACGGGGATGGAGTCAAGCAAACCTTGCCATACATGTTATTAATGATTTGAAGCACTCATATATAAAACGGCGAGAATTTGTCTCATTGATATTTTGAGCTTAATACCCTTCCCACACCCTCTATGGAACACATATCCATGTTATAGTTATTATTATTTTATTATTATTATTATTATTATTATTTTATTTTTAATACTTACTGAAATCTTAAACGTCCGTGTTAGGAAAACTGAAGTCAAATTGTGAAAGTTCTTTGGTCCTTTCCCTCCAACAATGTGCTGACTACAAAATACTGATGGAGCCGGAACTGGTGAACTTGAAATATATCCTCACAAAATTGCACCGCTGTGTGCAATATTTTTTATTGGATCCGATGTAGATCTGTGCAATGCAACCTTTTGTCCATCTATTCATTGATAACTGTGCTTGGAAGAAAATACAACGCGATATTTTCTTTTGTTGGTACCGTGTACCGTAGCAGTCGAACATATTAACTCGCGTGCCATACTGCAGGAATACTTGCCGGAAGTTTGATTCACTGGCTTCTCCAACATAAAAGAGTACGGCCCTAACGGCAGATAAATTATGTTTTCACATTTGTATATAGTAGTATGTGTACACTTTCCATAGGATTTTTTTTTCTACAGTGTGAAACGTTACCATTGGTACTTGCAACCTGGCTAGACAAGGGCCATACGGTAAATTCCTTTAACCTATACAAACGTTTTCTAAAGCAGAACACTCAAAAATGTTTAACTGCCTTAAATCATCTCTCTCTCTCTCTCTCTCTCTCTCTCTCTCTCTCTCTCTCTCTCTGTGTATGTTGGCGAATCAGCCTATCAGTATTGCCTTCATACAGCCATCTCTCTCTCTCTCTGTGGATATATGATGGTAAAGCTGACCGACAAATCGACCAAACGAGAGAGAGAGAGAGAGAGAGAGAGAGAGAGAGAGAGAGAGAGAGAGAGAGAGAGATTAAAAAGAATCTTATGGTCAGTAGCAATAGTAAGTTAAGGATAATATTGATTTGGATCAACTGTAAATAACTTTAAATGTTTGAATTATCTCCTGTTTGATCGCCTTGTCAGTTAGCCATTTCGCGGTCTGACGTACTCGCCGGGGATCGATCGATACAAATGACTGCGGTTTAACTGTTCAGGACGCTGTTCGTGGAATGTTTGTATTTTCTTTATTCAAACCAACTTTCACTTTTGATTCTTAAGCGCCTGTTTTTATTTACTTAACCAGTGTGAATGAAATTATAAGCTCACAAAAAAGCAAGTTAACAATTTTAAACGAGATTGGGTATAGATGCAGAAGTACATATTGTAGCGGTAACACTCGGCGCAGTGTGCAGAGTTATCTTCCTCCTTCAATACATAGCTTCTTGAAGTCAATCTTAACTCCGATGGCAATCCATGTATGTGTATCTTTGTGAGGTACAAACTGAATATATGTATCGTATGTTGTCTGTATATTTTATATACTACTCGTTGTACACATTTTTCGTTAAAAGAAAATTCGGCAAGCCGAGTATACTTTTAAATGAAAAAAATATACAGCCCATGTATGTATATATATATATATATATATATATATATATATATATATATATATATATATGTGTGTGTGTGTGTGTGTTTATAAAGTAGTCCAAGGTTTGGATCCGACTCCTACTTGGAACATAACAAATTGTTTTACTGTACATTTTACTTTTGTGATTATTTTTGTCATCTGCTCTATTTTTCTTTTCTATTTTCTTGTATGCTGTAAGTTTTGTTACTTCGAAAAAGATCATTTACGAAAATCAAGCAAAGCCAAAATTGATAAATGATATATTAATTTATTATTTCAGGTAGAAGGCCTTACTCTCTCTCTCTCTCTCTCTCTCTCTCTCTCTCTCTCTCTCTCTCTCTCTCTCTCTCTCTCTCTCTCTCTATATATATATATATATATATATATATATATATATATATATATATATATATATATCCTTTGCCTTTCTTATATGAGATTCTTATGAAGCTTATTGCAATGTATTTTTCACAATGAATATTCAAATCAATTTTATTTATTATACCAAACATCCACGTATGGACAATTTACACAGATTAGAAAGAAAGTGGCAAAAAAGCTGAATGTGACATCGACACAAAGGCTCATTTCTTCTCCGTCTACTTGCTTTTCTTTCCCTAAACTTCATTCGATTCCCTGGAAAATTCCCAGAAACATCTTTTTCTTCAACTGTACTCTTCAAGTTATCGATCAGCAAATGCAACGAACATCTTCCATAGCTGCTTTTATTTGACTACCAGGACAAAGTTGCCCTGTTCTTGAATTTTAATTAATTTCATAATTTCTGTCACTCTGCGTAAAAAGTGACAATGACGAAGAATTGTATTTATATTTCTTAAGTAGGCGAGAGTGCGCAAAGGAGATATTTGCGAAATCATTTTTTTTAATTGGCGAGAACAAAAACAGTTGTGATTTTTGCATCTTGTGTCAATATTTTTATATCCAAAATGATGCACATGCCCTCTATAAAGTGTCACTCCCATTTATATCCAATTGCATTATTTATTGTCCATGCCTGTAAACGAAATTTCTGCGAGTCAAGTGTTAAAAGTGGTTCTAAACAGGGAGAACATGCTTTCAAACAATTCTCTTTCATCATTTTCGTCCCTGAATTGGTAACAGAGAGGTCCAGGTTAGATCACTATTATGAAATCTGTCAGAAATTCTAGAATTGAAAGTTCCACTTTTTACAGTGCGACTCTAAGCCCGCCAACGGTCATTCACACACACACACACACACACACACACACACACACACACACAAAAAAAAACACACACACACACACCATTCTTTTTCCTTAAATTGAACACAAACTATAAAACTATCTTTAATTGTTGCTTCAACGCAAAATAATATTTCTTCCTAACATTTTTCGAAATGCAAGTAATATTTCTTGCTGTTACCCTAGCCTAAAGTTACTTTTTATATTTTAGGACAACTTGTGTGGCCATCTCAGTTTGTGGTTAAACAATCTGCCCTGTTCCATGTAATATACACAATCACTCACGCAAGCTAGCAGCTGGAATCATTGCTGTTATCATAGCTAATGAGACGAGGATGTCCAAAGGAATATTATTTGACATGTTGGACCTAATTTGAATAATGCATACGATCGGTCCACATTTAGAGAGGGGCTTCATGCACACATGACTTAAAATGTCAATTACTTTCATCGTAGCTTCTATCAACCTAATAAGCATAGCTCTAATATACGATTCCTTGCGATATCTTTAACACGGCTTATAATGACAGTATCACATAAACCGTTTTTTACACTCAATCCTTGGTAGTAGAACTACATTCTGATAAAATATGTCAGGCATATAAACGTCCTGTTATGTGTAGACATGTTCAATTAAAATGTATTTGCCACCAAATATACACCACCTAAAGTTCATTCTTATATTCTGAATTTAGTTTCCAGACAGCTCCAGCTTGATAAGCGATATGGCGGCAGACAATCGAAGGGTTTCAGGAGAAGAGGACAACGCGGTTCCAGGCAGATGCCATTCTCTAGAAGTCCGATGAGAGGTTCAGCTCCTGATTATGATAGTAGAGATGTGTTTGATCCTTCTGAAGGAACAGCAACTACAGCAGGCAAGCATTTACCAGAAAGAAAATTTCATGACAAGATGACGAAAACCTATCATCAATTCAGATTTCAGATGACTAACAATGGTTTTCCTTCTGATGAAAAAAACAATTTTGCTGCTGATTGTCATTCAAATTTTGATTATGATAGTAGAGACGTATTTGGTTTTTCAAAAGGACAACATGATAGAGCAACAAAAGCACCTCCGAAAAGAAAACGGTATGACAATTCTGTCGAAACTGACCTTCATTTCGGTTTTAAGGCGGTTCACCAAAGGTTCCCGTTTGATGAAAGAACGAAATTTGTTACTGGCTATCATCCAACTCCTGAGTGTGGTGGTAGAGATGCGTTTTGTTCTGCAGAAAGATTGCTTTACAGAGCCACCAATGCACCTATGGAAAGAGAACAGTATGTCAATTCCACCGAAAAAAACCATAACTCTGGTTTCCAGATGGCTCAACATGATTTTCCATTTGATGAAAGAAAGTACCTTGCTACTGAGCAAAACAAAAATATTTCATTACCTGTAGTAAGGAATAGAAATCAAACAAATCAATCAATGCAGAAAGGTACAGATTCCGTGGACCAGAATTTTCTGTATTGCATTTCATCTGTTCTGAGATGCCTGGTGAAAAATGGAAACCGGATGAAACTAGATCAACTAAAACGAAAGGTAGAAAGTGAACATGCAAGAAAATATCCAGATTTTGAGATGGAAATTGAAAGCTTTCCTAATATATTTCATATCGATGAAAGTGTTCCCGATACTGAGAATGATGGCAATGAAGAAGAAGGCATATTAAGGAATAAATTTGTTTCTGGAAAGACAGACGTGCGTCTCTGTGAAAAACACTGTTCAAATGCCGGGAGTTGCTCATCTGAAGATTGCAATGGACTCCACGTTTGTAAATTTTACATCCTGGATACTTGTTCTTTTAGTCAGTGCTTATTTGGCCATCATATAAGAGATCCCCACAATTTTCGCGTCCTTCAAATGCACTTGCTTCATGCACTTAGCCCTGGTGATCTTGGATACCTTATGCGAAATATTAGAAACAGGAACGAAACTACCATGCCTACCGTATGTCGTTTCTACAACGGATGGAAGGGATGTTCACATAAAGAATGTCAATTTCTACATCTTTGTAGATGGTTTGTCACCGGAAATTGCAAATATGGTTTGACGTGCCAACGCTCACATAATTATTTCGACCAGCAGCCATCACTTGTACTCAAGCGGTATGGAATTCTTGAAGAAAAATATATAGACGTGGTTAAAAAGTTCTTACGAAATAAATATAAGGAATCTGCTCCAACTAATGACACAGACAGTACAATGGAAATTAAATCGAATTATGTGGTCGAAAAAGGAAAGGACTACTCGGCTGGTTCATGCAGGCTAAATCGGTACGTTGAATATTACCAGAACCATCCGTCCGAGAGTAAAGGAAATCCTCTAAGGAAAAGCATTAACATTTCCTACGATGGAAGATCTAAGATCGATGACAGCAAAGTAAAAGAATGGGTGTCTGCTGAGATTCTGGATCCCATAATTGACCTGATTTTCATTCGTGAGATATGTAAGGTAAAAGAAGAGGGAGCACAAGACAGCATACTCCCTAGACCCAACTGGACCAAACCCTGCCTTCGAGTACCCAGCTGTGATGGAAAACTTGAGGTCAAAGGCCTGACACAATTTTCCGCAGCTTCAAATGAAACAAATGTTATAGGCGACCAGAAATTAGGAAAAGCTCATGCATTAGATCTCGAGCATGAATGTCTGGACATTACCGATCCGTCAAAACATTTGGAAAGACCTCATTTCTCCGGTTGTCTATCAACTCCCTCCGCAAATAAACTGGATAGTTGCAATAGCGATGATTCTGGGACAGAATTTGTACAAGCGACGAGCGCTACTGGAATCGAGAATGATTACACAGTGATCCCTGTCAATGACGAATTGTTTGGCGGGTCAGAGCAAAGACTCTCAGTTACGATACCTCAGAAGCATGCCAACTCAAATGGCCCAGAGGTTACACGAAGCCTAGAGCTGACAAGAGTGATCGCAAAAGACGGAATGCCAGCATGGAGATGTCGATTTGTGGATACTATGACGTCCTTAACACTGGAGTCTGACACCTGTGACCACCTGGAGAAGTGTTACCAACGAATCCAACAGTTAAGAACATGTTCTATAGAGATTTATGGATCACAGTAGGTTTCATTTTATCACTTGACTGCGCTTGATCGGATCTTAATTTATACACCACAAATCTGACAAAAGTATCATCTCTACAGAATATTTCCTTTTAGAAATTACATATCGTTACTATAATAATAATAATATAAACTTGCCACTAGGATTTGGCCTGACCCAGTGGCCGGAGCTGCAACACTACATATGAGCATTTGTCTCCTCCTGTCCAGCATATATATATATATATATATATATATATATATATATATATATATATATATATATATATATATATATATATATATATATCATAAAGGCCCCCGCTGTATTACCATATATACCATGGTAATACAGCAGCGGTCTTGATGTGGTCTTGATCCTTTCAAAATTATAATCCATGGGCAAGACCACTAATCACTGTGAATGACCCAGGGCCTATTTTGATATAGAGGAAAATTAATCTTCTCATGTTCGTTAAATGTATGCATGGTTATAGGATGTGTATCTTAACATTTTCCAAGTCATGACCCAGGAGCAAGTCCCCTGCCCCAGGGGGTATAACGCAGCGCCTGTGTTGGATGCAGATGATAATTTATCTCCCCATGTCAATTAAATATGCACATAATTATAGTGTGGTGACCTTAAAGGTTTCCAAGTTGTGACTCAGAGGCAAGTCCCCAGCCAAAATAGCATGATCCAGGGTCTGCATTGGACGTAAGTCTGATTTCATTGTTTCACTTCCTTCAAACCAAAAAATATCACAGCAGGGGGATCTCAGCAGCCTCCAAATGATGACCCAGCGGCAGCATGTCCCAACCCTGAGACAAGACCCGAGGGTGTAATAACAAAATCCGTTACATATGTTATATCCTTGGCTTTGCTGATGGCATATGCCAGTATTAGTCTACACCTATAATACCTAAGAAATTTATTGAGATTTTGAAAAAACAAAACAAACAAACAAACAAAAAAAAAAGAGAAAAAATAACATTTACAACCCATTCGCCTTGTCCCCAGGGGTCATTTCAAAATATAAAAACAATGTGCACATTTACATACCAATTCCAATAAAATCCCAAAGTTTCAAGTCAGTATCTGCAACGTTATAGTGGAGTATACATTACTTTACTAACAGACGGATGGACAGACGGATGGACATACGGGTAGAACTAAATAATCCTACCTTTCAGAAAGAGCGCGGAGATAATCATCATAATTATCAAAATCATCATTGTCATCATCATTGTCGTCGTCGTCATAATCATCATCGTCATAATGACATATTGGGAAAAAACATAAGGCCGTGACAAAATAGGAGTTCAAAAACTTTTCCTAACTTCGTGGACAAAATCATTTACTCTCTTGTCATTATGGGGAACCTGCATAGTATAGGTCTGGATGTACAAACTGTTGTTCAGTTAAAATGGAACACAAATGAAAGTACATAACTTAATTTGCAGAGGATGCTGTCGTTTGAGAATAAGCAAGGGAATTCACGATTGTGTGCGTTATAGGTTTTCTTGTTCCCCCTGTTTTTCAAAAGTTTTGTTGAAGAGAAAAGTCTTCGGAACAAAAAATGGTAACCAACAAAGAAATCCACTTGAATACTTACACCGCCTGGCAACAGGCAGGCGTTGTGTTCAATTGTACTATATTTATATTCAAAGCGTGTAATTTGTTTATTTATAATGTATTTGAGGAAACTATGACTAACGTTTAATGAGTTTTATTCTAACAAGTACAGATATTCTTACAGACTAGAAGTGGACCTGCTGACCATGAAGGGGGCGATTTCTTAATCATCTGGTGGAGAGATGGCAAGCACTGTTAATATTAACCGTACAGGCTACCGATGAAACCATGCAGTCTACCGATGAAACCGTACAGGCTACCAATGAAACCGTACAGGCTACCCATGAAACCGTACAGGCTACCCACGAAACGCCATACAGTAAAAACTATGGTCATAAAAGACTATATTGTTTCAAACTTTATATTGTTTCAAATTGGGAAAGATAAACGTTAAAGGTAATACTCAAAGCCAAGACAACAGAACCCGATTTTTTTTTGGGGGGGGGGGGGGAGGGCGAGGTGTGTGTGTGTGTGTGGGGGGGGGGACGAGAAAGAAAAGCAGAACGTAATGGTAAGATAATAAACTGACTAATAGTTACAGAAGCTAGGTGTGGACCAGATGATCGTGGAAGAAAGGACTCTTACAATTACAATAGAGTGGTGGTACATTGTCAGAAAATCATCTCCTGTCATCATCTTGAGATAGCAAAGGAAATATTCTTACCACAAAAAAGGAATAAAATATTAAGGAACAGGAGGGATGAGGGTAATACACAATTAGTGAGGAGACAAAGAAAGAAAACGACCAATGAAAGCATAATTATTAATACAACAAGACAGGAAGCAAATAAAGGTGGACCAGAATGAATTTTGCATGAATTTGTCAATGGTCATTGAGGTATTAGTTAATGACGACTTTTGAGCGAGTAATTAATAAAAAATAATCTCTAATTCACTCACAAACATATTAATTTTCAAAAAATGTAAATTAATCTTTTCGATAATAATATAGAATACTTTCTGATGACTAGGTAGACTGTAAACGTTGTAAACGTATATTGCTTTGTTTCTTTGAGGCGCTTGAATGTTTTATGATATTGCAAGAAAAGTAGGTTATTTGGTGCCGAGGCAACAGGTGGAAAGTGCATTGCCAAGGACGCACCAAGTCAGCTGACTCAGGCTGATCCTATGATATGATTGAAACCCGCACTTTTTGGGTCACGAGTCCTGCACGCTAACCACTGAACCACCGCGACTCCTGCCTCCATTTGTCTCCTTTTGCGACATGCGGGCGTATTTACATCCCTGAGCCCGCAAGGGAGATGTGGGAGGGGGGGGGGGGGGCGAAGAGAGAAAATGATATAGGTGCGTATAAATGGATACATGTTGTATATATACTGTGTGATACTTTCGTTTACGCATCATTTCCACACTGTGTACCGCAATTGATTGACATAAACAGGTCCTATCCATTTATTGATATCTGGCAAAAAAAAAAATAAAAAAAATATGTAAATTTAGTTTAAGTTACTAGCACCGTTGAGTCCTTTGATGAGGCTAGAGCGCGGATTCACGCTTTCATTTCGTTTCCACTTGAGTAACAATTTATTAAGCAACAAATAATAAATTGACCATAGTCTATTTTTATTTGCGTACAAGAACAAAATGACTTGCAAGATTTAGATGTAGCATTTTAAGTATTAGTAATCAAAAATCACGAAAAAGCCATACGTATATTAGAAATACGTTTAATTATTTATTTTCGTCTTGCACTTTTTCACAATAAAGCTGATTTATAATATTAGGGAAGTAACTCCGCAATGCATTGAACTGCAAATTGGGGTTGTCTCCCTTGGTACATATATATATATATATATATATATATATATATATATATATATATATATATATATATATATATATATATATATATATATATATATATATATATATATATATATATATATATATATATATATATATATATATATATATATATATATATTGTGGTCATGGACCATGGAAAAGACGGAAAATCTAGGGATCGAGGCAACAGATGGAATGACAGCTCATCAACAGTACGCAGTAGCGTAATGAATCAAATGGACATTAATCACAATGCATATAGGAAGAGATCGAAGTATCAAAAGATTGAACCACCAGAGCGAATGATTGGAATCAGAATTTCTAATGAATTTCTGCAGACCAGTTGATACTTTTTGAACAAATTAACACACTAGCAAGTTGTATTATTTTTGTTGATTAAAATAATGTCCCGGTATTCGGTGTTTATTATGTTATATTGTATATTTCATCTTCTTCCACTGCTAGGAGCGCTTTTAGATCAAGCTGGTTTGCTTCTTTATTTATTTATTTATTTTTATTTTTTATGTGCGCCGTCTTACACATTAAATCTAATTTCATATGTGTAAAAAAATATTTAAAAAAATAAAACCAGTCAAGCACAAACACCTTTCCGTCCATAATGCTTTCGAGAATGCATTATCTGCATAAATCATATTCTCTCGCTTCTTTAAAAAGAATTAGTGAATGAATTAGTAGATTAATAGCGTAAAATAAATCATTCCATAAGCAATCGTCAGGGAATTTAAAGATTAAATCAGTGAATCTAGTAATAAATGAATATATATATATATATATATATATATATATATATATATATATATATATATATATATATATATATATCAATCCATGTATTTATCTATGTATCTAACATTTTTATTTGTACGTTTCTCTGTTTGTGTGTCATCGACGTTGCTAATTAAAAGGTCGAAAAATGTGAGTCCGGATTTTATTATTATACTTTATTCCCCCACCTCCTATAAAAGTTCTGAGAGCGTCTAAATGGGAATTTTGGATCCGTCATTTCTTGGATTAATAGCCACATATGACCTTGTCTTAATTTATATATCTGCGTCAAAATATAAATTCCAGAAAAATATTGTGCAAATATAACTCTCTCTCTCTCTCTCTCTCTCTCTGTATATATACCGCAACTGTATTAACATAAATGTCTCTGGCAATATCCACGGCCATATTGAAGCCATGTGTTATACCTCTAACACGTGATAGTGGATACTGTGTTTGAGATTACATTACATGATATTTAAAACTATTTTGACATAGGGATGAAGAGCTGCATCTTCAAAGTTCTCACAAACCAGCAGCATAATCGAGAATATGTTTTATTTTTTGGACTGAAGACCTTTTTTTAAAACCATGTAACACCTATGCAGATTTCATACGCGTTCTTGTTTAGCGCACATCACTAAAAAAGAAAAAAAAGATAAACAGTGTTCTTAGATCACCTCTTATGTCGGTCGCCATATGGGCCTAAAAATTCAACTACACAGTATTACAAAAATGCAGTTTAAAGAATAAAAAAAAATAAATAAAAAATAGCTGACATTCAAATATCGACTGTGATTTGTATGGAGGATCGTATTCTTTTTGTACGTTTTCTGATCGCATTTTGCATTTTGGGACATTCTTTAGCGCAAACCTGAATATTGGGATGAGGGTAGCTAAATATAAAAGAGATGTGTGAGGGAAGTCGACCCACAACACCAACACCACCACCACCACCACCAACAACAACAAAAGCAGCTTATGATATTATTTTACTAACGGGGCCTGAAAGATAAGGAATGATGATTGAAATAACGACTACCGTGTATATTTTCCTTACCTTGATCATTTTAAATAGCATTTATTGTTTTAATTCGTTTTGTAGACTATATTCTACCCTTGTATGAATTCACAATCTTTAACTCTGACAAACATCATCAGAATATGAAATACTAATGTGAATCAAACACATACAAGCTATGAAAGTACTGAAATCAGCGCTGAACAAATTTAAAATGCAATATGTATTAGCATCATTATTCATTTGTTTCCTATTTGATTACTTCAGTACACAACTTTACAGTATCCACTACAATAGAGATAACTAAATGCTCTATCTCAGACTATAACACGGAGAAATACAATTTATTGCAGTAGTTCTCAAATAACTAATTATTGAAAAAAGGGATTATTTTGTACAGTTATGAATTTTATTCTACTTGTAATGCAAAGACATGTATGCAAAAAAGTATTTTTTGTAATTTTTGTTTTTTTCTTAAGGGAGAACAGAATTTTGGGACATATTTGATATTTCCCCAAAATCCTCACAAGGTAACATGCTATATATATATATATATATATATATATATATATATATATATATATATATATATATATATATATATATATATCGGTTGGGGCTTATCACCGATCACCGACAGTCGCGAACGTGATCTTCGAACAAATCTTCCCTGGAGAAGGCGTGAAGGCAACTGAAGTAAACATGCTTGATCTTGAATCCAAATGTAGTGCTTTTTTTTGTCGCCGGCAATTAGCAGCAGGATTATGGTCTTAGTCGGTATTGCGAAATCAGCAGCCATATTGACTCAGACCTCACCACCTGCAAGATTGACCCATTACACGTAAACTTTATATCGGCAGTAGCTGTGACAATCACATTCTCGAGGTTTCGGCCGCCAGAGCTACCACAGCTCGGTTGCTACT
This sequence comes from Margaritifera margaritifera, assembly GCA_029931535.1. Taxonomy (NCBI): domain Eukaryota; kingdom Metazoa; phylum Mollusca; class Bivalvia; order Unionida; family Margaritiferidae; genus Margaritifera; species Margaritifera margaritifera. The sequence goes on from JAQPZY010001388.1 coordinate 119,921, forward strand.
CAGGTACACCGTGTTGGTTACCGTGGTGTCCTGGTCGGTCATGGGCTTTTCAAGCAGCACCTTAATGATTAGGTTAAACTTAACGCCCTTTTGTCGTTCTCTCGTTTGAGCATTTCAATAACATCGGGGTCATGGCCTTCAGCAGCTGCGATGGATCAGTTTCAAGGGGATGGCAGACTAGTATCATGGCTACGTAGTCAACTACCATGGGATGGGTCGTTGCCTTACCGGCGGGTCTTGCGCGCCCAACAAGGGGAGGTGGCATGGCGTCAACTGGGGATCGACGCTTGGGGGCGGCCGTGGCCTTCCGGACTGGCTTTTTGGCGACTTGTCGCCTGGTGTTACGCTCGACGTACTTCGACAGCTTGGTGGAGTCCTCGGAGGCTGGTGGTTTCCACTGCCGCTGACTTGGCGGCTTGAGGCGCGGCTTTACGCCTGGCGGATCTCGACAGTTTGGCAGGTTTCGTGGGGGCTGGGGGTGGGTGGGTGGCTTGGGATTGGCCGCCTTTTGTATAATAGGAGGTGGTGGGCGGGTTAGTGGTAGAGGGCGGCTGGGTTGGCGATTGTCAGGGTGGCGGTCTGCCGTTTAGGTGATGGTGGTCTTGGCGGGGGCGTAACCTTTGAGGCTGGAGCCGCAGCCTTAGGGTGGGGTGGGGGGGGGGAGCTGGCGGTGAGGTGGCCTGCCTGGCTAGGACCCTGGCGACAATGAGAGCTTCCAAAATATCGCCGTAATCGCTCTTGTGATGTTCAGCTCTTGGAGCAGAACGTTCATTTGCTCTATCCTTGGCATTTTTGTTATTGCTTGTATCATTTTGATATGCCACGGTGGTATGTCACAGACGTAAACCCTTCACTGAATTAAAATTTATCGCCGGCTGTTGCCCGGTGCCGACACTCACGGATGGTGTGGTATGACAACGCGTCAAACTTTTCTTTTAAAATAAAAGTAATTCCCAGCTGCTGCCCGCTCTTGCAGGCAAAGTGTGATGTTAGTAGCGTGGCCCGCACTAAATCAAGATTACCAGACATTCCGCGATGTCTGCTGTGAGTCGGGCGGCGTGGGTGGCTGCCAGCGCTGCTTGTATAGCTGCTGATAGTGGCTTGAAGACTGATATTAAGATGTGCCATCCCAGAGCCAAAGGGGGGGGGGGGGGCAAAATCGATAGCGTTTCAAGCGAAAATGCAGAGTAATAGCTTAAAAGGCAGGGCGGGTGGCAAATCTATCTGCTGCCTACGCTGCGAATGGTGGTGCACCTGTGGCGGAACTCGCGCCTTGTTCCAGGCTTCCAAGGTAGAGATCGTGGCGCAGGTCGGCCTTGACAGTGGCTTTTGCCATGCCCTTGACTCGATGGACCTCTGCGCCGTCGGCCCGGGTTCAAATCTCCGTACAGTACGAATTAAAATTCTCTAACCTTTATCATAATATTATTTATTCTTATTTAAAAATTCTGCTAATGTTATCAAGCATTCTCCTATAGGATCCAGGAATAGCACTTTCCGCTCTGTTTGTTGTATATTTGTAATTCTCTCTCTCTCTATCTCTCTCTCTCTCTCTCTCTCTGTATATATATATATATATATATATATATATATATATATATATATATATATATATATATATCTACAAAGCAGAAGGTTGTTCTACTCTCACTATCCATCCAAAACGGAGAGGATATCTTTACATAATTACTTTTTTCCCTCAAATAGTAAGGCTATTTGAGCATGTTATTTATGTAGCTAGCATAAACTAACAGCCGTAATAATGCATCTGTCAATTCCATTAACCATTCATATCCTGCATGGTAATAGAACAATACGTATCTGGCATGCAGTATATCACCACACGGAAAAAACAGTTCATAATGTTGCGACTTTGCCATAGATATAATTGTAAACAATCAACACAATCAACACAAATGAAAGGCATACGCAAATGAATTACTAACATGCAACGGACAGGCATATGATTCAGTGAAGTAAATACAACTTAAAGCAAATAACGCAAATGAAAATAATAAACGTAAACAAAATTTCCAACTTGCAAATGAAGATGCGTAACTTAAGAAATGCGAAATTAACAATGGAAATCAAGAAACAAAATAAGCACAAACTGAGAATTAAAAAAATGAAGTGACAAAAAGCAAATCATATGTTATAACTATTTTTAAAATTTAAACCAAGAGCTACAAAAATAAAAAAAATAATTCTAAAATTTAAACCAAGAGCTACAAAAATAAAAAAATAAAAATTGTCATACCTTTAAAACAATCTTGCATTGTATTACAATAAATAATAGAATAAAGAATTGATCAAGTATGCTAATCTAAGAGATGCCTGGCAACTACAGTAGTTCAATTACATTATTAACATAATTTATGCTGCCTAGTTTTATTACCTAGCTAATAAATTACAGATAGTGCCATAGTTGTAAATTATCCATTCCTTTTTTCTCTACATTTGTATGTCGCCCTTGAAAAATTAATCTGAATATAATCCAGTATACAACTTGCATACCTTTGTTCCCGTATCTGTATAGAATGAATAAATGACTTTTATCATTTTTTACACAACCAAAAACATACGATGCTTACATAATGACAAGATTGGTTGATAACCCCATTTTAGGCTAACGTAATTCTTCATATTTTCTGAGCAATTCCTTTCTATTTTTGTAGCTTGATGCAGGAAAACTACAGTTGTCAATTGTTTGTATACAGTAAATACATGAATATAGCCAATATATGTTCAATATTAAATTCGATCATTCTTTTAGACTTAACGAGTTGTATCTAAAATGAAAAAGTTCAAACGCATTTGATTTAAATCTTGATACAAACCGGAAGTCTGTCCTGACTTCATACTCGAATTTGTAAGCAACTGCGGAATTAGCTTTGGTTCACTGATTCATGCAAAAACAGTGTTTTTGTTGCTGTTGTTTTGAATTATTATTATACAACATTAGAGTATATTGTTGGAAAATTATGCGGCGCTGCTATTGTAATTAATTTGTTATTATATGTGGAAAATCAAGATATATATATATATATATATATATATATATATATATATATATATATATATATATATATATATATATATATATATGTTGACCATGGTTGATCACTTTCGCGCTATCAAAATGTTTATTGGCCACATAACAGGGTACTACGACCAGATTTAGATACCAAAGTGCGTCTGAAATGCAAAAGCTAATTCAGTCAGAGGTTGAAATATTAAGTTTGTACTTAGGAAGATTGAGCAAAATGGAAAGGGTTGACACCGATTCCCATTCAAAAGTATGCATGAACAGAGTTGCTTACATTTGCCTTTGATTCAGACCATGTGTATCTGTACATTTGCCGTTGATTCAGACCATGTGTATCTGTACATTTGCCTTTGATTCAGACCATGTGTATCTGTACATTTGCCGTTGATTCAGACCATGTGTATCTGTACATTTGCCGTTGATTCAGACCATGTGTATCTGTACATTTGCCGTTGATTCAGACCATGTGTATCTGTACATTTGCCGTTGATTCAGACCATGTGTATCTGTACATTTGCCGTTGATTCAGACCATGTGTATCTGTACATTTGCCGTTGATTCAGACCATGTGTATCTGCAGGAAATTTCTCATTTAGCTTCAAAGTTGGCTTGGCTATCTAAAATGTGGATTTGAGATCAGTGTTTGTATTAGGAAATATCAGTAGTAGAATTGCAATGACTGGTTCTCCATGCGAAAGGAATGCTATGTGAAAGAGAGTGAGTTCAAAACTTCTTAGTAATTAATGTGTGTCGGTCTGTGACTGTAGCTTTTATTATTGTCATTTTCATTTTATACTAGTCAATTCTTGTTTATTTTTGATACCAAGAAATGTGGCCTGTTTTCTTCATAGCGATATACACACTCTTTCCAAATATTAGAGGTTTTAAATTACTTCCCTTGGACGACGACGCATTCGAGAATAAGCGGCTAACCTACATGTACACTGAATGAAAGTATTAACCTCTTCTACACAAATGCTTGAAAAAAGTGTGGGTCCTTCCTTTTCTTAATTCGTCTATCAACCTGTCTTTGGCAATATTTATCCAGACAAGAAGGCTTTGCTAGACTAGGGTTAACATATCATTGCAGAGAACACAAAGGGTTCCAAGGGAATAATTTTTTCTGAATTATTCCTGTCTTACATTTTATGCTTACCGTGTTCTTCGTCTTGTAAAGGACCTGCCTCATGAGAAATACGTGAATGATCGTCAGAAATCTAAAATACAAATGACAGTAACATTTGTATACATTCATATTTCGGCTTGAATCAATTCTTTTATTGTTAAATTGACATGCCGGTAAAACTACAAAAAGACTATTCATACAAACAGTACACATTGTTGGCATGATAAGATTTTTCCCCTTTTAAGCATTGATTACATTTATTGATATACTCGAAAAATGTGCGCCTCTCCTCATCGAGTGACAAAGATTTCAGTAAACAGTGAAAATATTAGTAATTAATAAAAACACTAACCCATTTTAAACTTACACAAAATTGATCAAATCGTTGAAATCAATGTAGTTAGTAATTATCGTGGAATTTAAAAACAAAAACACACACTGGCACACTAATAAACGAAACGTGATAATGTGCAATAAAAGGGCCCGAAACCACAAAATGTTGATTTTTGGAGCACGTCAGCTAATAGCTTGTAAGAGATAACGAAGGTAAACAATTGCATATAACGTCGTTGAGCACACTTATTGCTTTAATTAAATAAGACTCAATGACTTGTTGAAAAGAAGCCAATTACCTTTACAATATCTCAGTTATGACTAAATTAAGCGTGTGACTTGATTTGGTTTACTTTTGCTGCATACGTCAACAAATCGAGTGGGAAAATGAATCATCAATATTCTGGAAAGGTTATTTCTTTCTTTTTTTTCTTTTAGAAAGTAAGCAACAGAATCATAATATCAACTGGTATTTAATACGAGAGAACTTTATGACCCCTTAATGGATTGCTAGGACCCATACAATTTCTACGATTTCTGGTAGTGCTGGAGGAGGTGGAGGTCTTGGGTGGACATAAATCTAAAACGCACGCATAAACGACAACATATCTGACAGACTGTGTATTATGATAAAAAAGCATAAACATTTATAGACAAGAAACTCTTTGTGAAGGGATAATTTGCATAGATTTATGGAGATTAATCGCGATCAGGTCTGGAAATCGTAAACCTCTAAAAGATCGAGTTATAACTCTCAGCAAATCATAAACGACCTGTCAACAAATCTAATTCTTTTATTTTATTTGGTGACCCAAAAGTTTGATTTCAAATTTTGCAATCTTTTGACCATATGTTCTTATAATACGGTCGGGTTAATAATATGTTAAATACGCCAGTCAACGAGATTAGAATGTATTTGGTTCAATTTTAAAACACAGTCCCTTTTCCACATATGCATTTTTCAATATGACAAGATTATTATTTAAAAACATACCAGTCTTGCTAGCAATTTGTATCCTTCCGATGCTGATGTACAACAGAGGTGTCCTTCTTTCATCAACAATACGTTTTCCTTCGTTTTGCCGGATATAAAGTCGCAAGAGAAGCAGACGAGATTGGTGATATCGGTATTCACAGACTTTGGTTATCAGTAAGTAGGTGGCTACAGCGACTATTATTAATACTGATAAGAAATTAAATGCTAAATTGTGAAGCTTAGGCAAATTACACCGTTTCATATTGCCGTTTGGATTTTTTGTTCCTGTGTCTAAAATTTTTTTATTAATATTTGTCTCCCATTCTAGCGACATTTTCGTTAGATTTTGATAAGCGTAAAATAAATCTATAATCGTAAAAAAGTACAATATCAATGAAATTTGAGTTGCAATACAAATGCTTGTCCCCTTCTTTATCATAATGTCTTTTGATAAAAACTCAAAGAAAGCTAGATATCCCACTAATTTATGAGATCTATGTAGGATTTTCAGGTATATTTAAAGCAAATTTTAAGAAACAATAGTATACATTATATATTCCTATTCTTTCAAGACTACGTAGCATGTTTCTCAAAGCCGAAACTTTCAACAAACTATATATGGAATCGCATAACTATTGTACTGATGGTATCTATGTATCTATCGAGGACATTGAGAGAAGCGCAAGGTCCATTGATACCGCTCTGGCCTTGAGTCACCATTTACTTCTGTGTCACAATATATCAAGCAGTGCACTGGTGACCCTACTCTGGTTTTACTTTTAATAAGTACACAATACTCTTTTGTTCGTCCATTCAACGTCACCAATTGGATGAAATTTGGAATAGTTTAAACTTAAAAGTCTTCATGTTAGGTGTTATCCCGGGCCCCCATGTTTCAAAACGCTTTGAACTCACGCAATAATCTGCACAATTATCTTCTATATTCACATTATGTAGTTTTGTCTAAGTAGATTTTAATACCTTTTTGTTTTGAAATTTTCATTTGATTTATTGTATGGCGATTATGCCATTTCAATGACTAATAACACTGGTCTACAGTTTTTTAGAAGTCGTCTGCTTCAAAGATAAAATGTGCTATTTGTTAGGGATTTTGATGTGCTGAATTCAGATATGACAATTAAAACAACTGATTGGCTACTGTTTCCAAGATATGTATATTGTGTACATAGTAGAGTTTTAATCACAAATTGTAAACTTAGGTCTTTTCATGTGTTTATGGTTGCATTACATGATAATATTTCACCTGTCCTGTTTATGTAACACTTTAAAAAACAGCAAAAGGGTTATATAAATAAAATAATATATTGAAACAAAAGTCAACAAAACTATTATGTATATATATAAGTACATAGTTTAGTCCTTATTCAGTGTCTACTCGGTGCTTCTTGGCTTGTCTCTTGTATTCATTAAATGGAGCATCTCTTGTCACTGTCCAGCAATAGTTTGCAAGCATTGATGGGCTCCATTTGCCCTGATAGCGTTTTTCCATTGTTGCAATGTCCTGGTTAAATCGCTCGCCCTGCTCGTCGCTAACTGCTCCGCAGTTCGGTGGAAAAAAATTTAGATGAGTGTGCAAAAAATGTATCTTTAGTGACATGTTGCAACCAAGGCTTTTGTATGCCTTGAGGAGGCTTTCCACCAACTCCCTGTAGTTGTCTGCGTTGCTGTTTCCGAGAAAATTTGTTGCCACTAACTGGAAGGCTTTCCATGCCGTTTTTTCCTTGCCACGCAGTGCACGGCGAAATGCATCATCTCGAAGAAGTTCACGAATCTGAGGACCAACAAAGACACCTTCCTTTATCTTAGCTTCACTTAACCTTGGAAATTTTCCACGGAGGTACTTGAAAGCTGCTTGTGTTTTGTCCTTGGCCTGACAAAGTTCTTCATCAGACCCAGCTTGAGATGCAAGGGTGGTAACAAAATCTTCCTTGATTCAACAAGCGGTGGATGCTGAACACTTTTCATCCCAGGCTCTAATGACTGTCGGAGTGGCCAATCTCTCTTGATGAGTGGGAATCTCTCGCACGAATATCCCATTCGCAGAGTAAACAGCAGTACTTTGTGTATCCAGTCTGTAGACCAAGCAAGAGAGCAAGAACCTTGAAATCGCCACAAAGCTGCCACTGATGTTGGTCATAGTTTATGCACCTCAAAAGTTGTTTCATGTTTTCATAGGTTTCCTTCGCATGGACTGCATGACCAACTGGAATTGATGGCAAAACACTGCCATTTATGCAGCAAAACAGCTTTAAGACTCGTCTTCGATGAATCAATGAACAGTCTCCACTCATCTGGATCATGAACGATGTTGAGGGCTGCCATTACACCATCGATGTTGTTGCAGGCTACAAGATCACCTTCCATGACGAATAATGGGATAAGATCCTTTTGACGGTCAGGGAACATAGAAACCCTAACATTACCTGCCAGGAGATTCCACTGCTGTAGTCTGGAGCCCAACAGCTCTGCCTTACTCTTGGGTAGTTCCAAATCCCTGACAAGGTCATTCAGTTCACCTTGTGTTATGAGGTGTGGTTCAGAGGAGGAAGATGGGAGAAAATATGGGTCATGTTACATTGATGGTTCAGGAATAGAAGTTTCATCCTCTTCCTCGTCTGACTCAAGTGAGAATGATTCTGGTGCATCAGGAACCGGCAGTCCTTCTCCGTGGGGTACTGGTCGTATAGCTGACGGAATGTTTGGATAATGCACAGTCCACTTTTTCTTCTTTGACACACCTCTCCCAACTGGAAGCACCACGCAGAAGTAGCAATTGCTGATATGATCTGTTGGCTCTCTCCAAATCGTTGGCACTGCAAAAGGCATATATTTCCTTTTCCTGTTCAACCAAAGGCGAAGATTTGTTGCACAAGTGTTGCAGCATATGTGTGGGTCCCACCTCTTGTCCTGATCTCCAATTGTGCAGCCAGAATAGAGGTGATAGGCTTTCTTAACCATTGCAGTTATACTGCGCTTTTGTGATGCAAAAGTCACTTCACCACAAACATAGCAGATGTTATCTGCATTGTTCACACAAGTACGAGGCATCTCTGCTGACTTTGGCTAAACAGAAATGTGTCCTTTTGCAAAATCAAACACTGATAAATAAGAGAGCACGACACTGTATGATTTGTAGAGCTGATATAAGGCAATTTCTTCAGCAGAGTGATGTAAGCTTAGTTATGATTGCATCATCCATGACTTATAGGAATAACATGATGCAATTCATATCATGTATGACGCAATACCAGCTTCAGATTGCATCATTCATTGTTTTGTCTGAAAAGCAAGTATTGTCCAAACCCAGTCATATATTTATTCATAGATCCAGTCAAAGATGTATTTCAGTCATTTCTGGTTTAAATTGAGATCCCTTCCCTTTATAACTCACTTATCGTCCGCCATTCCCAAGTCAAGGGTCGTATATACTGACCCAGTATCATATCTTTAAAACTAGAGCCAGTCAACAATTTAAGCATCATTTTCGTTCTCAGTGACCCAGAATTAGTAAAGTTTGACAACATTTATTGCGGAAGCATTTTGGCTGTAGACCAGTGTAATTAGGTTTGGTGGCATATTTTATTAAACAATCATGTTCAACAGTTTTTTTAATATCAAAATACCATTATCTCTCATTAGAGTCATAAAAGCTTAATATACAAAGCAATATATATAACTTCCGCTACCAAGAGAATATTGCATCATTATTCTTGGGATTTTTCTACGAAGTTTCTAAGAAAAAGATTATACACACTGATCATGTTACTACGATCCCTAAGTTGTGACAGAATACTGCAATTAATACACATACTACAATCAATACACTTTATAGGGTCAAAAGCATCATGCAATCAATACACTTTTAAAGCACGATACTTTTAGAGAACATCTATTTTTCTCTCTTTCTCATCCCCAATTGTCCCAAAATTGTGAGAATAGCTATACAATATCAAAAAGAAAGAAATAACTGAACATACAACACAATGTCATTTACGATTCCATTACTCGTTCTGAAGTTTACACTTACAATATATTACAATTTAGACGTGCAAATTAACTTAAGATCCGAAAGTCTAATAATTACTGATCGATTTTGATTAATAGAACTTTGTACAAAGTTAAATTTTGTTGATACGTTTTAACGTTTAATTTGCAATAAGCAATAGTTGTGACAATCTTCGTGTATAAAATAGATATATATTGAAGATCAAATGCTATTTCTGAATAGAAGTTGAATTTTACCTTATACCTTTTTTGATCATTTATTTTAACTGTAAAAGATTTGCTAAATTGTATGTAGTTGGAATATATCTATTTATTTAGTTTATTAGAGAACATCTGTAATCAGTATAAAATGATAAATAACAGATTAAAACAGAATTCAACAACCTATATGCTTCTCGTTTCAATGTACAGAAAACTATAAACACAGAGACAGACTAAATTATAGCATAGTGAAATGGTTGGAGAGCTGAATACTGCATATATCAAAGTTTACAATTAGTTAATTAAGTGGGACATTTTCAATATACATAACAACATGGGATATACATAAAAACATGGGATATACATAACAACATGGGATATACATAAAAACATGGGAAGAAAAAATTTATGCATAGATATAACTATTATGAGTTTACCAAGGAACAGAATGATTTCAATTTTAGTTCTTTAAATTAACTTAATCTAACATGTATGTTAACATTTGTATTACTTAGCAACACACTAAATTTGTATGCATTAAGATTTTCGAGATACTTCTTACTTATATATTGTTTTCATATTTCAGTAAAATGTTGACATTGAAAAAGATGGTAAAATTCATCACATACATCTTGTGAGGCGCATACTTTACAGTTTCATTCAGATACAGAAAAAGTGGTGCCACCATCCAGTTTTAATAGGAAGAAAAACATAGGACACGAAGAAAGAACATAACATGAAAGTGTGAATGAGAGACAAAAGAGAGAAAAAGAGGCAAATTACTAAAAAGAGGGTTCGTATGATATATATCGACAATACCACGTCCTCGTGGAACGAATCAGCACGGTCACAATGATCCACTAGTTCGTATAAGCATAACAGTATTAATACAATCAATCTCAAACCATGGGCTCAGATATGATCTTGGAGAAAAGTTACCTAGTGAAATATTTTGGGGATGTTCAATAAATATATGTACGGCGTCAAAAATATGAGTATTAACCTTAAATTATGACTGCAAATCCCTCCCCCTAAAAACAAACAAACAAACAGACACCCCTCAAAAAAAAAAAAAAAAAGAAAACAACAACAGGCAAAACAAATGGAAAGTTTTCTAGATTACGTTTTCGTTACAGTTGGATGATTAAAACTATGCATTGGAGACATTCAAAATGCAGGAGTTTTCGGGGACTTTGCCCCCTGGGCTCCCACATGGGTTTCTGTCCAAAAGACCCATCGTCTACTTGTTTACGGCCCCCCCCTCAATGATACTAAACGATATTTTTTTGGATCGGCCCCTTGTATCTAGAGTTAAGTTACATATGATCGTAGGGTTTGGGACATGTGAAGACGTTTTTCAATGCAGCATTTGTTGCTAGGGAAGAAAACACATAGCGTGTTTTTTTACGAGAACACATTTACATATGGTGAATTAAATAGCTTTTCTTTCGGAAGAAGTGATGTTTAAGTGAACTACAATTTGTTCGAAATCGAAAGTAAAAGATCTGAAGTTTCCTTGTGCCCCAATAATACAGTCTGGAAACAATAACACTTATTTGATTGTTATTCAAAATCAAAATTAAAAATAATTAAAAAATAAACAACTTTTGTATGTGAGTAGTAAGGCAATACTTTCAAAATTATCACAGAATCAAAATTCGAAGAGAATCTGGAAAATGTGAAATTGTTGGTGTTTTATTTTAAACCGACGATATGCACATATTGTTGTAAGTTTCTTTTGAGAATATTACATATGTAATCAGTCACTTGTTATAATGTATTGATTTTCAACCATGTATTATTCTGAATAGAAATTCATTCGACTACCATTAAAATATGTCTGTCATCTAATTCCATGCTCTCGAAAGAGTTCTCGTAGAGCGGATCAATATAAACGGGAATCAAATCTGTACTGACTGAGGTAGAAACGTTTTCTGAAATAAATTGCTAATAGTTAGACATAGTGGAGTCCGAAGAAATTTGCTGTTAACAATTTGTACAGAAACTGTGGGTCTGACACCTTGACGTAAATATTGTCATCCTTTTCTAATTTGAAATTACCTTCCAAGACACTGGGCATATATTCTCTACTGCCGTTGACATTCTGTTTCCAAAACAACAGGAGGCTTTCTCTGTTAGCCCGGCTGAGCATTAAATGATGTCCTAGCGCGTGTTGTTTGAAAGTGCAGAATTCGTGCTGAATGTTAGGTGAGAATAAATATAGTAGATTCCTTCCTCGAACACCGTCATGATTCCAGTACTTTCAGAGTAATTCAATCTGCTGGTCACAAAGGAATGTGTTCTGTTTCTTGTCCGTAAAACCACATTGTTCGGGAGACCTAATAATAATAATAATAATAATAATAATAATAATAATAATAATATTAGTAATAATAATAACAGCAACAACAATGATAATAATAACTTCAGTGAAGACGAGGATGGAACCTACAGCAAAACAAGCAACAAAACTAATTACGGGGAGTGAAACATCAACAGCAACAACAAATGAATGTCTTGACAGCATACATATTTTTTTTATCATTCTGATCGTTGTTGTAATCATCGATCCTTTTTAATAATTATAACGGTCGAAGCAGTTACAGAGATAAGAATGAAATATGTCGTGCCTCTTTGAACATTGTGAGAGAGAGAGAGTGTGTGTGTGTGTGTGTGAGAGAGAGAGAGAGAGAGAGAGAGAGAGAGAGAGAGAGAGAGAGAGAGAGAGAGAGAGAGAGAGAGTTACATAATTTTCCTGGGGTATAAATGATACGGCGGTTTAGTTGTATAGCATATATACTTACTGCAGTGTTTTGTGTTAAGGTATACATGAGCTGCCACATACTTGTTGTTCCTCACATCTGAAAATAAAGCATAATTTCCATGTTAAACTATTTTAGGCTAACGCAATTCTTCATATTTGCTAAGCAATTCATTTCTATTGTTGTAGCTTGATACAGTACAACCAAACTTTTTCGATGTATTTAGTATACAGCAAAAACAAGAATAAGGCCAAGAAATGTTGATAGTAAATTCAATCACTCTTTTGGACTTAACAGGGTATATCTACAATGAAAGCGTTCAAAAGTTTTTGATTTGAATTTTGATCAAAACTGGCAGTCTGTCTTGATTATATAATCAAATTTTGAAGCATTACGGAATTAAGTTCGGTTTTAATGATTCGTGCAAAAACAGTGTTTGCTGTGTTTTGTTGCTGTTGTTATTAATATTATTACTGAACAATATTTGAGCATATTGGTGATATTATGCGGCGCTGCTCCTGTAATTTTATTATTATTATTATTATTATTATTATTATTATTATTATTATTATATATATATATATATATATATATATATATATATATATATATATATATATATATATGTTCAACCATGGTTGATCAATTTCGCGCTATTAAAATTTGTATGGGCCATTGGAGTTTACTTTCGGGCATGGTACTATGTCCTGATTTAGATACCAAAGTACGGCTAAAATGCAAATATTACTTCAGTTTGAAGTTGAATGATAAGTTTGTACTTAGGAAGATTGTGCAAAATGAACGGGGTTGACACTTATTCAGTCTACATTGAAAAAGTATATATGAACAGAGTTGCTTAAATTTGCCGTTGATTTAGACCATGTGCATCTGCAGAAAAATTATCCTTTAGCTCGAAAGTTTGCTTCGCTATCTAAAATGTGCTTTTGAAATCAAGAGATTAAGTTCAAAGCTTCTTAGCAATGTATGTATATCTGTCTGGGGCTGTAACATTTTTTATTGTCAATGCGGGTTTATTTTGTATTTAAAAATATGTCCCGTTCCCTAATGGCGAAATATACACATTTTCCAAATATCAGAGGTTTAAAATTATATCCCTTTTACGACGTCACTGAAGAATAAGCGGCTAACCTGCATATACAGTGAATGAAAGTATTAACCTCTTGTAAACAAATGCTGGAAAAAAAGTGTGGGTCCTTCCTTTTCCTAATTCTTGTGTCATCCTGTTTTGGCAATATTTATTGAAGGACTGGTACATCACTTACACAGATAGGCAGACTCTGTTAGACTAGAGTTAACATATCATTAAAGAGAATACAAAGGGTTTGAAGGGAATAATTTTGCTGAATTATTCCTGTTTTACATTTCATACTTACTATGTTCTTCGTCTTGTGAAGGACTTGCGTTTTGAGAAATACGTGAATGACCACGAGAAATCTGAAATACAAATGACGATAGTATATTTATTTATTCATTTTTAGGCCTGAATCTATTCTTTGTTGTTAAATTGATATACCGGTAAAATTTCAAAAAGAATATTCATGCAAACAATACACTTTGTTGGCATGATAATATTTTCCCCCATTTGAACATTGATTACATGAAAAATATGCGCCTCTCCTCCTCGAGTGGCAAACATTTCAGTAAACTGTAAACATATTAGTAATTATTAAAAACAAAAACTCATTTTCAACTTACACCATAATTGTCAAAACGTTGAAATCAATGTAGTTAGCAATTATTGTGGAATTGAAGAAAAAAAAAACAAAAAACAACAAAACAGACACACTAATAACGAAAGGTGATAATTTGCAATAAACGAGCAGGAAACCACAATATGTTAATTTATGAAGCAAGTCAGCTGATAGCTTTTTTGCTGCATAAACGCCAACAAGTCGTTTGGAAAATGAGTCAACTGTTTTACGAACGCGTGAATTATTTAGTTATTTCTGTTGAAAGTGAGCAACATAATCCTAATATAAATTGGTATTTAATATGAGATAACTGTATGACCCCTAAATGGATTGCCAGGACCCAAATACTTTCTACGATTTCTGGTAGTGTTGTTGGAGGTTGAGATCTTGGTTGGAGAGAAATCTAGAAGGCATGTATAAACGACGACATATGTCAAAGACTGTGTATTATCATAGTAAAGTATACACATTTATGGACCATGAAAATCTTGTTACGAATTTATGTATTACACATATAATGCATTTGTATACAGAGTAATTAGACTTTGAAATGAGGCCTACTCTGCTTTTAGTATCAACATTTTTGTGTCGTTTATCCGACCCTTGCTTGAATACGACGATATTAGTGGGGATAATTAGCATAGATTAATGGAGATTAATTGCCACCAGGTCTGGAAATTGTAAACTAGTGAGCTTGAATCACAGATTGAGTTACAACTCTCAGCAAATCAGAAACGACCTTTAAAAAAGTCTAATCTTTTACTTTATTTGGTGAACCAAAATCTTGATTTTAAACTCAAGCTCAGAAATGTTGTATTCTTTAGACACATTGTGCTTATAATACGCTCGGGTTAATAATATCATTTTCAATAGGCCAGATCAAAGAGAATGGATTATATTTGGTTTGATGTTAAAACAGTCCATTTATATATATGCATTTTTCAATATGACAAGATTATTATTTAAAACATACCAGTCTTGCTGGCAATTTGTATCCTTCCGATGCTGATGTACAACAGAGGTCTACCAAGTTTTCATTAATATTTGTCTCCCTTCTAGCGACATTTACTGAAGATTTTGATAAGAGTGAAATAAACTTATAATCGTGAAAAAATATCAGATAGGTACAATGTCAATGAAATTCAATTAGCAATACAAATAAATGTCCTCTTGTTTATCACAGAGACGTTTGATAAAAACTCAAAGAAAGCCAGCTATCCCACTAATTTATGAGATCTCTATAAGATTTTCCAGCATATGTAATACAAAATTTAAAAAACAATAATATACCCTGCATATTTCTATTATTTGAAGACCACGCCAAATCGTTTTTCAGAACCAGAACTTTCAATAAACTATGTTTCGAATCACATAACTATTGTATTGATGGTATATATATATATATATATATATATATATATATATATATATATATATATATATATATATATATATATATATATATATCGGATATTGAGAGAAGGGCAAGTTTTATCGATCCCGCATCTCAACTTGAGACACCATTTATTTCTGAGTCACAAGATACCAAGTAGTGGTGATCCCACTCTGGTTTCACTTTTACGGGAAAAAAATGTTACAAATTATTCAGTGTACCATCACAGGCAGTTGGAATATACTGAATACATACCTCAATTTGTACACAATACTCTGTTATTCATCCATTCAACCAGATGGATGAAATTTGGAATAGTTTCAACTAAAAAGTCTTGGTGTTTAATGATGCCCTGGGCCTACCTGTCTCCAAACGCTATGAACTCATGCAATAGTCTGCACGATTTTTGTATATTCATATTATGTGGTTTTGTGCAAGTAGATTTTAATATTTTATTGATTTTGAATTAGCATCTGACCTATTTTATGTTGATTATGCCACTAATAATGAATGCAGTCGACGTCGCATGTTATGTGCATTGAATGCTTTCGTAATACTAACCGCCGCTATTTTCTCTTTTGCTTAGCCTTATAATGTCTGAATTACTTAACTCTGTCTTTATTTAGAAAAGAGACACAACACAAGATGGTCATAACAGACATTAACCTGGAAGGATTAGGTTCTGATATATGTTTTGAACGTAACCACAAAATGAATGGCTATAAAGTAAACGAAAAACAACAACAAATTTTAAGACAATGGGTCCAAAAAAAAAGAATGTGCTTAGTATATTCAAACGAGTAAATATATAATTGTAACGTATTACATTGATTGTTAATTTAGGCGTTAAGTTGTGGCGACAAAACGAATAGTCAACTTTCAAATTATTTCCATCAGACCGCGTGATAAACGTTTATATCACTTCTCCTGACGAGGATGCATATATACTCTGTTAAGTGAAAGTAGGAATGAAAGACTTTTGATTTGTTTAATTTGTTTATTATTTTTACATGTGAGCTTTAATTAATGTCCGTAAAAAGGTTACACAAAGTGTCACTATGGGAAAAGAATCACGCGTTCTATCTCTCCCCCTTCCCCCCAAATGAAGTTAATAACATCGATTTGTTATAAAATTTGGAAGAGGATACTGATATGGCAACATTTTTACCAGAAGACTGTTGAACACAATTCAGACCCGTCTTATAGCACAATCAAATACACATGTACATAACGCAGGTGAAAAATGAAACGCAATTCATGTCAAAGCAACAGTATAACCTGACAGTTGTATGGTACGCCATTTATGACTCAAACATGAATTCTATATAGAAAAAGGTCATTGGATTATAATCTGAAGATGAGAAATCCTATGTTAACAAAAATGTGCATAGGTTTAACATTATGAATCTCTAGCTGACATATATGCCTTCGAGAGCACATCGTATACATTGTTAGAAGTGGTTGACCTCAAATGGGACCCTCTATAACTTCCTTACTATCCTCTTTTAAGCAAAACTACCATCCCCTTACCTTTCTCATAATCAGTATAACCCTAGAAATATTATCATAAATGGAGTAAAAGAAGAGAGAAAAGACAGGATGCGGAGAAGAATAAATGAAGTCATGTAAGGACAGGTATTGGCTTACCTTTTTACAATTCCAAACAAAAGCATATATCCGACATGGATATTAATCCTGTGTTGCAGCTTAAGATCTGGGGGGGGGGAGGTGGGTTGGTAGGGTGAGTGTATAATGTTGGCTATCCAAAATTTAAGATTCCCACGTCAAATGCGACCCATGTTATTGGCAGCAAGTTGTATTTCAAACATATCCAGTGTCAAGTCAGGGATGAGTCATTCATCATTTTTTTGCTAAAAATGTTACGATTGTGCCAACAATGCACTGACTTGACTTTAACTTTTCCTAATGTTACAAATGTTGTTTATCGTACACGTTGTGAAACTATTGCTGTTGAGACAAGATTTATTTGTTACATTGTGAAACAAAAGCGGAATTTAGTCTAATAAAGCTAAGAGTTTTATTTACTTATTGTCGCTTGATCAACACGCTGACCGACCTTGGTTTCCTCAGAGTTACAAATAGTGTTTATTTTGGGGTTTTTGTTCTGTTGCAAAAACAGCCACTATCAAGCCAGCCATATTGGATTTTTAAATTTGGGTGACAAATGTTACAAAATTGCTAGTGTTGCAACATTTGTGGTAAACCACAGATCCAATGTCAGTTGCTTTTTCGTGACACGTTGGATAATTTATTTCCCCACCAAGCCAAAGTGTGTGTGTGTGTGTGTGTGTGTGTGTGTGTGTGTGTGTGAGAGAGAGAGAGAGAGAGAGAGAGAGAGAGAGAGAGAGAGAGAGAGAGAGAGAGAGAGAGAGAGAGAGAGAGAAACAAGTCTGTTTGAGGTATTGTAGACAGAAACAGCACACACAAAAAAAAACAAAAAACAAAAAACAAAAACATCGCACTTAAAGAAAGATCATTGAGAGTACTTCATTAGTTTATATTAGTTTGTTCTTTTGAATTTAGAGATTTTTATTCCTTCACTTAAACGGCTGCCATATTTGTTTGCCTGATAAACAGAAATTGCGTTGCAATGCTAGTGCTTTTTTATGCAGATTGTTTCTTCAGCAGACAGTTTGTTACAAGATGACGATTTTTGTAAATTCTGGATTTAGGATTTAGGGCGTTGATAGACAATTGCACCCAGAGAGAGAGAGAGAGAGAGAGAGAGAGAGAGAGAGAGAGAGAGAGAGAGAGAGAGAGAGAGAGAGTAAAATTTTCTGTCCGAGTTTAAAAATAACAAAACTCAATGCTTTTTTCTGTCACAGCCACTACAGCAATTTGGACGTGGAAAAGGTGTAATGCAGTTGCTGCTAATGTTATCAAGGTCAAAACCCAATAGGTCTTGTGAGAGCCAGGCGAGAGCTTGTCGAAAAAAGATACCATACACCGTTACCAAATAAAAACAAAAGAACCCCAAAACAAATCCCTCCAGATATCTTGATGGAAGTGTATTTTCAAATTACTCTGTATTTGAATCTGCTTCAGTGTATTCTCTTAGATAAAATGGTGTCTCTCTCTCTGTTCCGCTCTGTCTGTGTGTATGTTTCTATCTCTGTCTATCTATCTATCTATCGATCGATCTTGAGAGAGTGAGAGAGAGAGAGAGAGAGGTAACTTAGTCACATCATACTTGAAGCAACAATCGTCATGAAAAGATCATACCTTTCCAACGAGAAACCAGACGTCAAGCGACGCCGACGTTCTGTATTGCCTCATGCTACGAGAGAGGTGTCAGCAGAAGTTCACGCCAGCGATTTGGGAAACGATATGATCGACCCTGGTCCAATATCATCTACTTCCACTGAGCTGAGAGAGTCAAGGTCCGCCAAAACGTCGTTCCGTAGCAACTGTCAATTATTTTTACATTCAAAACACTCAAAAGGTGACTTCCAGAAAATGTAGATCAACTACTTACACATACACGGTCAAATTTAAAGACTTTAAGTTTCAAGAACCAGCTAAGAAAGCAGCCGTCTTAGAGATCTCGTGTTTCGAGGACCGGATTTCCCACACAAAAAAATACATTCACCTTTTATGACCAATATCATTTCGATGAATATGACCATGAATGTACCAATCGGGTGTATCACATTCACTGAGGAGAGAGATGACGTGGCTGTTTTGCCTGCAGGCTATGCAATCCTGAAAGATTAAAAAGAATTCGATGTTCTACTTGCATGCAAACATTTGTCACTTCAACGCGTTACGAGGGACATCTCTCGAAAGAATTTCAACGGCAGAAAAGTGCTTGTGTGGTCCACTTGTGGACAGGATATATGGACGAAAAAAGAAAAGGTTTCACCATTGTGCAGTAAAGAAAAGATGTCGTTTTTATGACCTTGTTGTCGAGTTAGATCATCAATGTTACATTCAAAGAGATGACAACGAACTTAAGGACCTATTAAATGACGACCAGAACAAGAAACGAAGCAGGATGATCGTGTGGATTTTATCTTTTTTACTTTGAATGTTCTCAAGAGATCAGAAATTATATTTCTAATTTTGTGTATCTCAACGTGCTTGCGACAAATGCATTCAAGTATCTTTGTTTCATCACTGTCAGAAATATAGCTTGATTCCAGGAGAACGTGAATAGATATGTCGTGGCTATCGTACTATTTCTGATTTTGCCTAGTGGATTTTAGACCCCACGCGACAACATTTAGAGCAAAGACGAAGTACATCGATACACTACAGTCATGGTTCACAATGTCTCGGGATATGACGGACAATTTGTTTTGAACTAGTATCACCATGAACGGAGTAAAAATCATTTACATGCAAGTGGGAAATGTACACTCTATAGATTCCATGAGGTATTTAGCTATGCCTTTATGTATAATGCCTAAAACGGTTGGCATGACATAAATGACTCACGGCTAATTTCCTCATTTTTTAACACTGAAGACAATCAACACGTAGTACTCCCGCATGTGCCAGAAGTTCACGCCTACGACTCCGAAGGTATGCAAACAGAACAAGGAGAAGCATCTTACGCCTGGTACCCAACCCACTCTTCAGACCCTTTTGATTTTCGAGAAGAAATGTTGAAATAGTGCAGGTCCGATCTGTATTTATGGATCACGGAGGTATCGATCCGTTGAACCAAGCCTCTACCATTGCCAAAGCGCTTGATTAGTGTACAGAAAGAAGTTCATGCCCGAGAACACACTAACCAGCATACCACCTCAACCCTATGAATCTGTAAGCAGCTGATATTCAGCCAAAGCTTTGCGTTGGTCACATTACTTGTATGAAATACAAGACAAAAGGATACAACATGTTAGAAACGGCGATGGTGGAAGGAAGATTGGATTTGATTTTGTGGATGGATCGAATTTAGAAAATCCACAGATCGTGTACGAATTTCAGGGATGTTTATTTATGGATACAATACTTGTTTTGCTCAACTAGACATTAAAAATTCGTTCTCAGAGTCCACCATGGAAGAGTTGCACGACAAAACATACCAACGACGCCAGAGTTAGAAAGTCAAGGATATCAAGTGATAAAAACGATCGACGTTTAAAAACAGATCCAGAATTCTGACGCATTGTCAAAGACATGGAAACTTTGAATCAACGCGACAGTTTGTTTGGAGGACGAACCGATGCTACACGCTTCCTATGCGACGTGGATAAGTCTCAAGGAGAACAAATTAAATTCATCGATGTTTGTTTTTTTGTATCTTTAAGTGTATAAATGTGCTCGATTCCGTGAACTTTTGACAAAACACATCGAACACATTCACCAGTACGAAGGCTTGATTAAATGTCACGTTTTGACACCAACAAATTTGCACTATCCCGTGTTACCTCACAATTGCCACGGAAAACTGATGTTTCATTTATGCTGTAACGTGTAATAAAGACTAACGTTGTCACCACGAGGACCAACAAAGTACTTTGATACGTGGATACCGACTGATAAAAGTGTACACAATTTGGCCTTTTTCTATCAGAAAACAATACAAACAGGATGATTGCTCCTGCAGTCCATGATATTTTTCAGGCTACGTCAATGAATATCTGAAATTGAAACAAGAATATAGAGGATATCTTTTCTGCGGTCACACTCCAGAAGAAAATTATGAACTTTTTAAAAAAAATACCGATCTATAGAATGTATCATCTTGAAACACGTTGAACAGAACGAAGAAAGACGATTATTTGTTAAACTCATGCTGAATTGTTTGTGTGGAAAACTGTCTCAAAGTCTGATATTCACAAAACGGAATACTTGGTAGATCCAAGTCGATGCCTTCAACTGCTTGACGATAAAGGAAAACTCATTAATTAAGCTCAAATCATAGGTAAAGGTTTTATATTGGTGAATTACAAATAAGTCCCAGAGTTTGCACCACCCAACAATTTTGGTAATGTCGTCATTGCTGCCTACGTTACAGCACATGTTTGCAATTGTACTCCGTCATGGAATCGTTAGAAGACAGAGCCATTTACTTTAACACCGATAGTTGCACTTACATCGATCGACCTGGAAGCTATCACCCTCGCATCGAACATCCCAAAAAGACTATTTGAGTTTTGCCCGTGGTGGATCTAAACATTAGGGTTACCAGTACAGAGAGAAGCAAAGACAACTTCTTGCTAAATGCAAAGTAAAATGACTGATCCTGAACTATCGTTCAACTGAAGTGGTCAACATTAAAGAGGCTTTAAAGTGAAGCAAAGATCAAGACTTCATGTCAAAACGGTGAATCCTTACAAAATTGTTCGTTTTTCAGATCATCAAACCGTTAGTCGACCCTGGGATGAACGAGTGCGACTTCCCTATCACAATATGTTACTTTACAGACACAGTTTCTTGCCGTGCCCCGGCTTCTGCCATCACTGTTGAATTAACATCCATGCAGGGAAGTGAAATACAGTGTTCAAGACTTAGAGGATTAACAACCACTACTACAAAAACCAATTTCACAAGACGAGAAGATTCCTTTGAATTTTGGACGACGTGTCGTGTGTTTGTGTTAGTGACTACATTTCGTAGATTTCGTTTACCAGCAGATTCCTTGTGAAACATTTATGAACAGTACACGTAAAGACATGACTGCAAAAATGTTATATGTATATGAAAATCTCATTGTATTAGAAGTGCTACGAATAGTGATGAATACGACTTCTCTACTCCCCAGTGTAAAAAAGACATCCATCGTACTTTATGGACTATTCATACTTACTAAGAAGTGTGTATGTGTGTGTGTGTGTGTGACTATTTGGATACAGCCACACATTTAGGAGTAAAAGGGTGTACGTGACTGTAAAAGACTTGGATTTGGCACTTGGAATCAAGAGGTGACTGATTATGACGTTTACATTGTGGGTGACTGACAAAACAAAGAAAGAAAACATGAACTTTGTGGATTTTTTAAATGTACATTTGTTATACCATGAAAGAAAGAAAGCGTAAACTATGTTTTAAAAATGGAAATGTGTTGTATCATGAAGAAAATATGAACTGTACTTTTTTAAATGGACATTTGTTGTACCTCGAAAGAAAACATAAACTGATTTTTTAAAATGTGAATTTATTGTACCATGAAAGAAAGAACAGGAACTTTGTTTTTTGAAATTTAAATCTGTATCATGAATGACATAATGAAAGAAAAAAAACATGAACATTATTTTCTGAAATGTAAATTTGTTATACAATGAGGAAACATGGGCCGTATTTTGTAATGTGAATTTGTTGTAGCATGAAAGAAAGCACGAACTGCGTTTTTTCTAGTTGTACATTTGTTGTGCCATGAAAGAAAAATTTAACAAGTTTGTATTTCTCTGTATAAAATGTCTTGTATAATTTTTGGAATTTCAGAATTTAATAATTGCAATCACATAGTGCAATCGTTTAATGCCGAGAATTGGTAATGAAACATTTATGTGCTAGGGTTTTGGGGACACGAAAAATTGTTAACAGCGCTGCTGAGAAACTGCATTACATCAAATCCCTCGATATCTATTTTTCTAAATATGGTGTCACTAAACATTGGTTCTTTAAGTAAAACCATCTAAAACTTACACAACAGACAGCTTATTTCTAAAATTAAGCACAAATTCAGTCAAACTGGCTGATAAGACGGGCGAGAAAGGGTTTGTGCATATATTTATCCGGATCCTTTTCCACTGGGTGTATTTGTTGCTATAGAGCACAGACAGCTAATTCAAGTAACGTTAATATCTGGCCAAATTACTGCACTTTTTATGGCAAGATCAGCAAATCACGCTTACATTTTATGAATAATCTATCCACGAGGGAACTTTTAAAACGACGAAAACTTTGTTCCGGTACTTATTTTCAGCTAATCAAGGACCTTCATTCTTTTAAATACGGTATTTAATATACCAGCAGACATAGGCTGGATCCGTAATTCATAGAATAATTTATTGTATGTGACCAGTACACATACATGATCTAAACCCTGCATGCATTTCGATGAATACATCAGTCTAGTTATTATTTACCAGTACAACCACGTCAAGTTATATCTCTGTAATTGTTACGTCATTCAAGGTACCTTTTTGATGCAGTGGAATCATCAGTCCCTCTGACTACATCTCTTTAAATTGTCGCCTATTCAAAAACAAATTAAATAACCTTAGTAATATGTAGGAACAATTTACCATAATATAGTAGTTTATTGGTAAATAGAACGGGATGGCCACTCAGACAATGTATTAAATGATGCAAAAGCCTTGTGAATTTAGGATAATGAAACTTTAACATTTCATTTACTAAACGTAAGTTTTAGCCCACCTTGCACATTTTTCTCAATGAAATATAAACTGTTGTTATATGGTAGCATATACTATGGGTGTAAAGGTGGCCTAAGGTATCGCTCTAAGATTTCCATACTAATTTTACATTATATATATATATATATATATGTGTACGTGTGTGTGTGTGCGTCTGTGCGTATATGTATGTGTGCATCAGATTTCATGCATTCGTCATTGTTAGCTTCAGAAATGTTTTACCTTGACGTTTTGGATAAAGTTTCTGCCTCTTTTCGAAAGATTTATGAATACAAGAGCAGCTCATATTTTCGCCAACATAAGTCAAGCAAGTTCGGACTTAAGGCAATAAATTGGTCCATTTGTAATTAAATTCTAATTTTAGTTAATCAAATTATCGGATTTTAAATATAACTTTAAGTAAACACTTATGTTCTATTGGTAAAATCCAGGCTTGGAATTAATTTTTCAATTAAAGTTAAATAAAAAATCAATAAATATGATTTGATAATAGTAAAGTTCTACTTAAAACTGTTTTTGACGAAAATTCTTATGTGTAGATTAAATTCTAAGAAATATTGGCAAACACCCGGGCCAAGATATTTTTATTCTATAAGAAATGTTCATGGCACACACGCCTTAGTTTGAATGAGACTACCTATGTTTTAGTATTCATTTTAAAGAAATAAATAAATGAATAGAAAAAAGTAAAATAGTTGTTGTTCATCTCGTATCCTTAGAGATGAAACTGAAAATAACACGGAAAAACTAATCACTCATTTATGTTGTCATTAAAAAATAAAGGATGAGAAGTGCTTTCATGAAAATGTAACAACTAGATTCATTGCTAATCAATTTACCCTTTTTAGTACTTTCAGATCCATCATAAATTTAAGAATAAACATCACCAGAATTAAGAAAGTCAACAATATCCGTATTTAGCCAAGGGTTTGCAGTAGGGGAACTTCTTATGATGAAACTCAGTATTGTTAAAACTAATGGGAAAGAAGAGGCGTTACACAAAAGGAAGTTTAAGTCTAATGCATGACTGAGCAAATAAAAGGTCATAATATCAATGCTTGCAATCTGTCATTTATTGTTTAGAAGCCCCAACCAATGAACACAGGAAAGTGTGTTTGATTTAATAAAGATTACACATGGGTTCAAGATCTGATGGAATGGAGAGGAAAGAAAACAAAACGACATGTAGACTACTGCGTATATTGTCATTTGGTTTACAAAATATTTACAGGTTTGATATGGTCACCGAGTGAGCTATTGTTCACTATCATGCATGAGAAACAACAATTCAACTGCTTGTCATATGACACACTGATAGATGCTTAGTAATTCATAGGCACGTTTGTTAGTCAACTACAATTAGACGTACATTTTAAAACCTCTTTGAAAACATGGGATGAAGCAAACTTAGAGTACTGAGTGGGAGTATTACCAATACTGAAAACATGGGATGAAGCAAAATTAGAGTACTGAGTGTGAGTATTACCAATACTGAAAACATGGGATGAAGCAAAATTAGAGTACTGAGTGGGAGTATTACCAATGGAAAATTACCAATGGGAGTATTACCAGTGGGAGTATTACCAATGGAAAATTACCAATGGGAGTATTACCAGTGGGAGTATTACCAATGGAAAATGTAAATTGGACACAGTTCTAATTGCCTAATGGGCCTGCCAGTGACCATGCAGCGTATACTGATTATACCAAGACCAGAAAGAGTGACTTTTATTCGCAAATGTCTTACCAAAATTGGATATGGAGTGGTTTTCTTAAGTGAATATGTCGAATATTTCCCAATGGAAGATAATATATGTAGTGACGACCGTGTAGTTTTTTGGGGGGAATTAAAACACTATTTGGACAAAAATTTGAGTAAAGAATAAATAGGTTCATATAATAGATCAAGTACGAAAAAAAATAAGATAACAGGTAAAGAGAAAAATTGAATTGAATTATAATATTTTAATGACATGATTTTGACATCTGATCATATCTAAATATTTCAAGCTACCGCAGTGAGTTTTCACTTTCATTATACAAGGTCCCTGTCTGCAGATTGCAAAAAGAATAGTAGTAGTATATGCGTGAAGCTACACTCGTGTCACAATTGCTTTATGCAATGAAAGTATCTGCCCTTTTATACGTTATAACGCGCACGAGATCCATTTCTTCAATGTATATATTGGTTTTTGATATCTCAGAACACACTCAGGAGTAGTTAGTACACTTTCTCAAAGTTCACAGCGCAACCGCATGTTCTCTGAAATAAAATTATATTTTAGGGTAAATGAGCTTCGATCCTTATAAATAGCGTGAAAATGACAGAAGGTGATGATCCAAAGAGGTTTTGAAATAACGAAGATTACACGAGAAATGAATATGAAAACATTAAATCAATGCAAGATATTGATATTTTAATGAATGTAACCTATTAAATCAATGAGAGATATTGATATTGTAATGAATTTAACCTATCAACATAAGGTTTTACAACTCCTTAACAACTACTCAACAATCTAGAGTTTTGAATGCTCGTGAAATAATCTAAGATTGTTGCATTGATGACAATTACAATGGTAGTGACCAATTCACCAATAAATATGCTAAAACTGCATAGAAAGGTGGTGATGGTGATATTTTTATTATGTCCAAGGAAGGTCTGGACCAAAATATTTACGTGTGACCCAAAAAGATGTACAGGAGATTTTAGTGCTCATCTCAAAACAAAATCAACATGGAAGTTCCAGTTTTATCAAAGAAATAAGTAAAGATGTTATAAAAATGTAGTCATATAAAACAAATTTGTGTTTGCCCTGCATATAAAGGTGATGCGTTTTCTACTGAAAAGAACCGACAGAGGCTGTGAAAGTCATAAACAACTATATAACATATCTCCGCTAGTATACCCTGTACAATTTCCCAAAGAAACGGATATACAAACAATCAAAATAAATGAACAAGTTGACCAGGACGTAAGAGAAGCAGAGACGATAACATAAGAATCCCACGAAATAATTGAAGTCGAGAACTTCCACCTGCAGATTGAAACGTATTAAGTCAGCAAAAGAACAAAGAAACAACGCCCCCTCCCCCCTAAAAAAAAAGCAAAATATTGATCGGTTGTGAAAATGCTGTAAAAGTTCTTCGTTGATAGAACTTATAAAATCAGAAGTTGAAACGTATGACAAAGATACCAATGACATAAAGAAAGATATAAGCAAAGAAACTGGTGCAACCCCAAAAAGTTAAAGTAAAAGATCTGTTGGAAAATATTGAAACTAAAAGAGCACAGGTTGTTGGATAGTTCACAGATCCAGAGCGTAACTTTTAAGAACCACATTAAAAAAGATTTTTCAAAAGTCAGAGAAACGTTATCATTAGGTAAAAGTTGAAATGTATGACAACTGCCATAGTTATTATGACAGATATAGTCTTGATTGTAGGAACTTTTGTTCTTTTCCATAGCATATTTGGTACCAGTTTTAACAGGACGTTTAGTATGAAGAACCATATGCCCAAATTGTGTTAGAAAAGGTAACACAAAACCATCGTAGACAAAGTTAAACAAAAAATGAGAAATATTGCCAACTATTTGTTTGAGCTCTCTGCGGGGATTGACTGATAGTATTAACGGTGTTAGAAGCTGACTTATGAAATAAGCTAGACAGGTTGTTTCTTTCTTGATTGATCATGTCAACTGTGC
This sequence comes from Margaritifera margaritifera, assembly GCA_029931535.1. Lineage (NCBI taxonomy): Eukaryota > Metazoa > Mollusca > Bivalvia > Unionida > Margaritiferidae > Margaritifera > Margaritifera margaritifera. The sequence continues at coordinate 147,553 of JAQPZY010001388.1, forward strand.
TTATTCTAGCATTAGTTTGATTGTTGTTTGCATTTGTTTATAACAGTTGTAGAGAATGCAAGAAAAACGATGCAAAGGTAATACCTTTTTTAGAAAAGCAAATTAAGCTAGTTCCTGTAACAATATTCATTATTATAAATGATTGCTTAATTGTTTTATTATCTGTGTTTTTTACTTCATTTGCGATTACATGGCTGTCATCAGTTTTGTCATTCTTTGCTATATATATAGCTCTTACCCACTTTCTCTTCTATTTCGGTGCCTGCCTTTTGACGAACTCCTTTGGGATCCATGGTGTGACAAAGCGCAGCTTTTCTCTTGCTAAACTTGATCCAATGTTTGTCCTTTCAGAATATGTTTAACCGATTGTTCCTGCTCTGTAACTGTTCTAAAGCATACTTATATATATATAAACATAAAATAAACATAGAACACAAACGCCAAGAGAAAATATGGACTCATATATATTTAAATGACGGGGGAAATTTGCTGCGCAATGAATAACGATCTTTGAGTAAGTTGTTACCGTACATTTCTATCCACGGTTGATAGGTGGTGCTTCAGATTATTTTGCGTATGGTTTGCAGTCGAATATATAGAAACTGCAGAGCAGACTTTACAAACGGAGTATAAATGACTACAAATGTGACATTACAGAAGCAGGGAAACGGAGTATAAATGACCAGAAATTTAAGGTCCTAGACTGCTAGGTCTGATTTTCGTTTTTAATTACATGTGCAACGTTTCTAATATTGCCTTCAGCGTATGAGTGAAGTCAGATACCCGTTTGGAAGTAATTTCTAAGAATCGAATATAAAGACCAAATCAACCAAAATCAATTGCTACGACGTAAAATATTTTTAAAAACCCACGTGGATTTCCAGCAAGTAGCCCCTAAATGGAATTCAAGTAGGAAGAGTATAGGACAAAGAACATAGAATCACCTACGTTTGCATTGATTAGCCGATCTGCTTTATTCTGAAATATTCAGTCAGGACTTTACTGCTGTAATAACTATTTACTCACCAAGAAAAAATATCATGTTTGCAGCTGAAGGAAGATTTGAATTGGCTATTGGAATTGTAGAATGTGGGAGATATAACAGTTCTGTTTTGAATTAGGACTAATTGTTTTAAACAATTGAGCGGATAGTTTGTTACAGTTAAAAATTGTTTATATCAACTGGTCTGTTTGAGAGTTCTAAATTATATTTTTGTTTTCTGTATGAGTGAATTATTATACCGCTAATGTATTGCCATCTGTCCGTCTGTCCGTACTATATTCCATGGTCGACTTGGTTCACCTTGCCCAAACTTTGCTCAATCGGCCCACTCATTTACCTGCGAGAACATATGTTCTCATATGATAGAAATTCTGGAAACCCTTCAGTTAAACCCTCACACCCTATGATCACAATCATCTAATCGTGGAGAGCTTCCAAAATGAGGAGATCTACTTTTAAAAATGACCAGCCGCGTACATTTTTTTGTATCGGACAAGACAATTGCGTAATTTGTATGCCAGCTCAAGTACAACATCTGGATAGCAACGGCCGTAGGATATGCCCTAAATATTGCACAATCAAAAGTAAATATATCACATTTTCTGTAATGCAGAACTCTTATTGTAAGACCGATTTATTAGGCAGTGAAATAGTATGTTGACACAAGGAATTGACATAATTTGTATATAATCAAAAATTAGTTTTTGCTTTGCTTTGGTGCTTTACGGCACAGCAACGCAATTAGGTTATTTAGTGCCGAGGCAATTGGAGTCAAGTGCCTTTCCCAAGTGCTGGTCCGATGGTAGGATTCGAACCCGCACCCTTTCGGTCGTGAGTCCGGCACGCTAACCACTGAGCCACCAATGCTCCCTCAAAAATTTATATTGATCCAGTCGTTTCAAGCACATGCAATCTTAGACCTAAAAAAATGTTGCTCTGCTTTCTCTGTTTATAACATTTCTCCTTTTGGAAATATTTGAAAAAATACGTTTTGCTTTCAAGCGTGCTTCACATGTATGTAATTCATATTACTTAAGTTCTATAATTTATACAGTATAAAAGTGTTGTTTATCTTTCATCCTAATTTACGTAAGACAATTGCATCATCAATCGTAGAGGAAGTACTCCCATTTTTTGCTGGGTAGTATTTATGATACGCTAGTTCTACTAATATAATATTAATCATACTAATAATAACAACTAAAATGATGATGATGATGATGATGATGATGATGATGAGTACCACTGCGGGATAATTTTGAGTTAATTCATTAATTTATCATCATCTTTTTAGTTAGCCTTTTCTAAAAATAAAAAAAATAAATAAAAAAAATAAAATTACACAATGAACCCATACAAACAACGACAACAAAAACAAAAGAAAAACATTCCGATTTGATGCGAAGTTCATGTAAGCTTCCTGCAAAAAATATTGCAGCTCACATCATAACGTTTCTGTAGACTTCAAAGTTATTCAGACCACATGTGTAGGGGAATTTCCTACTCAGTCAGTGATTAACACATTCTTTGCCAGATATATTATGAATATATGCACCAATTAGAATATCAACATTAGTCATAATAGTAGACCAAATTAGATCACCCATTCTTTGTGTCCTTGAATACGAGATTAGCATAAGAGCAATTACATCATTCTTCGAAGTAGTGAAATGCCGAAAATAACCAACTATCATACTGCATATAGTGATCAAAAACCTGATTAAAATTTTTGCCAGTTTAAGGTCGTTATTTGACTTTGTTATTTGTCAAAAAACAGCAGGTTTAATACACTGGTTTATATTTTTTAAATCTTTGAAAAGATGCATTGTTAAAACATATGTGCTTGAAATGACTATTTTCATATTCATTTATGTTGTTCCATATAATCTGCCTCCATTCCTTCTTAGCCGGAAAAGTCTTCTCTTGCACAAAAATATAAATAAATTATTGCAAGTCATCAGAGATGCTTAAAACATAATACTTACCATCATGGCGACATCGTATTACTAAAATCTGAATACTAGGTTGAGTCTTTGCAACTTTGTGAAATGGTCCATGCAGATCGATTTCATTGGGTCACTGAACAATGAGTCGGATCCATCCATTGTGTCTCTCAACATCTTAATTTCTCTTGCATTTCTCATGTAAAGTTTGCCATGCAGTTTCCTACCTTCTCCTCTCGAGGTGTGATCCAATGGAAATATACATTTATTTGACAGTGTGTTTGGTCATTACATATCTCCAATCAATCCACGTAGCTCTTTTCGCCTTTTTGACCTAAATATTAATCATTGCTTGATATGGTTATCCAGAAGATAAATCAACTTTTCATATTCCATTCTACGCTGTATATTATCATTTATATTTGTATGTTCTCCTAAATAGACTTGAACAAGCTATTTTGAAGAAAGTTTTTGAACGAGCTGTAATACAGATATGTTTTTAGAGCTAACATATTTATATCCTAAAATCATTCACAAACTATTACGTCTTAATTGTTAAGCTCTTCGGGGGAATTCTTCATAGGCTGTGTCTAATCACAGTGTTGAATAAGTTGTTGGCTTTTGACACTCATGTCTACCTTCCTACATATATACATAGATACACGCAGTTATGCACAGAAATGTGAATTATCTAATTTTTACCTAAGCAAGTGGTCCATTTATTCCAATGTTTATTCAATGCAAATGCATTCATTTTTTAAAAAAATATCAGTTGGAGCAAACTTTAACATTTTATTTGCAGATGTAGTTCTAAATAAAATATTCGTTTCTGCTTTAAATGTGCATACAAATTTGAACAAAGGTAAACTACATTTTTCTTGACAATGTCTATGTCATATTGTCATTTAAAATGATGTGATGAATTTGTTTAAGGATATGTGATTCTGACTGCTCTGGATTATGAAAAGAGAACAAAAACGTAATGCCATCCAGATAATTATAGATACATTTCTTTATCCATGCATATATTGAACTTGTAAAACACGAATTTACCTATCCATCTATATAATTATCTATCTTTTGACCTACATTGCGGTGCTAAATTTGGAGAACCAATGATCAGTGGACAGTTACCGCCGCGATCAATGCTGGAAACTGTAAATACATAGAACAAATTCTGTCTACACCATGAACTGTTACATTTGGAATGGATCTTTTAGGGAATTAATTTTTCATATTCAGAGAAGGTGTTACTAGTTTGCATTTCAATAAAGGGTCAACTCATCTTTTTAAAGCAATGATATGTCATTTGATTACAAATTATTCCTTGAAGTCATAATATCAAACATAATGAGATTGACATGAACTAGAATAATTGTTTTCACTTGAATAACTATTAATTTGTTGTAGAAGTATTATCACTGATAAGACAAATTAAGTTTGAATTGTGATGTTAATAATCGTGTATTTTAGTATGTTAATAGCGGCGTTACTGTCAAGAAATATTCTGTACCGGCTACGCGTCAGCAAACCAGTAAAATGAATATTTTGCAGTAGTTAAATCATCATTACCATTTTTAAAATCCTAAAGGAGAAGGCTGTATTCTCATTGTAAAACATTTTGAAACATGTTATCTAAAGCGCAGAAAATGTAAGTCTCCACGACAAAGATATGATACTTCATAATTGTCACAAGTTTTGACTGTATGTCGTGCATTTCACTGCAACAGAAAATGATGTTCGATTAGTTAGAAGCTACATTAAATACAACGTTTTGTCGATCGATAGGGGGACAAATGATCGATAATAATTTGTACTCGTGATTTCAAGACCCATGCTAATATTATGGTTTTGGCGATAATCATAATTATAATGGAAAGGATGATTGGTATTATTATTATTATTATTATCTGCCAGTATGCTAGCATCCTTATACATCTTCGCATATCAGACTGTTCATTATTTTGGGACCACCTATATATCTGATATATGTGTACATAGATATAGTCAAATATACAATAAACATGAATGCTTGTCTAAGTTGAGAGCAGGTACTCATAAAATCAAACTACTAAATAGGATTAGTGTTTTAGCTAATTAAATCAAACATTATATATTAACTGAGACCGAACAAGGACATATAATTGGATTGATATATATTTGCTTCTCTACTTCTTTCATTATCTTGGTTTATGTCCCAAAAATGTTTTGTCTGACAATTTTACTCTAACATAGTAAAGTGGTGGGAAGTAAAATAGACTATATGTAGAAACAATACATTCAAAGTATAAATGTCCATGCATGTTCTAACATTAATAGTTTCATGGTAATACAGAGCGTGCATGCTTAACTCATGAAATCAGTGTTATGCACCATACTCCTTTTATTACTTTGATTCCTGAAAGATATACAAGTTTTAGTAATTAAATGACTTTTGAGATAATGCAATCGTTAGTCTACTTCTAGACCTTTACTTACCACACAGTTATTTATGTGCGGAAGAAAACTTGTATATGATATATATGAACACTAAGATCTTCAAACATGATATAAATATGAAATATTTTTGCCTTGGAAGGCAACCTAAACTGTCAAATAACATTAGCGATTTTGCTGATTACATAAGACCCGTATATGCTACCTAGACAAGAATAGGCATCGCTATGTATTTCTTCACCTCTTTCATTAAAGTGGTTTATGTCATGAAATATATTTTTGTCTGACCACTTTTGCTCTTATATAGTCTTGTTCTGAAAAGTAAAGACGACCATATATAGAAAAAACAAAACAAAACATCATCAGAGTATAAATATATCTGCATGTTTTAATATTAATATTCTCATGTTATTACTGCACATAATTGCTTACTTCAGCCAATCCGTGTTCTTTAAATCATTCTTATATGACTTTGCTTCCTGATAAGTTTTAACTTTTTAGTTATTTTTGTTAATATAGATTTATATAGAAAATGTTTTGTACTGTCGTCAACCTTAGGAAAATGCAATCATCAGGAATGAAATAACAATTTTTAAGTTAAAACTAAATTTAGAAGATATCTTTGGTTTATGATCAAACACTTGCATAATTGATTCTGACATTATATGAAAAAGGAATGGAAAATATCAACCCCTAGTCATCTGCCTTTCCATCTCCAAAGCCACCCAAGCGACCAGTTGACATTTGATTTGCCGTAAAATAACTGATACTTGACATTGAAGATTGTACCAATTTAATTGTAAAACCAGGACAAACGGGATATATCTATAATGTTTTGGTCGAAAAGGCGAAGAGATACATTGATCTATTAGAGAAATGTAATAGCAAAACACTTTTTCGAATGAATATATATTTCCAGTGTATCACGTATCACGGGGAGAAGGTGTGGAAATGAATGACAAGCTTAACAAGAGGAACCGAGAGAAATTCAACTGTTGAACGACACGACGGTTTGTGAAAACGATCTGCAGGGACCATTTCGCTATCAACGGGACAGTTGTAAACACTGAATCCAGGATTCATATTTCGGTAATACGATGTCGCCATGAGACTGGAAATTAAAATTCTCTAATGTTATGTTAATGTTATCAAGCATTCTCCTGTATAATCCAGGGATAGCACTTTCAGCTCAGTTTGATGTATAGGTGTTTATTTGTAATTCTCTCCCTCTCTCTCTCTCTCTCTTTATATATATATATATATATATATATATATATATATATATATATATATATATATGACATATGGAGAATAAATGCAAGGATAGTACTTTCTTTGCACTGAGACGTTTGCAAAAGTTGTAGAGAAAAAAAAGTTAAAGACGAAAAGGAAAATTTGACGCAGATGGCAACAGTATGTGTCTTTCTTACTACATATATATTTGCATATTGTCAGAGCTTAATGTATGAGATTTAGTTTCTAATGCAAGCACTTTTGTTAAAATAATGCATAGTTAGCTACATGCATATAACTCTTGAAACTACCATATATGTAAATAATAGGGAGATTTAGAAAAAATCGAAAGCTTTTGTTTACATCAGAATGTATGTATATATTCATGGTACAAGTAATAAGTATTAGAATGTTTGTGGTGAATAACATACGCGAATCAAATAAAACAAATGTCAGTGTCTAAATACAGTACAAGAGAGATTACATTTCCTACACAGATGTGAGATACAGAGGTCTAAAGAGGCTGGATAAGCAAAGATGAATACTTGGGCATCAATGTGGTTGGCTGGTAACAGTTTACTCATAACTTCATGACTATTTTACGGCAGCTTTACGAAGATCTGCTTGCTGGACAAAATGTAAAGTATATGTTTTGAATGATAATAATAGCATTATGGCGAACATTGATAGATTAATCAGTTACTTCTGTTCTGTGCTATTGTAAATTAAGCATTCAGTTCGCCACAGGCCTCAGACCACAATTAGTTCCGTAGGAAGGTTGACCAAAATCAGAAAGATATTCCGTTCAATGGTGTATTTTACAGCTGAGTTATTTTGAAATGTTACAAGCTGTGTTGATAATAAAAGAGTCGACTTCCAAGTTTACAAAATTTTGTATAGATTGTTAACATTGCAAGCTCCGAAATGAAGACAGTGAAATGTAAAATGTCACCTAATTGCATGTCAGTCAAGCACTTTTTTGTTACTTCCCTTGAGTCAATCTGATTACCGTCTTAATACACAAAACGAACTGGTCAACCCGTGATCAAACGTTCAGGATTTTCATGTATTAAGGTGACGTAGTATGTGCAGAAAATTACAAACGTCTATCAGTTATAGTAACGAATGTACAATAATGAATGTTTATACAAAACAAAGAAGGAAAATAATTGTGGTCGGAGGACACATTCAGTAAAATGAACGATATGAAGTGAGCGGTGCTTCAGACTAACGTGCCATTTTAAAATAAATAGCCGTCTCTGTGTAATCAGATTGAGGAAATTTTTTTTATTGTTTTTACTAAACATACTTTTCAAAATAAAATTACTCATAATTTTACGTCTGCCTGGTGAAATTACAAAAATATTCCGAGAGTCTCCTGCATAAACAAAAGTTTATGTACAATTCTATGTTTATTGGGTTCCTATGAATTTTATGTCGTTTTTCAGAAAGTTGTATCACTCATGGTATCTCTCAAATTATTGAAAGACCCTGATGTAAAATATATATAAAATGTGGCAACAAGATAAGCAGCAGCTGTGTTTTCAATAGGTTCCAAATCCAAAATGACGTGTATACATATAACCGTTTTATTTGAAGTTCAACGTGATAAGTAAATTTGTGACGAATGTGAAAAGCTCATCTTAACTGTTTAGTCTGGTACAAAAAGGTGAAAACAATTATTGGTTTAGAGAAGTTATTCCGAGTGGACATGTAAGTCTTTCCAACTCTTTAAGATGGGCGAGCGCGACGTCGTGGGGGACAAGTAAACTCATGGGTAAAGCAAACATTTTCACATAAAGCAGAGAAAAAGATAAACTCTATACACGACTTAAAAGAACTACCTATAGAAAAACAGCATTAGCAATCCACCTCCCCCCAAAATAACAAACAAAACAAACAAACAAAAAACCAAAAGAAACAAAAACAAAGCCAACCCGCCCCCCTCCCAGGGTCCAAATAAAAAAAAAAAAAAAGAACAAACAAAAGGAAACAAACAAACAAAAAATAAACATGGGAGAGTCTGCTTAATGGTCTGCAAGTGCAAGAGATATGTGCTTGATATAGGCAAAACAAAATGGCGCAGTGGATTAATGAATTTGGCTTTATATACCTATCTTTATTATATACTTAAGTGTGAAATACAGACAATTATTCGCGAAATAATTTTCATATTGTTTTATTCCTATATTTTCACTTGTGAGAAATATTTTCTTTATATTTTTACAAGTGAAAATACAAAATTCCACATTATGCCATCCCACGTCTGATTGTATATATACACTAAAAGGTGTCCTAACAGCCACATGTGTTCAGTGGTCACCTGGTCACGACTGTCATTCTAATTTCGCCCCGGCAAATTTCCTATATGAATGACCTGTATTTAACGGTCACCTGCTTTCAGCGGTCAGTTGTTTTCTAACCAAACAATGGTTTCATCCTGCCTAAAACGGTCACTGGAGCAGTGACCGCTCCAAGTATGCAAATTAAACACTTCTTTTGTTTGACGAGCAAGGCATTGTTTAGATAGATGTATATCATGTGAATCGTTGTTTATGCATTTCATATCTCGATTGTACTTACCGTACTCCAGTCACGCTGTCAGTCAAACTCAAAGGGGTCAACATGTTGGCTTCGAAAGCAAGGCGGTTTTTGTCCTTGAATGAAAGAATCGAACCAATTCGTTTGTTGGATAGTGGAAAAAGTAATCGTGTAGTTGAAGCAGAAATGGGAGTCGGGCAAACTCAGAGCCAAGGAATTATTAAGCGTAAGCGAGATATTATGGTCGATGTTGAGAACAACGTTAATCCGGAGTGTAAGAGATTACGTACAATCACACCAAATGATGAACTTAATGAACGATGCTGGAAATGGTTCCAGGATGCTACAATCCGCATGTACACTGCACTTGTGCTATACCTTACGGTTAATATGCTACTAACAATAGCCACAGTAAGCTTCTCTTCATTCCCTTAGCATCAAAGGTGTCTCACAGAAGTCGACTGTCTTTTGATCTCGATGAGTTTGAGCAACTGCTTAATCTCTCAATTGTTTGAAGTGTGAACAACTGTTTTCATGCCTAATTATACCAGCTATCCTAACAAAAAAATCAGAACTGTGTTTGACAATCACAGGTAAACTGTCAATTAGTAATTTTATTTAGACGCTGTTTCTACTGATAATGAGATAAAGGTGTTTTCGTGTGTATGTGTGTGTGTGTGTGTGTGTGAGAGCGTGAGAGAGAGAGAGACAGAGTTTTATAAATGAATGTACACAGTTGTATGGGAATGCATACAGAAACTGAAAAGGTTTGCAATTCATCATGGACATTCGAACATGCTGAAATCAGTGATGGAAGTTTCAGTCATTCTAACTGAAATGGCGATGAAGATATGCACAAAACAAACAAAGATCAGTGATTTTTTTAAGAGTCAGTGATGATTAATGTACATGATTATTATTTTATTATTTTTCTTATTGCTATATAGCTAAATTAAATTATTGTAACTTGGTAGCATACTAATAGTAATGCTAATGACATATATATATATATATATATATATATATATATATATATATATATATATATATATATAGATAGATATATATATACGTGTGTGTGTGTGTGTAAGTGTGTGTGTAAGTTATAACAACAGCAAGAAACATGAGCCCTGTGTAAGCTAGAACAAATAAATGGAAACTACATTACCTTTCAGATATCGAATTATTTGTGCTGAAGAAATTTGATTCGACGTCATTCGTGTCTCTAAGAAGTTATTTCCCCTTACTACTTTGACAACAACGGTAAACCCGTTGTGATGCATTGCTGAATCGGACGCCTTTGTGGTCAAATAGGGCCAAATAGTTTACAAAATGTCAAAAATATAACTTGCTACACCATATTCGGTCATCCCAAAGCTACGGCTCTCTTAAGTCTCTGATATATATATATATATATATATATATATCATCAGCTTATGAATAGGGTTAAAGATGAGATGAATGTACGTATGGGAGTGGTGTGGTTGAGCTTATTCGTCTAAGCTTCGACTCAGGAACAAGTCTGGCATATAATACAAATAACGAACGTTTTCTTTTCTTGTGTTAATACCGTATATATTTCAAATTGTGGTATAAAAGAGAACAAAAAATAACAACAACAAAACAAAAAACAAAAGAGATGTATTTTAGCTTGTGGCTTCACCCCTTTTAAAACTATAATTTTTGTAGCACACGATGAAATACATCCTGTATTAACCTATGAAAATAAACTATCCGCTATGTATTGTATACAAGTTAATAACTCAAGACAATATATCGCGAGTGAAATGAAGAGAAGACGTGAATAACGACATCTGTCTTGATTGGGATGAATAGAAAAATAAACACAAAGAATAAATATACTTTGTCAGAAAATAATAATAATAATAATAATTAATAATAATAATAATAATAATAATAATAATCTAAAATGGAAACAGATAATATTAATATTTTTATACTATTTAACATGTTTTACGAACGTTATTTTATAAAGGAACTTGAATTAAAATTAAAATAGCAACTCTCTTTACATATCTTTTTCTATCTTTTAAGATGTCTCTGAGGATGTACGTCATGGAGAGAGAGAGAGTCAGACATAGATATTACCTTTACTTCCCCCAAGGACATAACCTGATTAGTATGTAACTCAATGCAGTACTATACGTAACTTCTGATAAGAAATGCAGCCTGAGTAAAAATTGAGACCGAAGAATTGAATTCAATGTAGTGATAGTGTTGATAAAGAGGTATTATTGGACCTCTTAATCTAGGATTTTCAAGTTCTGCTCGAACCTGAAGGAATGAAATACAAGCTTGAGCGCTAATATAATCGAAGCTATATTTTAAAACCGCCTCTCTTTGCATGCAGTAAATACTGATCTTTAGGAAGGAAGTTGAAAAAAAATATAAACAATTTTTGAGTAAGTTTTAATGTTTTATTATTATTAACGGGAATTCCATACTATTTTACAGAGTGTTACGCAGCCTAAGGTCCTAAACAGGTACACAGTTATGTACAACTGTTACTAGTCGGAAAACTTGTTCACGCTATACCTAACTTATTTTGACCCAATTGTGTTAAATATTATGCATCATATCAAAGTAGGTGCGCAAAGTATCTAATCTTTTCTCCCAGGTTTTATTCGAATCAGATATCCGATTTGAAGCAATTAACCATCTATTTCTAATTATGGATATCTTATGTTAATGAGGTTCCAAAACAAGGACCAAACCCTGTACCTTCCATTTACGGACAAAGAAAACAAATGTTAATGTAACGCCAGGTTTGCAGAACGCACACCACTGGACTGGACTCCCACAGATACCAGTATGCAGCCGGGGTTCTTACCTTTAATAGTTAATCACTTGTCATCCTTCTCCATATCATTCTTCTTTTATACAATAATGATGATGACAGTGATAATGACAACGGTTCTTCTTTGTGTTCATCGTTTGTTAATCGATATGTTCGTATATGCGAAATTTTTTTTCCAAATATAAATGCTATGTTTTTCTTAATTTGTTTTTTTTAATAATTTTTTTGTTAGTAGGGCTTCTCTCTCTCTCTCTCTCTCTCTCTCTCTCTCTCTCTCTCTCTCTCTCTCTCTCTCTCTCGCATACGCACGACTATTGGGTCGAGTTGTTTAGACCTGACAGAGCTAACACGGCAATAACCAGTAAGGCAGATTACACGTCACACATGCATAGCCATCTACAGGAATATAGCACAGTGACTTTGTCTGAAAGAAGAATAAAAGCTAATTTCTCCTTAACTGGCGGGCCAGATGTGCTAATATTTTTCAGATGTTTTAAGTCAAGTGTACTATATCGATTGAGTACATATACTTTATCGCTGATTTTCCTTGAAATGATAGAATCCATAATTCTTCCCACAGATCAAGAGCGACAACCTAATAGATTTATACGTAGAATTAATAGACAAATGTGAAGGGCAGGAAATAAGGTACAATTCTAAATTACCTTGCAAATTTAGTCTTTCATGAAAAATTTCATGAGACTATTAGCATCTGTTTTTGATTGCAAGCAGAGAAAGGGTCTGACTGCGACTTATCCTGCTTAGTATGCATAATAGATACAAATATGCAATTGAGGCATCTGACTGTAGAAAGGAAAGAAAATTAAACCAAAAATTAAAATACCCTGTAAGTTTAATTCGAATAAATTCAAATTACTTTGATCTTAACAAAATATAAATCTACGACGCAATACGAAAGTTGCAAGATTTTTTTTACAGCTGTTATTAAATAGAACACGAACCACAGGATATGCATGAAAAATAAAAAGATAATAAATATTCATTTTGGAAAAATTAATATTTCAAGTAGGAAATTCATCTGCAATATCTAAACGAACGGAATAAATATTGTAATTAGAGATATATAAAACAATTAAATTTTGTTTATAAACACAACTTCACTTCTTGTTGACAATGGTGGGAGAGTTACGGTGATATATTACATTGTGTTAGTTTCCTCTGTACTCAGTACAATCTCTCTTACTATTATAGGTACGAAGTAGCTAGAAAATTTAATTTATTCATGAGACATTGGAAGGTGTTATTTATTGATGATAGTGATAATGATGACTATACTAAAATAATAATAAAGAAACAAATGTGCTAAAGCGTATGCATGCATGTAAATGTAGATAGTTTATGTAACAGTTATTCACCGAGAATAAAGTGGTTCTTTGACTGAACATAATTGCAGAAAATGCGGCATTCAATGTGAATAACTATTTTGCACCGTATTACCCTGCGCAAATAGCAGAAATATGATGAAAAACCTCCCCATTTCTCCAATTTTAGTCATCTTCTGAATCAAGTACCGGACTGGTATTATACAGATTCCGATAAACTAGGCATGTTTCTTTGTGTTAGAGGTTATTGATTTTTTTAAAGCATTTGACTGGCACATGAATTATAGGGTTTTTCTTAAGCCATGTCAGAACGAATTTGAAACTTATAAAATGCCTTACATCATGTTACTTGTAATTTATTCAGAAAGAACCTTGCAAATTCATTGACAAACCGTGTGTTTCAACTATTTAATCACCTCTCAAAACGCGATCGAGCCAGTAAATACTATTATTGACTAGCAAGATAAGAAGTAAGTGTTTTCCTACGAGCAATATCCACTAGGTAGGGATAAACATATCTTCGTCTTCTTTCAAAGTTCAGTGTGATTGGTAAAAAGGGGGTAGGTACTATAAGACCTTTATTTCGTCGCAAAATTTACACATTTTCAAAAAAGCCGAGATTACCATGTCCAGAAAGTGATCATCATTTGAGACACTTAAAACCACCAATGTTGTTAAAAAAAGATTAATTATGACGCAATGAGCACGTGGTTATTAAGTCATGTTTGGCTATAAAATTATCATTTTGAACTAACATTGAAGGGATTTAAAAAAAAAACAAGAATATAAAAGTATGCGTGAATAACCTATTACTAGAATCTTGTTTTGGTTGTCGTATGTGGACCATATGAACAAGAAAAAAGCACGTTAGCGTTCATTGGTAGCTTGCATCTCTATAACGCTCAAGTATTAACTACATCTAACCTAACATTTCTGCTATGATGAATACATAAAATAATTTTGACATAAAATAGAGCTATTATTATGAAATAGCCAACGTTATAGATGAAAAAATTGTTGTAGACAAGAATTTTCCTCGACTTATTTAAAGACTGCATGGAAAAACAAAAAAAAACAAAACAAAAAAACAACAACAACAGTTGCTGCATTGTTTACGATTATGTCATCAAAGGTTAATTTTTTGTTGTTGAGAATTGACTGCATGGGCAAATTATAACCTTGAGTAATTTTAAGCATTTTAACTTTCCGTATTTGGGTTTTGAAAATATTTTAGTTCCGTAGAAGATATGTTCGTGGTCAGTGGTCAGTAAAATATATGTGGTTTTTACGACTCGTGTACAACAGTGTTTACATTCGTGACAATATCCCATAATTGGATTTTGCATTCAGTTCCAAAACTGCTGGAAGAATCATCTGAGCTAGCTTTTGGAGGTAAATAAATATTCAGTTACATTTGTCCTGATATATTTAAAAACGGAATTATTTACTGTATTCATTCATTTAAGACGGACGCACTACACTTCGGCAGGTATAAATGTCAAATCAGTCATCTGCAAACTTTCCAGTTATGTTTTTTGGCACAGTTATTGATAGCAATTGAGCTATAAGAGTTGAACGGTTATGAATGTTTTATTGCACAACAGGTGTTTGAGTCCAACTACAGCTTTCGAGCTTTATTTTTCCCAGATATATATTTTGTCTAATTTATTTATATTTTTTAAAAATATATCTCAATTAAATAGATTACATGGTTTTCCATTTTTTTCTCATGAAAAGAAAATGATGATAGTGCTTCTCTTGATTTTCTTCTTAACCTTTCCTCCTTTAAACCTACATTTTCATTTCTGTGGTACAACAACTGTGGCATACTCAATACGAAAATTACGGTTGCTTCTAACTCCAGTACAAGATAAAACATGCAGTTGAGGAGTAATGTCATTCTTCGCATGTTCTCATTATATTATATACATTTAAAGATTCAAAATAAGATGATGAATTATAGCTTCAGTTATCAATTATGTGTGCAAGATATGTCTGTTATTAGGTTATGTTTTGTACCTATACTTGCCTTCTCTCTCTCACACACAAAAACACACACACAGCTACTATTGATTTTACAAACGTATCAAAATCGATGTTTAATATTTCATCTCATCTGACATAATGCAACTGGTAAAATGCACAAGGTTTAAAGGTATGGTCAATATTTAATTGGTGTTGTGTTTGAGGCAATGACAGTGCATCATATTTATACAATAAAAGGCTTAAATACTAAGTCTTTTTGAGGTTCCTTGGTAAATCGAGATTATTATATTCTGGTCTTGTTGAATTGCAGAACATTTTACTGGCAGTGATATTTATTCCAATATGGTGTAAGACATAATAAATAAATAAATAAATAAATAAATAAATAGAGAAATAAAATTAGTATAAAGGCCAACAAATGCACATGTAGTGTTTTGATACGAAAAATGAAGCAATGACAATAGCCAGATATATCTTGAATCATACATACGAGGGGTACTTAAATAGGTTCTGAAGATTATTGCACTGTACAACAAAGATCATTATTAAGTGAACAGTAGAACATAAGTGCATCCGCTCACAATACTACACATGCACCTTTACACACTTTCTCAGTCATATTATCCAATTCTTAAATGTCATTATGTATTCACCTCTTGGTGTGTTGTTCATACACTGGAAAAGTGGACTTCTGTTGGCATGGAGGACTTCAAATAGTCTGCCCCTCAGCAAATCTTGAAACCGGGAATCATCGAATCATCACTTGAAGCTAAATTAAGGTTCAATGGAAGATGTGGCAAAGTTTGGATGCTGTGCTGGTTCAGTAGTGTTCCACAACTTTTGGCAACAATTTCAATGCATACAAATGTCCAGTGACACTAGCAGACTCAGCAACATGTACAGGGACAACCCGGCTTTTTGCATCGAATATGGTCTCTGCTCGCTTTCTCCGATCCAAACTTTATTATTTTCTCTTGAGTCGGGTTCAAAAAAAGTGAATCCATGTTTCATAACCAGTAACAATCTCATTCAAATGTTTCTGCTTACTCTTTTCATTTTAGGCGAGTATCCATTTGGCAATTTCAGCCCGAGTCAGAAAATAATTAATAAGAATGCACGACATAACTGAATTAAAGGCCATATCACGTCAGGAGAACTGAGCTTCGACTGAATTTTACAAAAAATTAATCTATTTGCACAAACCAAGGCCTGTTGAGCATTTACAAAACAAATAGTGAACTTTCGTAATTGTACCTAAATTGACTATTATAGAATCTACCCCTTTGTTAAGCAATGAAAATATTCTCTCACATATTCAGTCCGGTATAAATAATATTTTTCCTGGTTTTAGTAATTAACGGTGTTTGGACTTGCTTGTTCTTTGTACATTTTGAACTAGACAAACTCGTCATTAAGTGGGCAATAAACACTTACTTTGATAAACTTGCAGTTTCTCATATTTCAAGGTATAAACTAAACAATGTATACGGATGGATAAGAGGAACTTCATGGACACAAATGTAAAAAAGGAATACACTGTACACATATTAATTTCATTCCCATATCTAAAACTTAAGTTGAAAAATACAAATAATACAGCCTTTAAAGGAAAAAAACAAAAACAAAAGCATAATGGGAGTATATGCTTAATGGCTTGCTAGTGCAAGAGATATGTGTTAAATGCAGATAAAAAAATGTTAGATAGCGGAATATGGTGCCACGTATGACCTATATCTAGTTTATGTAAGTTAATAACTCCCCAAAAGATGTAGCTATAATGAAGAATACATATGAATAGTATTATCTATTGCAATTGGAATGCAAAAGGAAATCACAAAAAGATAAATATATTTACACATATCATGTCTACCTGTAAAACTTCCGCACATTTCTGTATGGAAGGACTTTATGGAGAAAGAAAGAGAGAGAGAGAGAGAGAGAGAGAGAGAATGAGAATGAGAGAGAGAGTACGTTCATTTTTCACTTTTGGCGTGGAAATAAATTAGACGGGGTAATACGCTGCTTTCACGTAATTCGTTGTAGCGATATTACTGTGTAACGGCACATTCAGCTAAACACAGTCAAACACATCTAGAGGGTTGCCAAGACCAAGTGTAGGGCATGTTCCCTCATTGTCGCATTATCACTTTCAGATAATTTTTGCCCAACCTAAAACAGGTCCTGGCATCAAATGCTATTAGATCCAATCAAAAACCAAAGCGATCATGTTTGCGTTCATGTTTGCAACGCGCGGAAAAGGACTCTTGTTTTGAAAATCAATATGTCAGTGAGTACAATCGATACCATTTTAGTACTCATCACATTGTGCTTCTCCAAAAAATGTGCAAGCTGAACTATATAATCTAGCTGAATTTGATTGTACGACAGTTGTTTGACACAATCATGATCTACAAAACAACATGCTCGTTATATTAGTTGAACACTTTTGGGAGTAACATGCAGATTAAAATGAAGATTGTATGCAATACCTGCGAATAAGGAATTTAAAAAAAGAAATGTCGTTTCCGTGCAAGTGGTATTCAGAAAAAATTATAATGGGAAGAGTGTCAGGCAAGAAATATATATTGACCAGCCAAGACATATATATGGATCTAAGATTTCAATAAATAAGTTGCGTTCTTCATTGAGACAAATTTGGTCATACCTTTACTGTTGTAATATCTCTTACTCAGTGGCATATAGATAAGTATGTATGTGTAACAAGCATAGCAAAAATAGATAGATGATGGAATAAATCACGATATATCCAACATTCATACGCCCTAGTCCACTTAACTGACATGATTGAAGCAGATTACCAACTTGATTTTTCTCTTCTCTGAAAAACGTTTTATCGAGGAAATATTTCAAGACTTTATTTGCATTTTGGAACATGGGAAAGTGAAACACATTCGTTTTGAATAAGATTTTTTTAAACATTTGAACGTAAATTTCATTTCAATATTAGATTTTTTGTTTTGACCGATTTGAAATAGTGAGTTATTTGTTTTTGTGAATTACGATACGACCAATCTATTATCATTTTTGTGTCTTATGCCCCATTGTCACCTTCATTGACCTCGCCAACCGGATTTTTATTAGCCTGCTCATTCAGAAGGGACGACAGGGATTTCATGCTCAAATGCTGAGGCAATAGAGCCTCTGAAATTCCTTTCGACATACCCTCATGCATTATCACCACAATCTCTTGATCTATCAGGGTTTTCGGGAGCAACATACATACTTATCGATATGCCACCGAGTAAGAGTTATTACAACAGTAAAGGCCTGACTAAATTTGTCTGAATGAAGAACATGAAATTCTTTTGTCATAAATATTGCACAACCATAAAGTAAACATCAATTTGTATTAAGTGGTTAGGAAATTGTCCAGAGAAGTGAGCAACGTGTAATGCAAAACTATACATGTTTTACATATAGATTGTGGGTATGAATGCAGTGCAGTTTCCAGGCATAGAGCTCAGCTATTTTGACTCAAGGTCGTTCATAATTCGGATATGATTGCAAAACACTTTTGAATCTGTGGTCGTGTTCAAGTTTTGGAAACACAACATGTATTTTGAAAACCCCATTATTTTTAAGGACATTTTGTGCTCTGGGTTTTTCTGTTCATATATTTTCCTTTTGAGGATATCGTTAAAGAAACACGTTGGTACCGTTTTTGCAACATGCATTTATATGTATTAAGACCTTTACCTTTGACAGTATTGTAAATATAACTTCTTATTTTAGGTGAAAATAAAAAAGTCGTATCACCCAAATGTCGGGGAGGCAAATCTGTGCAGTTGTGTTTATGTATCTTTCACATTATACATAAACCAGGTCTTATTTGTCCCCTATTTGTGAATACATGAGTGCAGGTTAAATTTAAGGTTGTCAATCCAGCAAATTATGAAGCATAAAGAGAAATGAAATAAGTATATAATACAAAAATCTGTGTTGGAATAAACATTAATGAAACGATGCATTGCGAAAATTAGAAATATGCGATTTGTTATAAGCGACTGGCCACGTCCACAAACGTTAGCGCATACTTGTACGTAAGCTTACTGACCTTGTTGTGTGGTAAAAAGAGTAGGTCGACTTGATGAACCTCTTTGGGAACGTCGGCGTTAAAGTGGGCCCTAACGATGGTACTCGGCGGCGGCAGATAGATTTGCCACGCGCACTGCCTTTTAAGCCATTGCTCGGCATCTTCGCTTAAAACTCTATCAATTCTTGCCCCCTTCTTGGCGTCATGGATAGCATACGCTTGCGACACCGCCTTGTCGTCCATGGCTTCCATTTCGCCACGTCCAAGGGCTTTTCCCAGATGCTCCTTGACCGTCCAAGCCACCACCATCTCTTTCAGCCGTGCTCGCTGGCTGCCGGTCTCCTGTAGAACTTGCGGCCCACGAGGAATGTTGGCCTAGCATGTCGTCGAGGTCAATATCACTCATTTGTGCGATGGCCTGAGTGCGATCGTAGATATGCTGTACCACTCGCGTGACTCTAAGTAGATGCCAGAGCAGGTTCAGACCAAGACCACGACCTCTCTGGCGTTCGAAAAGGTAAAGTTTGTAGACTATATGTGTTTCTTTATATCTGCCATGGTGGTCGCTACGTCTATTTTATCCGAATGGTGCAGACTGCTGAAAAGGGTGAGGTCCACGTTAATGATAAGCGGCTTGTCGAGGCAATAGCAGAGACGACTTAAACGTATGCGCCTGTCTACATTGTAATGACTCCAACGTCGCAAGGTGTCACGCTTGAAAAAAATAAACACAACCATTGCCTTAAAAAGGTGGCCGACATCGAGGTTAAACTCCAGACTGAAATCGAGCAGCGCCGGTCGCTCTGCAAAAGGTATGGCGCGCTGTTAACTTTGTGGATGGTGTGCAGGCGACAACCTGCACCCTGGCCATATGCGTGGTGATTGCGGGCGTGAGCGTTTTGGATACAATAGCGGCTGCACCACTCGCGATACCTCTGGACAGTATGGCATTATGCGCCTCAGCGTGAAGCAAAATAAAAAGGACGAGCAAATGTTTATCGCCAAAAGCAAGATGAATTCTATCGCCGATCTGGTCTCGAGTGCCCTCCGGGACGCCTCTCTGTCTGACGACGAGTTCACTCTTATTTTGGACGAAATGAATAACTATACGACTCTCAAAAACAAGATACGGTGGGCTGCCCTTGAAGCTCACGTGTATGTGGCTATCAGCGATGCTGTTAAAAGCACTCTCCTGGCTCAGGGTTGGTCAGAGTGACGGTTGGAGTTGGCCAGACGGCATGCTTAGGCTCTAGCGAGTGGCCAGTAGTAGGGAAAGGGGAATGACAGCTCAGCTACCTTGCAGACAGAAAACGTGTGACAGAAAAAGACGAGATCTGGGGTTAGGTGGGTTTGTTGGGATGCATATGAGGTCGTGCTGGAAGCCTCCGTTTCGCTCTGTGAGAGCTACGTGGTGTAGACTGAGAATAATTAGATATGCATGGTGACCATGGTATATCACCATGAGCGGTCTAAAGCACAAGCTGCCAGAAAGTAGCGACGCAGAGGAATCGTCCAATAGCGGCGGCATCACTTTTTATGTTGACTATCCATAAGAAGAAAATGAAGACGACATTGAACCAATCAACACGATCGAAACTTTGTTTCCAACGGTTTTTAGTATTTATTTGACCCGCCGTAGAATAACGGATCTACCCAGATACGATTGGTCCAATGGTCCCTACTTAACACGATGGGGATACGACCTCCCGATTCCCTCAATAGGCTGCCTGCAAGAGCTTCTCACCAACGTCTCTGGAAAAGAGCTTATGTCTCATATTGAGGCTGCGTGCTGAACCCAAATGGAGCGCCCGTAGGGGCAAGCTTGAGAGCTCAGCTCTCGCAATCACGCGACACTAGTCTCCAAAAACTGTCGACGGGCGCGACCGTAAAGGCAGCAGTCAAGCTGGAGCTTCATTTTTGGCTTAAAACGGCTTCATTTTGTTGCTTGTAAATGTCGTGCAACAAAAGGATGAGTCCGCGGCGGGATCGGGGTACTAACCTTGTTGCATGACAGGACAAATGTCTGTTCAGGAATTTATTTAACAATAATTTTGAGTGTGCTGGAGATTTCAATGAGTGACGGGAGGGACGAGGCAATTGGAGTAAAGTGCCATGCGGAAGGACACCCCATGGTAGCCGGTCCGGTCCTGTGGGTTATAAAACAATTGACACAACTGTCACTTCATCAAAATACACACACTTTAGACACTTAGATTATTGTCCATATTTTTATGGAATTATATAGCAAATTTGAACATCAGTACCTACAAAAGTTAAGGGCAGAATTTTATGACATTTACACTCAATGTCATCAGTGCTATCATACTTGAAAACGTGTTTGAATAATTTTCACAAAGATAGAATTGAGTATGCTAAATAAATAGGAGTTGGGTCAAGTATCTCCTTTTAAACAGAGGTGCTACTTCACTTTGGTCAGGGTATTACCTAAAGGCTAATTAAATGTCTTATCTTGATATTAAGACAAAATTAGTCGGAGGGCTTTATTGTTTATCAGCATAAAATTATTTATCTCAGCATAAATTAAAACAAGATTAAATTTAGGAAGAACTTTAAAAATGTCAACATTTACTAAGTATAGTCTGATTACAGCTGATGATAGATGTTGATAAGCATGAGTAATTTGTAAGTTAATCAATTTTAGTTTTCCTACAACTTGGCCTCTGCCAACAATTCAGTCATGTCACAGTACAAGGAAAACAACTCCTAAAATTATTGCCTGTTGTAGGGGTGCAGGCACAGAATAACTGATTTTTTTTTTTTTTTTTTTTTTTTTACAGAAGACCTCTAGAATAAAATGTAAATGAATTTATACTAAGAAATAAATACAATTCATATTGGTCCAGGGTATTATTACACTAATTAAGTAAAGAAGCTATTATTGCATCTTACTCATGTTCCCTGTAATTATATTTAAGCAATTTTGTTTCCTATTTGGTATTTAATAACGTAAAAGAAAAGAATTTTGATTCTCAGTTTTAGTAGCTTTCCCCAGACTGGTAGTAAACAGATCCTGAGTCCATAGACTTTAGGGACCTGGAGGACCGATTTTCAGCTTGAGAATTTAGAAGTCCAGAAAATTACGCATACTATTTTATGCCCCTGACCAAAGGTGTAAGGGAATACCAGCAGTTGTGATATCCAGCCATCCATAGACAAGGTGGTTTCTCCAACATAACTTTATTTTGGTGTGATATTTTTCACAGACCTCATCAAGCAGATATAGTGGTCATTATGGATGTCTTCATCATGACTTGTAGTAGATGGATAAAGTTTTATTGCCACCATTATAAATTTGCAGCAATATAATTATGCATCAGTGGACATCCACTAGATTACGTGGAACATACCTGTCGGCTGAGCTACAATAGACAGTGCAGAATGCTTTTTTTATTTGTACACAAAGCCTTTTAATATTCAGAGACTTTTCCACTAAAACATATTGACATACAAATATTACGAGAAATGAAAGATACATTTCCAAGCAAAGAATCCCACAAGAATATCTAGGTGCTTCACAAAATATCAGTTTAATGGTAGTGATTTTAATAACCGTGGTGAAGAGAGAGACAGAGAGAGAGAGAGAGAGAGAGAGAGAGAGAGAGAGAGAGATTCTGCTTTTAAAGAAAAAGAGAAAGAAAAAGAAATAATGCGTAAGTACCGTTATTAGCGGGTTCATATGAGAAGAAAAAAGATGTTGACGTAATATGTAACATGATTATATGGTCTATTTGTTCAGTTGTTAAACTAAAGAATGCAAGAAATACTTATTTTTTTTTCATACCCCTAGTCACTTTTAAATTATTTGCTTAATACAACCAAATATACCCTCTCCAAAATACCTCTAATCCGGCCTCTTTGTAATTCACCTACGAACATGCTGCTGTATTCATTTGCCAACAGCTGAAACAAATATACTTATGAATATTGGTTTGGTCTTCTGACAAGTTTACTATTACCAAATGGACGGATGAAAGTGATGAAAAAGTATAATTGCTCAAATATTTTCGGTAAGAGATGAACTTTTTCAGTTGATGAAGATACAACTTAATTTGGTACAGTACATTCTTTCAGTCACATGACAAATACTGCAAATTTGTTCCCGAATGTCAAGCAAATATTGTTTTATCATTAGTCGTTATCTTGGTACATTTTGACCCGATTATCCTTTTTACAAAAGTTGGCATGAATACAAATAAAACATAGTGTTCCTCTGAGAAGAATTAAATGGTGAACAATTTTCAGATGAAGATAAATTGTTTATTTAATGAGTTATCAACTTTCATGGTTTTTGGGAAAATCACATTTTCGTCAGTACTTTAATTTGTGGATTGCGACACGAGTCCTATTATTCCCTTAGGAAGATCATTATTCATTGGGTTTTTAAATCTGTGGTTTTCAGCAACCACAAAATTAGTAACAATTGGCACCCTAGAGTAAAACAAAAACAGAAATCACAGTTAACTTAAATAAGTTCCATCAAATCTGATTAAAAACTTCTTCCAGTTTCTTTAAAAAAATGTAATCTCTACTTCGTATTACAAGAGATATGCCATTTAGATAACATAACAAACTTGTACTATATAAATTAAGTATCAGGACTATCTTTTTGTCTATTTTATAAAAGTATAATATAATATCTAGCATTATTATATACTCATTTTGTTCTCCATTAACTTTACATTGTCAGAATCATGCAGTATTTCGCCATACCGCACTGCTTCATACTGCACGACAAGTGTGTCTAAAAATAGGGTTTTGAGTGTTTGGAACTACTTTTTATTGTCAACAAACAATGGACGCTCATGTAGCAGACATCAGCGCTTTTGATTTAAATTGACGATGTGGATGAGTTAATGGAGTACCAAAAGAAACGTTCAAACAAGCAAGCAACTGAATGTGATATCTGCAATGTCCAGTGATGGCTTTTTGACAACAGATGTGATATGTGCGGTATTGAAAATATCATTCCTGACCATTTAAATGCTTATTTAGAAGAAATATATATAACCATTCGCAAATGGAATGGTTCAGATTATCAGCCTTGCTCTATTGAGTCATAGAGAAACATTTTAAGGCCAAGGGCTATCGCAACTCTCTCAGAGACCACTCATTTTACTAGTCTGTCCAAGCACTAAATTTGAAAAAAATGCAACTGAAGGCAAGTTTTGGTAGAAAAAAGTTTCCTGGCCATTAAGCTAAGATGAAGAAGAAGCCTTGTTTTCCGTGGGAGAAATGGACTCTCACTCGTTTGCTGCTTTGCAGTTTTCCCATTTTAACGTTTTTGGGAAAATGTTTGGATTTTGTGTCCGAGATGAAGAAAGAAAATTACAGTTTGGAGATGTATGAGTCTTGACAGATTCCACAGGTACTCAGCGTCTTCAATATGCTGAGAAGGATAGCAAAACCTTTGACGGTACTGGGTTGGACGACCACAGGTCCACAATACCTCACATATTTTTCCACCAGAACAGCATCTGAATGAGACCCAGTTGATCTTTACCTGCAGTATTTGAAATGGAGACCCGCATAAATGATGGATGATGACCGCCCCTTGTATATGACCCAAATTGCAGTGCACAAACTGACAGGAACTTCCGAAATATGGTAATCATATTTCTATGGATTACATTAATGACCTTATTTCAAATAAAGAAATAAATAGACAAAGAAACAAAGTCCTAATTATTTAGACAGTTTAAATGAATGAATGAATGAATGAATGAATGAATGAATGAATGAATGAAAGAATAAGACAGAAATTTAAAAACAAAATGTGCACCCTGTACAAAAAATAAGTAATAAATAATCCAGAATCAAATCAATCAATAAACATTGAAAGATAAAGGAAAGCAAAAAGATTTAGAAATAAATAAGAGAAAGATAAAAAGCCCAACAATTAAAAGGGTACTCTGCAAAAAATGTACATAAAAATAGCTTTTATGGGAGAAGATATTTAAAATTGCAGGTATTACCCTTCACATATGGGAGCTAGTCAACTGAGATCTCTGATGAAACTGGCTGCAAAATGGGCAGAAATCCAGAGAAGAATCACCAACCATTCATTAAGGAAGACTACTGTGATAACCCTATTGAAAGTGACAGCGCATACAAATATGTCATTTATACCTATTAATAACAATAGCAATAAATGTACTTACCTTTATGCGTCTTGAATTTCCTCAAAATGAACTTTCTTAGTTATTTCTGCTATTACATAGGTTCAAAAAATAGATCTTTAGCGCAAAACTGTACTGCAATGTAAACTACATTTCCAACAGAAATCACATTCCAAAGTTGAATTTACTGAACTCCAAAATGAAATGAATTTGATCTTCCCTAACAAAAATATTGAATCCTGCATCTCAATGAGAATTACATTAAAAGAATTTTGTATTTTTCAAGCTTATGATTCCTAACTATCAATGGCAGAACAGAAACACATGTGCAGCTTGTTGTCAAGGCTAGTCCCTGCAGCCACATTTACATTGTACAATACTGACCCAGCTAATAATGCCAGTCCATCACAACAACAGAAACAGAATTTATTTGGATCGACAGAAAAACAAAATCCTGCCATTGCAGAGCAACTGGGAAAGTTGTTCTAAGGCGCAGTCATTCACAATATGACTCTAAATTTCAATTTTAAGTAGAGCAAAATGAGATTTTTCTTCTTGAATGAACGACTGAGCATGTGATATGCTACCAAGTTCAAAGGTCACTGGCAGTGCTATGTGTGCATGAATACTATTATTGTGTATTTATTTAACTATGGTTATGTATTCACTTTGGAATTTTGCAGGAATTCAACTACTCTGTTTCTTGTAGTGTATTGTTTTTATTATTCAGCCTTAGGTACAAAAAAAATGAATATAATAAAATGGTTACTGCATTTTTTATAAAAAAAATATGAACTCATTTTTTATCTGCACTATTCTGTACTCCTAATGTTGTGCAGAATAGCTCAGAAAAACTTGATCATATTTTCCCACACAAATGCAGAAACCCATAATAGTGTTATCTGGTAAAACTAGGTTTGTGTTTGTGAAACATATATGTCCCACTGCACAAAAAATGTCAAAATACAAAATTTTTTAGAAAAAAAAAATTGAAAAAATATAAGATAAGATGATAATTCTTTATTTTAGGCTGCATGAGCCATATGTCTAAATTTAAAATATTAATTGATTTTAAACCTAAATGATCATAAGTGTCTTATGTACAAAATACAGAGACTCAGATACAAATACAGAATGTACCCATCATCGTTAAAAACACAATTGTATAAGACATTAAAAGAGTAACTTGTTCCATATATCTATGAGCTTAGAATTAAAATCAATATCATAGTTCCACAGATATTTCGAGATAAAAATTGTACAATTGGATATTTCTTGTCATCATTGAAAACACATACCTTCTCATTAATTCTTGACAACTAAGTACCTTATAGTGTACAAACGTGGAAGAGGCACTACTCCATCTTGGAAGATTTAATAGTAAATGAAGACTATTGTTATAACCATAACTAATTTTCTTTTTCTTTACATTTTGCCCATAGAGGTGTGTACAATACGTTGTACATCAGTAAGATTTGAAAAATCTAATTTTTATATTCAAAGAACAATTTCTACATTTATGTAAAAGCTTGTTTTTTTGAGTACACACAAATCTGTAATGTCTCATCATATCTTCATCATCTAACAGATTGGATTTTTAAATATGACCCAAAAAAGTATAACTGTTGACATATGCAAGAGCATGACTGTTAAGAAGTAAAGGAGGAGGAGATGGTAATTTGAGAGATGTTGGCTGAAAAACCATGCATACCAATTTTTGTGCATTATATATATAATTTTCAAATGCGTAATTTTCCTATATCATTAATAATTTCTCTAAAACTTATTAATGACATATCATCAGCAAAACTAAAATTGTTAAGAAATAAAGCATTTGGTGTCATATGAAGACCAACATGATATTCACCCAAATTATGATTTAAATCGTTTATGTGTATATTAAATAACAAAGGCAAAAGAACAGCTCCCTTCCTCACTCCACTGGTTACATGGAGGAAATTGGTTACTGCACTTTCCGAATGTACATAGTACAATTATTTGCCATACCAGTCAAGTAGGGTATGAACTAAGTAAATGTGTATTTGATTGTCAAGTAACTTTTGCAAAAGTGTCCACTGATAAACCCTATAAAATGCCTTACTAGCATCACAAAACATGCAAACACATGACAACCATGTTCTAAATAACAGTTTACAGTTTCTTTAAAGGCACTGAAGCATATGTCTGTTGAATGTTGTTTCTTAAAACCAAACTGATTATTAGAAATTGTGACATCACATCACTGTAGTACAATACATTCAAATATTTTTGAGGTAATTGTCGTAAGCGCTATAGGTCTATAATAAATTTGTCTGCCAGTTTACCAATTTTTTCTTTTCAATAGGGGGATAATTGTAACTTGTGTAAAATCATCTGGAGCAATGTTTATGTACAAACATACAATTAAATAAAATCATTAAAAGAACATGCAGTCTAGTATCTGAACATTTAAAATGTTCTTCATATAAAAAAAATCTGACCCTGGACATTTCCGCTACCCCCCCCCCCCCTTTTTTGTTTAGCTATGGCATATTCAATCTCAGACAATGATATAATTTCAATAAAACTAGAAGGGGACCTGCATGCTGAAAGAGCATAATCCTTATTCAAATAGTTTTTAACACTACCAAATAAGGATTCAAAATTATTTTTCCACATGTTGCATATGTTATTTTGTCCATGGTTGCCAATTCTATGCAAATTGGCAGCCTATTGGAAGTTCTAGTAGTATTTTGTTTAATTGCTTCCAGAATTCATGTTGGTCTAAATTTTCAAATTTATTTGCAATCATTATAATGGCACATCAACATAATGTTTACAACCATGCTTAACAAATTTCATTTGTCTATCAAAAATAGTTTTTGCTTCATTGGGCTGGCAAGGTTATTTTAAAAAGTCCAAATCCCAAAAGTTAAAAGGTGTGCACAAATTGAAAAATGTCTGCAATGACCTGGAAATCTATTAAAGTCATCTATATATGAATGCAAACATGCCTAAAATATTTTATTTGTCTACTTAAGTGGTTCTTGCTTAATCATACTGACAAGTCATTGTCAAAAACAAATGTAAAATTATATTAAGTTCAAAATGTATGAAAGAAAAAAAAATTGCTTTAAAGATTTAATTTGTCTACATTGAGTGACTTTTCCACAATTTTGCTAATGAGCTTTTAGGATTGCTGGATGGACATGACCAACTCAAGCAGAGGGGGCATTAGCTATGATGACTGAAATAAGTGTTTGAAGTTAAAATCTCATTAGTTGTCAGCATCATTCACACTGTATATTTCAAGAGAATGTATAATTTGCTGTATTTCTCACAATGTACTGTATATAATTAATCCATTACAATATTAAACTGTTCATTAAAACTACTTAGGGTATTTTTCAAACTATACAGTTAACCACTTTTACTGCGCCATTTGCATGGTTTTATAGTATTATTTACACTGTACATTTTATTACTTTACAACATCACCAACCGTGTACAAGATTAGCTCAGGCATCACTCATTCTGTACATTTCATCACTTTACAACATAACTAACTGTGCTTAACATCAGATCAGGCATCACTTGCTCCGTCATTTCATCAATGTAAAGTAATCACTCCTACAATATATTTATAAATTTACAGTATTACACTCAAAATGTACACATCACCACTTCACAGCATCATTTACAGTGTAGTTTTTATTAATTTGCAGTATCAATAATGTTGTACAGTTTATACCTTTGCAGGATAACTCACACCATACATTTCATCACTCTGCATCATCAATCACACCATACATTTCATCACTCTGCAGCATCAATCACACCATACATTGCCTCACTTGTTAGCATCAATCACACCATACATTTCATTACTCTACAGCATTAATATTACCATACATGTCCTCACTTTGCAGCATCAATCACACCATAGCTTTCCTCACTTTACAGTATGAATCACACCGTACATTTCTTCACTTTGCAACATCAGTGACACCATACATTTCATTGCTCTGCATCATCAATGACACCATACATTTTTGTAGCATCAATCACACCAGACCTTTCCTCACTTTGTAGCATCAATCACACCATACATTTTATTACTCTGCAGCATCAATAACAACATACCGTTCCTCACTTTGCAACATGAATCATACTGTAAGGTTCATAACTTTGCAACATTGATCCGACTGAACATTTTGTAAATGAACAGAGAAATGACAATACAAGTTCTCATTTTCTGTCATTTGCATATTGTATTTCTATGTATTTATCTCCATGGAGATAGTTAAATCCAAAGATTATGACAAAAATTGAAGCCTATCTTTAAAAGACAGTCAAGGGAGCATACAAATTTGTTTTTTAATAAAGATTGTAGCATAAAGTGAAGCCTGTCTTATCAGGACACTCACAGGACATAAAATTTGTCCTTTGTTGACATATGTTCTTTATAAAGATTGTAACATAAGTGAAGCCTGTCTTTAAAGGACACTCAAGGTACATGCAAATTTGTCCTTTGTGGACAGTTTTCCTTTATAATGGTGTTTGAAGGTATCTTTAATATGGAGGTATGTTTCCATGTACATGAAATTATTAAAGATTCTAAAAATAGAATTTTGGCATTTTTGCTGCCTACTGTTATACATGCTCAATCAAAGTTTTTTATGAATGGGGTGGCCTTTCGCATGGGGACAAAATGGTACAAATATACTAGGGCAAGGTAAGGTGGCCTTTGATCAGGGGTGACACAAGAGGGAGACCACGGCAAAAGTTAAACAAGCAGCAAATACGCACTTTGCAGTATTTATTTCAATGTTAAGTACAACTTTCACACAGTTAGATGAATATGACAAACTCTAGTAAAACACCAGTTAAATTAAAGTTTCGTCACTTGAAAAAATGTTCACTGTGCACTGAGTCATCTTGAAAACCTTTTACTTTTACAAATTATAGTTTTTGTTACTCTAGTGCATTCATCCAGCCTTGTAATTTTCAATTTGTGCCAGGTACTTTAAGAGGTAACAATAAGATGGTTGTGTTCAGACACATGAATGTTTGAATTAAAAAGCTAGTGTGATATGGCCCCAAAAACCAACATTTTCAGGAGTCATACATAAAGTTCTAATCATGACATAATTAGGATGATTAGTTTAGTCTATGTTGGTGTTTTATGCCAGTCAACACTAGAAGGTTGTGTGCTAAGGAATTTGGAGTAAAAATATCTTGCCCAAGGACACGATATGGTAGCTGAGCCTGGCTGATTTGATGGTGGGAATAAAATGCATACCCCTCTGATCACGAGTAATACATCCAAATCACCAAGCCACTGTGGCACCAATAATTAAGATTAATAAAGTTCAGATAAACAGGGTTATACTGTACAGTGGTCTCTTATTATAAGGTACCTCAGTATATGACACAATCCCTTGTAAAGGGCAGGTATGGTCATGGATCCTATTACATTATGTAACAGCAGTACTATGTAAAATGGTCCTTTTTATAGGGCAGGTATGGTCATGGATCCCATTACATTATGTAACAGCAATACTATATAACATGGTCCTTTTTTATTGGTCAGGTATGGCTATGGATCCCATTACATTATGTAAAAGCAATACTATGTACTATGGTCCTTTTTTATAGGGCAGGTATGGTCATGGATCCCATTACATTATGTAACAGCAATACTATGTACCATGGTCCTTTTTTATTGGGCAGGTATGGCTATGGATCCCATTACATTATGTAACAGAAATGCTATGTACCATGGTCCTTTTTTATAGGGCAGGTATGGACATGGATCCCATTACATTATGTAACAGCAATACTATGTACCATGGTTCTTTTTTATTGGGCAGGTATGGCTATGGATCCCATTACATTATGTAACAGCAATACTATGTACCATGGTCCTTTTTTATAGGGCAGGTATGGTCATGGATCCCATTACATTCTTAAATATTATGCATAATGTACCCCTGTATAATGTGACCTCCCTTGAACAATACTGAGGGATCACTATACTGAGGGATCACTATACTGATGGATCACAATATTGAGGGATCACAATACTGAGGGATCACTATACTGAGGGATCACTACACTGAGGGATCACTATATTTATACAAAACTTATTACTGGAAAGCAGTATCTATGTTTTGCCATTACCAAAAACTGACAGCAAGTCAAACTAGATTTATTGTACATAGTCATAGTCAAGCTAAATTATTTTGCAGCCATACAAAATAATCAGTGAAAAATGTTGGTGTGACTTAATAACTTGACATTTAACTATGCATTAGTCAATGACCAAGGCAACTGTTTCAAGGCCACAAGTAGGAGTGTGACCTATCTATAGGAACAACTTATCTACAAGTATATACACAGTAATTATAAAAGCCAATATAGCTAACACTCCCCTAATTCATACGATTGATCAAACCAATATAGACAATATAAATGTGGGGTATGGAGAATTTCCTTTTCCTGCTGTATAAACAATTATATGTGTATGAATAAGTTTTTAAATTTGGACATGACGATATTATCTTGGAATTTAAAGTCAAATCCTTAGACTTGCTTCTACTTTTGACAAATTTTGTATCATTCAATTGTCAAAACAGAGAACTCATTATATAAACAGAACTTGAGTACATTTTCCTGTTTCCTTGTAATTTAAAGTCAAATCCTTAGACCGGTTTTTGCTTTTGACAAATTTTATATCATTCAATTGTCAAAACTGAGAACTCATTATATAAATAGAACTTGAGCACCTTTTCCTGTTTCCTTTCAAGAATTGAACTTTCATCAAGGGAACGTATTATTTGCAAGACTTCCTTGATTAGAGTCTTGAAATCCTCAGGGTAATTCGATGATGCTCCTTTCATTTTTCTCATCTGCTCTTCAGCCATTTTGATTGATTTAACAGCTATCTGAATATAACTCTGAAAAGAAAACAAAATAAAGAAGTTTATTTTAATAACATTATATATGGTACAGATGAGAATTTGCTTGAATAAAACTATAGTGGGGTGTTCCTCAAAACGTATAAGTCAGCTGTGTACATGCATCATCACAAATTTTGAATCCTATGATACAGGATGACCAGATATAAATGCAAACTTCAGTTTAAATACCCCAAAATTAAACCTCTCTGATGTATTCTATAATTTGTATCAACCTACTGAAAAATTATCCCAATCTACATTAGACAAAGGTGCATGAGAATATATTTGCT
This sequence comes from Margaritifera margaritifera, assembly GCA_029931535.1. Classification (NCBI taxonomy): domain Eukaryota; kingdom Metazoa; phylum Mollusca; class Bivalvia; order Unionida; family Margaritiferidae; genus Margaritifera; species Margaritifera margaritifera. The sequence goes on from JAQPZY010001388.1 coordinate 180,278, forward strand.
GGGGGTAATTTCTGACAAATTATGAATTTGATAATTTTACAGAAATATATAACCAGAGTGAAATCAATAATTTCATAGCTTGTCTCTACTTTCACTAGTCTCCAGTAGCCATTGTAAACATTATCATGCAGACAATAAATTCAGATTAAAGTGAACCTGGATACTTTTCTAACTAAAGATTTTTTTTTGCAAACTTTTATCTGACCATTTTGAACTTTTATATTTAAACTTTTAATCGGCACAATATGGCCAGTATTGTGCTGTCATTGTGAAACCACCTATCTACATACCTACCCACCCACCTATCTACCTACTGTGACAGGGCATAAAAGACGTACAATAATAAAAAAGAACATTCTTTTCTATCATATCATAGTAGAAGTAATAAGTTGATAATAAACAGATTCATGCCATTTTGTATTTAGTTTTTAGCTCTACTGGTCATAGAATGGAAGAACTTATGGGATGGTCTGTAGTCTGTCGTCCATCCATCTATTAGCACAAGTTTGTTATCGTTACTCCTCCTAAGCTGCTTGGAGGATTGTCTTGCAACTTTACACACACACATTCATCCCATGGTCTAGCTGATCCTAATTGAAAATAGTGCCACTTGGACATCCAATATGGTCACCACAGTGACCACCTTGGAAATCCTGTTATCACTACTCCTGAATGGATGGTCATATCAGCATGGGGTTTTCACTAAGACTTCTTATAATGTCTCCTTGGTCCTAAATGAAGATGGTGCCAATCTGACACCCAATATGGCCACCATGGCAGCCATCTTAAAAATCTTGTTATTGCTACTCCTTCAGAACGGAAAGTCATATTGATGTAGAGTTTTCACCAGAAGACTTTGTTTGATGTCTAGTTTGCCTAAGATTAAAAAGGTGTCGATCTGATGCCTATTGGGACCACCTCAGTGACCATCTTGAAAATCTTGCTATCACTCCACCTCCTGAATGGATGCTCACACACAGTATCAACATGGGGTTTTCACTGAAAGACATAATATGATGTCTAGTTGGTTCTCAGTGGAAATGGTGCTGATATGAAGTATAATATGGCTGCCACAGCAGCCATCTTGAAAATCTTGTTATGGCTAATCTTTTTGAACAAAAGTCGTATTGACATGGGGTTTTCACCAAAAGATTTCTTATGGTGTCTACCGGTAGTTGATCCTAAATGAAAATGGTGCCAATTTGATGCCTAAAATGGCCATTACAGTGGCCATCTTGAAAATATTGTTATCACTACTCCTGAATAAATGGTCATATCAACATAGGGTTTTCACTAAAAGTCTCCTTATGCTGTCTTGTTGGTCCTAAATTAAAATGGTTCCAATCTGAGGTCCAATATGGCTGCCATGGCAGCCATCTTGAAAATCTTGTTATCACTACTCATTCTGAATGGAAAGTCATATTGACATGGAGTTTTCACCAAAGACTTCTTACGGTGTCGAGTTGGTCCCAAGTGCAAATGGCACAGATCTGATGTCTACTATGGCTGTCATAGCAGTCATTTGAAAAACTTGTTATCGCTACTCCTGCTGAATGAATAGTCATATCAACATGGGGTTTTCAATAAAATACTTCTTAAGATGTCTAGTTGGTCCTAAATGAAAATAGTGCCAATCTGACATCCAATATGGCCACCACATCAGCCATCTTGAAAATATTGTTATCAATTCTCTTTCTGAACAGAAAGTCATACTGACATGGAGTTTTCAACAGAAGACTTGGTATGAAGTCTATTTGATCCTGAATGAAAATGGTGCTGATCCGATGTCTAATATTTACACCACTGTGGCCATCTTGAAACTTTTGTTAACGCTACTCCTCCTGAGTCATGCTCGTATCAACATGGGGTTTCACTACAAGACTTCTTATGATATCTAGTTGGTCCTAAATAAAAAAGATGTCACTCACACATCCAATATGGCTGCTACAGTGGACATCTTGAGAATCTAGTTATTGCTACTTCTCCTGAATGGATGGTCATATCAACATGGTTTCTTATTAAATTCCTTCTTATGATGTCTAGTTGGTTCTAAGTGAAAATAGTGCCACTCAGACATCCAGTATGGCTGCTGTGATGGCTGTCTTAAAAATCGTGCAGTTACTACTGCTCCTGAATGGATGACCATACTAATATGGGGTTTTCAACAAAAAACTTCTAATGATGTCTACTTGGTCCTAATAAAAAATGGTGCCAATCTTGCATCCAATGTGTATACAACAGCAGCAATTTGAAAATCTTGTTATTGCTGAAGACTATCAGAGATTGTTTCTACACTCAGCAAAGAAAGAAATGGTCTTATCTTAAATTCCTGGAAATTATTTTCACCTAGGAGAACATCAGTCCCTTCGAGGGACTTGTGTTTACAGTCATTATTCTTAAAATCTGCTTGAAAAGCTATTATAATTGTCCACCTCTAGAATCCATATATTACTGGAAAGTCACAGGCTTTGAGTAACTTGGAGTAACAGCAAGCAGTACATAGTTCATGCATAAATAATTACATTGATCACATGAAAAGCATGCAGCATGCAACCCATTCATCTAATTCCTATACTCATTCACGTGTACAATACACAGTTAACCTGCTGAGGGTAACATATGACAATATAAATGTGTAGTCATTAACATGGAAAGTGTACCATTGAATAAACATATTTATTTTTACTTCCAACTGCCTTGGTCTCAAAGGGTTTTCTTACTGGGGTAGGATGTATATAGGTTTAGGATGGATGAATCAATGTGATCACAAACACAAATTCTAAAGCATAAAATGTAGGTCACAGTGACTTTATTTTGTTTTAAGTGCATTTGTAGTAACAGATGTGTCCAATTATAAAGTTTCATGACTGAAACATAGACAGCTCCCACGAAATAAACTTTTAACACAAAATTTGAATAAAGTCACTGAGAATGAAATATGGTCACAGAGACTTCTTTTGGCAAAAAGGATATAGAACTTATCAAGATGCATCGAGTCACAAAGTTTCATGATTCTAGGTAGGGTAGTATGCATACAACATGTCAAAAGTACACATAGTCATGAGCTAAATGCTGAAACTTAACCAAAGCCAGTTAAAGATGAAATATAGGTCACAATGAGCCTCTTGTGTGTTAGTAATAGAGATGCGCATCATTGTTAACTTCACAATTACTGCATGAAAATGCTGAGAAATGAACATCAAACACAAAATTTAACCCAAATCAGTGAAGCATAAAATTGAGCTGATATTGACCTACTATTGAAATGAACGAGTAGTGCTCATAAAGATGCATCCCCATGTTTCTAGTTTTATTTAGGATATTATGCACAGATCATGCAAAAAGTTTATGAGGCTGTGAACTAAATGCAACATCTCAACCTAAGCCAATAAAATCTTAAATATAGGTCACAGTGACATTTTTTGGTATGAGTGTGATACTAAGAGAGATGTATAAGATCACCTAGCTTAATGAGTACAGCAATAACAGTACAAATGTCAAAAGGAACCAAAATCAGTGAAATGTGAAATATGTGTAACAGTGACCTACTTTTAAGGTCTGGGTGTAGTACTTACTAAGATGCACCCTTTCACCATGTATTATGATTCCAGGTATAGTAGTATTATATGGTAGATAAAATACAATGTGGTCATGAGGTAAATGCAAAATGTGAAATGTATGTCACAGTGACATTTTTTTATGGTAAGGGTATGATAATAATAGAGATTCATACATTCATCTAGTTTGATGATTCTAGCATGAAGAGAACTTGAGAAATAATCTTGAAACGCAACATTTAACGAAAGTCAGTGAAACATAAAAATATAGGACACAGGGACCTGCTTTTGTGATCATAGTGTAATAATAGTCAAGATGTATTTCCTCACCAACTTAGATGAATATAGGTGTAACAGTATCTATACAGGATGCAAAAAACCTAGCTGATCATGAGCTAAATGCAAAAAACTTAACCTAAGCCAGTAAAATGTAAAATGTAGGTCACAGTGATCCTTTGTGGTAAGGGTGTGGTACTAATAGAGATACATAGAATTATATAGTTTGATAATTCGATCATGAACAGAGCTTGAGAAGCAAACGTACAGAATTTAATGAAAGTCAGTGAAGCGTTACAATGACCTACATTTGTGATGAGCATGTAGTACTACTCATCAAGATGCATCCCCTCACCAAGTTTCATGATTCCGAGTATAACTACACATATATTCATAAAGTCTGCAAAAATACCTAAGCTGAACACAACAAGAGTCCCTCAAAGGGATTGATGCTCTACTGACCAAAACGATTTTCCAGGAATTCAATATAAGACCGTTTCTTTCTTTTAACTGCTGAGTGTTGATACCATCTCTGATATTCTTCAATAATAACAAGATTTTCAAATTAGCTGCTATGGTGATGTCAGATTGGCACCATTGTCATTTAGGACCAACCATACATCATTTAGGACCAACAAAACATGATATGAAGTATTCTGTTGAAAACTCCATGTTGACAAGACTTTTCTTGAGTAACGATAACAACATTTTCAAGATGGCTGCCATGGTGGCCTTATTGGATATCAAATTTGCACCATTTTCATTTAGGACCAACTAGATATCATAACACATTTTCTGGACAGACATCTAGGAAAACTAGCAATAGCAAAATTTTCACGATGGCCATTGTGGCGGCTATAAATGAAATCTGATTAGCACCATTTTCATTTACAGCCAAATAGACATCATATGAAGTCTTTAAGTGAAAACTCTATGTTGATACAAGCAACCATTCAGGAGTAGTGATAGGGAGATTTTCAAGAGGTCACTGTGGTAGCCATATTGGATGCACAGGAGGCATTTTTTCTTTTAGGACCAACTAGACACCATTAGAATTCTGGTGAAAACCCCATGGCAATATTACTTTTCATTCAGGAAAAGTAGCGACAACAAGATTTTCAAGATGGCCATCGCAGCAGCCATATCAGACCTCAAACAGGCACCATTTTTATTTAGGACCAACTGGACATTATATGAAGTCTTTTAGTGAAAACCCAATGTTGATATGACCATCCATTCAGGGGGAGTACCGATAACAAGATTTTCAAGATGGCTGCTGTGGCGGCCATATTGGATGTCTGAGCCCCACCATTTTCATTTAGGACCAACTAGCCCATGGGATGAATGTGTGTAAAGTTTAATGGGAATCCACCAAGTAGTTTAGAAAGAGTAGCAATAACAAACGTGTGCTAATGCATGGACCTACTACGGACAACAGATCATCTCATAAGCCCTTCTGGTCTATATCTATAACCAGTAGAGCTAACAATGTAACCAACAATGTACAAGCAATATATATATATATATATATATATATATATATATATATATATATATATATATATGCCTGTAACAATCTAGCCCCCTCCCCTGGGGTTAGGTACTACGAACCCCAATCTAAACTGTTGTCCATGACCAAGGTAAAATGAATGGTTGACATTCAATGAGGGTGTAAATATATATATGCTGCAGACACCGATGCCAAGGGTAATACAGGTGAGCTAAAATGTACCAGATGTTGCCCTTGTTAGTAGTAGTATGCTTTCTGATGAAAAATGTGTGTATTACATGATCCACGTATAATGTCAAATAGAGACTTCAAACTTTGGGATATTGCTTCGATGTGGTCTGATATGACTGGATGTGGTCTGATATGATTGGATGTCATCTGATATGACTGGATGTATTCTAATATGATTCAATTTGGTCTATGTATGCTGTGGGATAGGATTGGATGTGGCCTATATATATATATATATATATTGTGGGATATGATTGGATGGGTCTGCATATACTGTGGGATAGGATTGGATGTGGTCTCTATATACTGTGGGGTATGATTCGATGTAGTCTGGTGATACTGTGGGCTATGATTCAATGTGGTCTATACATACTGTAGATACTATGAATTCACCTACTTTCAAGGATATCAATGTTCGTGGTTTTGTGAATAATTACATTTTTATTAGTAGTTAAGTTCATGGATTTAGGAAGAGGTCCCTCTCTTTACACAGATGAATCGTTGTCCATTGAGTCTTTAAATTTGTAGTTGGAAGCAACCACGAAATCCACAAAAAATTGGTATACAATGAAACAAAATGAGTTCACAATATGGATAATGGTTTTCAAGGTTCAATCCATCCCCAAGGTGGAGCTGATGTTGATGGAAAGGAACACTTTTGCATATATATAATTGTATAGCAAATTTAGTGATTCTATAAGATGTGTAATGTCATGAAACTCATCCTACACCTTTCAGAACAGAGACTTTAAGCTTTGGGATATGATTGAGAGTGGTCTGTTCATACACCCAATGCTTTCTAAATTCCAATCCATCCCCTAGGGGTAGAGCCAGGGAAGGTTGAAGGGGGAGTTGGGATGCTTTTCATATTAGTATATAGGGGTTGGTGGTAGAGACAACTGAGAAAAGCGTGGGGATAATGCTACCTGGAGACTTAAGTTTCTGCATTGTCACTGTGCCATGAATAGCTCATAGCTATAACAATATTTAATCAATCGATTGCTTACTCTTTTTAAGAGGTCCTATCTAACAAAAGGAAGATAAAAAACCAATCAAAGTACCATTACAACACTTGTCCCAATCATCACTATCCATGTCCACCCTTCCCCAAATTACATGTACATGAATAAGTGTCACCACCCAAAATTGATAGGCTTCTTTCTAACCACAAGTGTAAGCCATCCACAATGTTTGGACCAGGCCTGTGATGTAGAAATAATGTTATTGTGCATAGATCATTTTTCTTCTTTGAGTCACAGTGACCTTGACATTTTGACTCCAGAAACGCTGGACTTCTTTACAAAGTTTGTTAATGGGTATGGTGAAAACCTCAAGTTATTATGTACAAACACTATACGGAATAAATGTATGGGCATACAGACAGATGGGCATATGCACAGATGGATCGACAGACCGCTGTCATAACATAATATGTTATTGTGGGCATATACAAACATTATCACAATATAAATGCTGGTGTGCCATCAAATTATTAAGCAATTATGTGAATGGACTGAAAGATTCAATATGCTAAAAGTGATAACAAGGATTCCAGCATCTGAATGAAACATCCAATAATAATAATAATAATAATAATAATAATAATAATAATAATAATAATAATAATAATAATAATCCTTTACTTAAAGAGAGCAACAAAAAGGCTAAAAGTTATTCGTCCTTGTGGTCTTGTAATGAATTAACAGCAACTGTATGTACACACATTTAGATAAAAGATACTGTTTAAGCAACACAATCATGAAATACCTTCATATATAAACATACAAGTCAAACAGCCGGAAAGAATATTAGAAGAACAAAAATCAAACAACAATTATCTTACTATGACATGTCTGTATTGTATTTAAATCCTTGCTAAATTGTGCAGTCTTAACATTTAATAGTAGCAAATTCCTGGCCATTACTGAAAACATTTTTTAAAAATTATGTGCAAGATTTTTTAATTTGAATGTTGTTTTTTATTGTAACTGATATTGTTTGTTTGGACATACTTTGATATAAGGGTACTATTCCATGAACATATGTGTAAGCAGGACTCCATCTGAAATAGTGTATTCTATAATGAATAGACATTTAATATAACTGAAACTATTTGAAAGAAATAAGATTACGCTACATCTAGAATGATAAATGCGGCTTGTTTTTGTACACAAAAAAAAAATAAAAAAATAAAGAACTCTTCTGCATGTGACCATAACACAGTGTAATCCTGTATGAGCAGATATATAAACACAAGGTGGTCGGATAAAACAGGAGGTCCAAATGAGCCTGATATTGATCACTTAATGGCTTAAATCGGTCCATACTCAGACCTGATCAAGTGAAAAAATCTACATGTCTCTACATAGTGAATCATCTGTCACAAGAAATTATTGCTTTTAGAGCTTCTTAAAATTCAAGCCCAATGTTAAGCTGTTCGGTAACTCAAAATGTTTGAAAGCACACCAGTCATTGAGACAAACAATCACAAGCACAGACATAATCTTTCAAAAAACAATGCAAGCATTGAATGAATCTTTCATAATTGCAAGCATTGACTGAATCTTTGATGGCAAGCATTGACTAAATATTTAAGAATCACATCATTGACTGAATATTTCACAGCAACATTGACTGAATCTTTAACAACCGTACAAGATAAATCATTAGCAATCACAAACACTCACTGAGTCTTTAAGAATCATATATGCATTTGCTGAATCTTTAACAATCACAAGCACTTACTGAATCTTTAGCAACACATTGCTTAAATCTATAACATCCATACAGGATGAATCTTTAATAATCACAAGCACTGTCTGAATCGATAATAATCGCACGCTTTTGCTGATCCTTTAACAATCAAAGGCACTGACTCACATATTAACTGAATCTGTAACAATAGCATTCACTAAATCTCTGACAAGCACATTTAATAAATCGTTCACAAACACATGCATTTGTTGAATCTTTAACAGTCACAATCACGGACTAATCTTTAACAATTACAGCCGCTGACTTAATCTTAAACAATCACAAACACTCACTGAATCTTTAACAATCACAAGCTCCCGTGCAGAAAAATCTCACCAATTCACATATGATGCTCATAAGCTTCACATGAGAACCGTGTTAGAAACGTATGCAAATTGGGTAGATTTTGCAAGCTCATATGTGCAGTTTGTTAGATCTTGTGAGCCATTGAAAAACTAACCAAATGTTCTCATGTTCTCATGTGCAGATTTTGCTCACGTGAGAATTTGAATGTTCATATGAGAATGTATGACTTAGAAAACATTCTTTCCCCTTACATCTGACTATGTTTGAAAATAAGGCAGAGTTCTAATTTCTCACGTGAGAAATTTGGACTTCGATTTTGATCAGACACATTTTAGATTTGATCTAAGTTGGTTTTTCTCATGTGAGTTAGAGACTCATCCCACTCTTCCAGTATTCCATAAAGAATTATGTTTCAAGAATTTTGCTTTCAAAAACCAAATCAAATAATAAAATAAAATCACATAAGATTAAGGTGGCAGGGGACAGTTTCGTAAATTAGCCCCTGTCAAATTTCTTAACTTAAAGCTATGATGTGATATTTTGAGCTATTATTGTTTAATAATTAAAGATATGGATATATTTGTGAATTAGTTGTTTCGGGCTTGTGTCGTTCTTCAAATTGATGTGAGGCATGTACACCTCCCATAGTCAGTTCACAGTATGTAGACAGTGAAATACCAATAGTCGGCTAGGAAGCAGAGCTAGCCACCCATAGCAGTAAACATGTGGATTCAAGGCAAGAAGAATATCTCAAAAACGGCTTGGATGGCAACTATTTTAATTGTCATCAAGCTGTTTAGTACACAATGTTTTGCGGAAACATCACCTAGGAAAAGGGCTCGTGTTTGCACTGTGAGCATCACTTGGTGTCAAAAATGACCTTCGGACGTGAAAAATGCAGATATAAATATGGGGTTGGGGTGCATAAACTTCTTTTGCTATGAACTGCCATTGATTTGTCAGGTCAAGTGAATACTATTTTTATGCTTTGTTTTAATATAGCTATCCAAAAATATGGACCTTTTTGACCTCACTTGTGTATTTTATTTTTTATGATTTTTTATATTAGGCTAGTGGATGCGGCATTAAATTTGTGCATAAAAACTGTCCCTTGCACCCTAAATGTGATTTTCCGCAACTGATACCTAATCCGGTATCGAGAAAATAACGCCGGTTATTTCCCTTGTTTACAGTCTGGAGACTGCTTTACTGATTGCAAAATATGCACATAATTTTTTGAAATCACTACAACACACAACTACCATGGTAGCCTTTCTTTCAAATAGGCGCCATAAAAAAATTAATTTGAACTGTCCAAATTAAGCTCGTTAATTCGGGAATTTTCATTGCAAGCAATACCAATACATTTGCAGCAACTGATCATAGAAACCAGGAGATAATGTAATTATCATGTTGGTGAGTAAAATCAAGACCGTATTGCATTTTGCCTGTTTACGGGTACAGTAGTTTGGCTGCCGCTTTGTCCCCACGATTTATTACGTCAAATAAGATGACCTTGTAATCTTGCTCCTAACAATCATTGAGACGATAATTTTTCAGATCATTATTATTTACTGCTGCGCCTGCCAAAGTGCAGTTCTCGATGCAATGTTGTCAGTTGCAATACAAATCATTTCTTTCAAACGCATATCGACTGCAGTAAAACACTTATAAATAATGATGGCAAAATTATAAAAGAAAAAAAAATATGATGCATATGTAATTTTTTTTTTATCAAGCTGTCTGGTAAAATGATCATATTTAAAGATACTGTAAAGTTTTCAAAGATTTTTTGTTCATGCTATTTCATAACTTGGATTTTTTTCCCTTAGGCCAAAAAAAATAAATATGTGTGATTCCGGTCATTCGACAGTCCCTGTTTCACGTTGCTGACTTTAGCGTTTTCCACCGCCACCCCCCACCCCACCCCATTTTTTTTTGTAATAAAAAATAAAAATATCACATTGCCGAAATTGATTTGTGCATCTAACTGAGCCGGTTTTGCCTGGAACTTTGAAGGGCTTGAAATATTATTTGATTAATATGTTTAAAAAAAAATAATTGTTTTCTATTTTTTTTATTATAAACAAAATCACATTGCCGATATTGATTTTTGCATCTAACTGAGCCGGTTTTGCCTGGAACTTTGAAGCACTTTTAATATTATTTGATTTATATATAATGTTTCAAAAAAAAAAAAAAAAGAAAGACCTACAGGCCTACCCTAATTTTAAAACAGTGCAATAGGAAACACACATATTTTTTTTTTTTGGCCTTATATTAAAATATTTCAATGAAAAATTTCAAACTATATAGTTTTTCATTGGATTTATTTTTTCTAACATGATATAAGAAGTGCATGTTATAATGACCAGATTTTTACATTGCCTTTGCCATCTAAAAAATCTCTGTTGTGGGTTTCCTGCTAATCAAAACGTAAAGAAAACCAACATGTGAACAGCGGCCCTGGCTTGAATGGCTAACACTCACGCCAGGGCCACAAAGTGTATGGCATGAGTAAAATGTGGCATTTTCATTGTATTTTTTTAATTTGATTTGTATTAAGTATTCAAACATGTCTTAATCAGCACTTACTGTCACTGCCAACGAATGCTAGTGACCCAGTTGATTACGTGAGGATCTCAAAACAAGCGTGTGAGGTCACGAGAAACCTGGCGCACGAATCAAGGATAGACACAAAGTTAGGACGGTTGACGATAAATTACATGCAAGCTTGTTAATCTAATTTCTGTTTTTGTTAGGGACTGTTTTTCTTCTAGCATATCAAATTCAACAATTGTCTTCATGCAGTGAAGTTTGAACTGTAACTGAGACAAGTTTAGAAGTCATATACATGTAGGTATGTTTCTAATTTTTACACTTTTAATTTTTCAAAGAATATGGCAGTGGATCTATTTCAAAGGTTTTAAGGTGATAAGTGAGTAATTTCATATTGTACCAAACGTTTGACATATGATGTTGCATCTTTCAAACTGGATGGTCATGAATAACACTTACAGATGTTTCTAAGACTTGTGAAGTGATTTTCAAATGTTGAATTTAAAAAAAAAATGACTTTGCCAAATAGGTAAATACTGTAATCACATTTGTTGTCCAGGTTACATAGTACATGTTGCTGCATGTAATCTATTTCAGTGGATGGTACTTGAATCGTACAAGAAGCAGGGAAGGATTTAGGATTTTATTCTGAGAGGATTTGTTTAGAAGAGGTGGTTCAGTGTAATTCAAATGGCTAACATTCTTGTTTTTCACCTAATAGTGTACGATTTTAACAGGTGGGGAGGGGGAACCTTTAACCATCTGACCACATCCCCCCTCCCCAAAATGGATTTCTATATCGAAGTGAAGTAAAAAGTCTAAACCCATACAGAAATAAAAGTGAAGATTTCCCACATATTCCAGAAAGCGGCTGTGAGAGATTCCTTTGACTGAAGAGCTTGCGTTTCTGTGTACCACATATTCGAGAAAGCCGCTGTGAGAGATTCCTTAGACTGAAGAGCTTGCCTTTCTGTGTATCAGCCTGAATCAGCCTGAATTTTCTGAATCTTTCCTTAATAATACATTGGATATGATCTAGATCATACATTCACTGTCTCCTTAATTTGTTCTGCGTGCAATAATTTTGCAAAGAACGCAGTATGCTTAATTTAAAAAAGACAACGTAACAGCTAATGAAATATATTTTGCGTACAGAGTGTTTTACAAAAGAAATTGAACAGAATATCAGTATATCATGGTACTCTATTGAGAGGTTTCATTTTAAACAAACTTTTAAATGTTATGATAGAAACTACTGATATATTGCACAAGTTTACAAAATAATGTTTAACTTTGATAAATGCAGTTTTAAGCAATTATGATAAATATTGTTTCAAACAATTATCAATTTGTATTCATTCCTTTCCACATCGTTTCCTTTGATATATTCAGATTTTAGGGGTCCCCAGTGAAATTGTATGATTAACAGCAAACAAGCTGGAGTATGTGTAATGAGTTCTAGAAAGTTTGCATATGTAAAACAAGATGCATGGCTCAAAATTGTGATTTTTTTTCACAAACCCACAGGATCACCAAAATAATATTTTCATTGAACCTGTCTAAATTTCACTGATCTTGCTAAAATCAAACAGAAGCCAGTTCAGTTTCTAATTCAACATTTATTATTCATTAACATCAACTCAAAACAATAACTGTATTTCACCAACAACACAGTCTCTCCTGTGTCACACTTTAGCCATTAGTGTCCATTTTCCCAGCATTTCTGGTACTTTCTTAGTCTCTTATGTTCATCATATATGTGATCGCGCTCCCTTGTCATCTAATTTTTGCCATTTCGGTGGCAACTGCACACCTTGCAAATACTTCTACATGTTTACAATTGTCAGTGCATAATGCACTGAATGTTTATCAACAACAATATAGATATTAAAACATTGTTTGGTATAAGTCAATATAAGTAACCTTTTCTGATTGGTCAATGCTAGCCTGAGACCCTATACCTTTTATCATCATCAGTAATGAAATCAGTGATTGGATGTAGTACACATAGCTGGTTTTATGTGCGTGAAGACCATTGCTTTCACAATAATCACACTAATTTGCTTGATGAGTGAATGAGTGTTTTACATCTGCTCATTTGTGATGCGAGCATTTATTGCTACATAATGCATGCAATATAATAATTATAATAATTGAAAATCATTATATCACATATTTATATACGGACGGGTTGTCTTTTTTCTCATGTGAGAAACCTCACAAAAACATGCATAATTGAACTTGAATATGCACATCTTCACTAGATTTTAATATCACTTTGAAAATTTCTTTATTGCTGCTAAATGTTTTATTAAAGAAACTTGGTTCTTTTTCATTCTTGTCAAAAATATTTATCAAACACAAATCAAATCATAGTCATTTTTTTCCCTATTGCTCACATGAGCAAAATCATGCTCATGTGAGCAAAATCTTGCTTACATTAACCATTCCTGCTCATGTGATTTAAACATGAGCAGACTTGCTCACGTGAGCAAGGTCTTGCTCATGTGAGAAAATGCTTGCTCACATGAGCGAAATCTTGCTCATATTAACAATTCCTGCTCATGTGATTTTCAGATTTTGTAAGATTCTTTTGCTCATGTGAGTTCTACCTAATTTGCATGTTAAACAATCACAAGCACTGACTGAATCTTTAGCAACCACATTGCCTAAATCTTTAACAACCATACGGGCTAAGTCTTTAACAATCGCAAACACTGACTGAATCTTTAAAAATCAAAGGCAATGACTGAATTGGTAATAACCATATTTACTGAATCTTTAACAATCACATTCACTCAATCTCTGACAAGTGCATTTAATAAATCTTTTACAATCAAATGCATTTGTTGAATCTTTAACAATGACATGCACTGATTGAATTTTTAGCAACCACATGGACTAAATCTTTCGCAACCATATAGGCTGAATATCAAACAATGACAAGCACTCACTAAATCTGGAACAAGCACATTGACTAAATCTTTAAGAATTGCATGCATTTACTGAATCTTTAAAAATCACAATCACTGATTGATCTTTGACAATCACAAGCACACACTGAATCTTTAACAACAACAAGCTATTACTGAATCCGTACGAATCACAAGCACTGACTAAATTTTTAACACTTATATGGATCATCTGTATCTGACTAAATCTTTAGCAATCGCATGGGCTGACTAACCCTTTCACAATCACCAGAAATGGCGGAATCTCTAACAAACACAAGCCTTGACTGAATCTTCAACAATCACAAGCACTGACTGAATCTTTAATAACAACAAGCATAGTCCGAATCTTTAACAATCACAAGAACTGACTGAATCTTTAACAGTCACAAGCATTGACTAAATATTTACCCACCACACTAACTAAATAATTAACAATCACAAGTACTGACTGAATCTTTAACAATCACATGTATTGCCTGAATGTTTAACAATCGCCTACTGAATCGTTAGCAATCACACGCATTGGCTGAAGATTTAACAGTCACATTGACTAAATCTTTAAGCATCACATGAATTGATTGAATCTTTAGTAATCACAAGCACGGACTGAATCGTTCGCAATCAGCAGCATTTACTGAATTTGGAATAATTACAAGCACTGGCTGAATCTTTAACAGTCACAAGCACTGACTAAAGCTTTAATAATCACAAGCACTGACTGTATCCCTAACAATCAGAAGCATTCCACTGAATCGTTTATGATCACTAGCACTGACTGGGTCTTTAACAATCGCAAGCATTAAGTATATCTTTAACAATCACAAGCACTGTATGAATCTTTAACAATCTCAAGCATAGACTGAATCTTTAGCAATAACAAGTACTGACTGAATATGTAATAATTACAATCAATGACTGAACC
Organism: Margaritifera margaritifera; assembly: GCA_029931535.1. Lineage (NCBI taxonomy): Eukaryota > Metazoa > Mollusca > Bivalvia > Unionida > Margaritiferidae > Margaritifera > Margaritifera margaritifera. Next base: position 195,347 of record JAQPZY010001388.1, read on the forward strand.
AATTGCAAGCACTGACTGAATGTTTAACAACGACAAGTACTGATAGAATCTTTACCAATCACAAGCAAAGACTAAATCTTTAACAAGCACATTGGCTATATCTTTAACAACCATACAGACTGAATCATCAACATTCACAAGCACTGACTTTGCCTTAACAATCGCATACAACGACGGAATCTTTACCAATCGAAGGCACTAACTGAATGTTTAACAATGACAGGCATTGATAGAATCTTTACTAATCACAAGCACTGCCAGAATTTTTAACCAGCACATTGACTAAATCTTTAACAACCAGAGAGACTGATTCTTTAACAATCCCAAGCAATGACTGAATCCTTGACAATCACATGCAGTGATTGAATCTTTAATAATTACAAGCATTAACTGATTCTTTAACAATCACAAGCATTGACTGAATCTTTAAGAAAGACAGTGATTAAATTTTTAACAGTCGAAAGCAGTGACTAAATCTTTAACAATGACAACCAGATACCGAGTCTTTAACAATCACAAGGATTGATTGAATCTTTAACAACTACATTGACTGAAACTTTAACAGTCAGATGCACTGATTGATTCATTAACAATCACAGTTATTGACTGCCTGACTGAATCTTTAACAATCACAAGAGCTGACTGGATCTTTAACAACCACAATGAATTTACTGAATCTCTAAGAATCACAGGCACTAACTGAATCTTCAACGATCACAAGCATTGACTGAACTTTGAACCATAAGAAGCACTGACTAAATCTTTAAAAATCACAGGCGCTGACTGAACCTATATCAAAAGCACTGACTTGATCTTTTACAATCGCAACCACTGACTCAATCGTTAATCACAAACAGTGATTGAATCTTTAACAATCACAAGCATTGACTAAATCTATACCAACCACACTGACTAAATCTTTAACAATCACTAGCACTGAATGAATTGTTAACAATCACATGCATGGACTGGGTCCTTAACCATCACAATCACTGACTGAATTGTTAACAATCACAAGCACTGACTAAATCTTTAGCAATCGCATGCACTGACCAAAGGTTTAACAACTTCTAGCACTGACTAAATCTTTAACAATCACAACCACTGACTGAATCTTTAGCAATCACAGGCAGTGGCTGAATCTTTCACAACAGCAAGCACTGACTAAATCCTTAACAATTACAAGCACTGAATGAGTCATTAAAAATTTCAGGCATTGATTGATTCTTTAACAATCCCACGCATTGGCTAAATCGTTAACAACCACGCTGGATAAATGTTTGAGAATCACAAGCACGGAGTGAATCTTAAGTAATGACAAGCACTGACTGAATTTTTTAAACAATCATAAGCATTGACTGAATCTTTAAGAATCACATTTACTAAATCTTCAACAATCACAAGCAAATAATGAATTGTTGACAATCACAAAGGATGGATTGAATCTTTGACAATGACAACCACCAACTGAATCTGTATTAATCAGAAGAACTGACTTAATCTTTAACAATCACACGCACTGACTGTATCCTAAACAATCAAAAGCACTGATTGACTCTTTAACAATCACAAGCACTGTTGGAATCTTTAACTATCACTATCACTGACTGAATATTTAACAATCACAAGCATTGACTAAATGTTTGACAATCACACTGACTAAATGTTTGATAATTACAAGGACTGACTGAATCTTTATCAATCATATGCACTGACTGAATCTTTAACAATCACAAACACTGACTGAATCTTTAACAATATATAGCATTGACTGAATATTTAACAATCACAAGCGTTGACTGAATCTTTAAAAATAACAAGCATTGACTGAATCTCTTACAATCACAAGCATTGACAGGTGCTTTGGCAATCATTAAGAGTGAGTGAATCTTTGACGATCACAAGCAATGACTAGACCTTTAACAATCACAAGCAATGACTGAATCTTTGACCATCACAAACATTGACTGAATCGTTAACGATTAACAACATTGACTGATTTGTTAACAACCACAGGCATTGAAGGAATCTGTAAGAACCAGACTGACTAAAGTTTTAAAAGTCACAAGCAGTGACTGAATGTTTAATAATAACAGACACTTACTTAATCTTTAACAATCACAAGAATTGGCTCAATCTTTAACAACCACACTGACTGAATCTTTAACAATCACAAGCATTGGCTGAATCTGTAACAACTTTATTGACTGAATCATTAACAATTAGTACTGACTGAATCTTTAATAAACACAAGTATTGACTGAATCATTAACAATCAAACAATCTTTAAGAATCACACGCACTGACTGAATATTTAACAATGGAAACACTAACTAAATCATTAACAATCACAGGCAATGACCGAATCTTTAGCAATCACAAGCACTGAATACATCTTGACAATCGCAAGCACTAATTGAATCTTTAACAATCACAAGTACTGGGTGGATCTTTAGCAATCACAAGCATTGACTGAGTCTTTAAGAATTGCAGGCATTGACTGATTCTTTAACAATCACACGCATTGTCTAAATCTGTAACAACCACAGTGACTAAATCTGTGGGAATCTCATGCACGGAGTGAAGCTTTAACAATGACAAGTACTGACTGAATCTTCACATGCATTGATGACTGAATCTTTCAGGAATCACACTGCCTAAATCTTGAACTATCACAAGCAAATAATGAATTGTTGACAATGACAAGCACTGACTGAATCTTTATTAATCAGATGAACTGACAACAATTTCAACAATCACAATCGCTGATTGAATCTTAAACAATCACAAGCACTGATTGAATCTTAAACAATCACAAACATTGACTGAATATTAAACAATCACAAGCATTGACTGAATATTTAACAATCAGAAGCATTGACTAAATCTTTAACATTCACACTGACTAAATGTTTGACAATCACAAGGACTAACTGAATCTTTAACATTCGCAAACACTGACTGAATCTTTAACAATCAGATGCACTGACTGAATCTTTAACAACCTCATGCACTGACTGAATGTTCAACAATTACATACACTGACTGAATCTTTAACAATGGCAAACACTGACGGAATCTTTATTAATCATAAGCCCCGATTGGATCTTTAACAATCACAAGCACTGACCGAATCCTTAACAATCGCAAGCATTGATCAAATCTTTAATTATAAAAGCAGTGACTGAATCTTTAACAATCACAAATATCGACTGAATCGTTAACAATCACAAGCATTGTATGAATCTTTTAGAATCAAAAACATGGACTGAATCTTTAACAGCTGCATTGGCTACATCTTTAAGAATCAAACGCATTGACTGAATCTTTAGTAATCACAAGGACTGGCTGATTATTTAACAATCACAAGCACTGACTGGATCTTTAACAATCACACGAATTTACTGAATCTTTAAGAATCACATACATTAAGTGAATCTTGAACGGTTACAAGCCTTGACTGAACCTTGAACCATGAGAAGCAGCGACTGAATATATAAGAATCCAAAGCACTGTTTTCTTCTTTAACAATCGCACACACTATCTCAATTTTTAATAATGCAAGGACTGACAGAATTGTTAATAATCACTAACATTGATTTAATCTTAAACAGTCACAAACACCGACTGAATTTTCATCAATCACAAGCAATGGCATTTAAGCTCAGTCTTTAAGAATCACACTAAATCTGTAACAATCACAAGCAGTGTATGAATTGCTGACAATCACAAGCATGGACTGGATCTTTAACAATCACAAGCACTGACTGAATCGTTAACGATCACAACCACTGACTAAATCTTTAACAATCACAAGCACTGACTGCAAGTATCTTTCACAATGGCAAACACTGACTGAATCTTTAAGAATAACAAGCACTGACTGAATCTATTACAATTACAACCATTGACTGATCCTTTAACAATCACACACATTGACAGAACAACCAAACTGGATAAGTCTTTGAGAATAAATTCACGCAGTGAATCTTTAACAATCACAAGCATTGACTAAATCTTTAAGAAGCACATTGACTAATACTTCAGCAATCACAAGCAAATAATGAATTGTTGACAATCTCAAGGATGGACTACATCTTTAACAATGAACTGACTGAATCTTTAACAATCACATGCACTGACTAAAACTTTAACAATCACACGCATTAGCTGAATCCTTAAGAATCACTAGCACTAAATGAATCTTTGACAATCACAAGGATTGACTGAGTCATATACAATCACAAACATTGAATTAATCTTTAACAATCACAAGCATTGACTGAATCTGTAACAATCACAAGCATTGACTGAATCTGTAACAATCACAAGCACTGACTTAATCTTTAAGAACCACAGCGATTGACTGAATCTTTAGCAACCACATTGACTAAATCTTTGACAGTCACATGCATTGAATAAATCTTTAAGAATCACTTGCGCTGCATGAATTTTACAGAATAACAAGCGTTTGCTGAATCTTTAACAATCACAAGCACTGACTGAATGTTTCACAACCACATTGATTGAATCTTTGACAATCGCAAGCATAGACTGAGCTATCTATCCTTAACCAGCAATTTCTCACCTGACTGATATTTAAAAATTCTTCATTCATGTTTGTTTCAGAATTTGTGACCATTGTAGCATTGATCTTGCTCAGTTTTACCGGACCGTTGGAAATTCCTTTTACGTTTTCTCGCACTCGTGCCTCAAGTTCACAACTACAGGATCTGGCCTTGTAAATGCTGTCCAGTGTGGTCAATTCGCTGTCTTTGTCTGTGCCATACTTTGAGTAAATGCCTATCAGATTGCTGGAGTTATCACCATAGCGCTGATGAAATTTAACCAATTCAGAATGCGATTTTGTCTCAACTGGAAAAAATATTACAATTATAACAAAAAGTTGATACATGTATATTAAAGTATTATTATTCTTCAATGGAAACAAATGAGACTTTACATTTTTTTAAAAAAATAAGTAGATGCAAATTATATATCCTCATATAGAGCAATTACACTTGACTACAACCAAAATGCTTCCGCAATAAATGTTGTCAAACTTTACTAATTCTGGGTCACTTAGAACGAAAATTATACTTAAAATTGTTGATTGGCTCTAGTTTTAAAGATATTATACTGGGTCAGTATATACGACCCTTGACGTGGGAATGGCGGACGATAAGTGAGTTATAAAGGGAAGGGATCTCAATTTAAACCAGAAATGACTAAAATACGTCTTTGACTGGATCTATGAATAAATCTATGACTAGGTTTGGACAGTACTTGCTTTTTAGGCAAAACAATGAATGATGCAATCTGAAGCTGGTATTGCATCATACATGATATGAATTGCATCATGTTATTCCTAGAAGTCATGGATGATGCCATCATAACTAAGCTTACATCACTCTGCTGAAGAAATTGCCCTATATCAGCTCTACAAATCATACAGTGTCGTGCTCTCTTATTTGGCAGTGTTTGATTTTGCAAAGGGACACATTTCTGTTTAGCCAAAGTCAGCAGAGATGCTCGTACTTGTGTGAACAATGCAGATAACATCTGCTATGTTTGTGGTGAAGTGACTTTTGCATTACAAAAGCGCAGTATGACCACTATGGTCAAGAAAGCCTATCACCTTTAGTTTGGCTTCACAATTGAAGATCAGGACAAGATGTGGTCCCCACACATATGCTGCAAGACTTGTGCAACAAATCTTCGCCTTTGGTTGAACAGGAAAAGGAAATCTATGCCTTTTGCAGTGCCAATGATTTGGAGAGAGCCAACAGATCATATCAGCAATTGTTACTTCTGCATGGTGCCTCCAGTTGGGAAAGGTGTGTCAAAGAAGAAAAAGTGGACTGTGCATTATCCAAACATTCCGTCAGCTATACGACCAGTACCCCACGGAGAAGGACTGCCGGTTCCTGATGCACCAGAATCATTCTCACTTGAGTCAGACGAGGAAGAGGAAGAGGATGAAACTTCTACTCCTGAACCATCAATGTCACATGACCCATATTTTCTCCCATCCTCCTCCTCTGAACCACACCTCATAACACAAGGAGAACTGAATAACCTTGTCAGGGATTTGGAACTACCCAAGAGTAAGGCAGAGCTGTTGGGCTCCAGACTACAGCAGTGGAATCTCCTGGCAGGTAATGTTAGGGTTTCCATGTTCCGTGACCGTCAAAAGGATCTTGTCCCATTCTTCTTCATGGAAGGTGATCTCGTAGCCTGCAACAACATCGATGGTGCGATGGCAGCCCTCAACATCGTTCATGATATAGATGAGTGGAGACTGTTCATTGATTCATCGAAGACGAGTCTGAAAGCTGTTTTGCTGCATAATGGCAGTGTTTTGCCATCAATTCCAGTTGGTCATGCAGTCCATATGAAGGAAACCTATGAAAATATGAAACAACTTTTGAGGTGCATAAACTATGACCAACATCAGTGGGAGCTTTGTGGCGATTTCAAGGTTCTTGCTTGGTCTGCAGACTGGATACACAAAGTACTGCTGTTTGCTCTGCGAATGGGATAGTCGTGCGAGAGATTCCCACTCATCAAGAGAGATTGGCCACTCTGCCAGTCATTGGAGCCTGGGATGAAAAGTGTTCAGCATCTACCACTTGTTGAATCAAGGAAGATTTTGTTACCACCCTTGCACATCAAGCTAGGTCTGAAGAAGAACTTTGTCAAGGCCAAGGACAAAACACAAGCAGCTTTCAAGTACATCCGTGGAAATTTTCCAAGGTTAAGAGAAGCTAAGATAAAGGAAGGTGTCTTTGTTGGTCCTCAGATTCGTGAACTTCTTCGATATGATGCATTTCACCGTGGATTGCGTGGCAAGGAAAAGACGGCATGGAAAGCCTTCCAGTTAGTGGCAACACATTTTCTCGGAAACAACAAGGCAGTCAACTACAGGGAGTTGGTGGAAAACTTCCTCAAGGCATACAAAAGCCTTGATTGCAACATGTCACTAAAGATACATTTTTTGCACTCTCATCTAGATTTTTTTCCCACCAAACTGCGGAGCAGTGAGCGACGAGCACGGCGAGCGATTTCACCAGGATATTGCAACAATGGAGAAACGCATTCAGGGCAAATGGAGCCCATCAAGACTATTTGCTGGACAGTGACAATAGATGCTCCATTTAATGAATGCAAGAGACAAGCCAAGAAGCGCCTAGTAGACACTGAATAAGGACTAAACTATGTACTTATATATACATAATAGTTTTGTTGACTTTTGTTTCAATATATTTTTTATTTATATAACCCTTTTGCTGTTTTTTAAAGTGTTACATAAACAGGACAGGTGAAATATTATCATGTAATGCAACCATAAACACATGAAAAGACCTAGGTTTACAATTTATGATTAAAAGTCTACTATGTACACAATATACATAGACGTAAAATGTAAAAACTTAAATATCTTGGAAGCAGTAGCCAATCAGTTGTTTTAATTGTCATATTTGAAATCAGCACATCAAAGTCCCTAATAAATAGCACATTTTATCTCTGAAGCAGACGACTTTGGTAAAATTGTAGACCAGTGTAATAGTTCAAAAAATAAAAATGTGTCCATAAACATAGATGCTCCCACCCATATTATGCAAATACAGAACAAAGCTCTAATCAAACAGTGGATATATATCGGTAAATTTGATCCAAAAGCTGTTAAAATCAAAACTTTGTAGCCGAGATCTTCTTAATGTAGTGCCTTACCCTAACTTCAATCCATGAAGTCGTTCAAAATGTATTGAGTGGAAAAGAAATCAATGATGGACACAAAGAGAGGTGATGCAACAGGATGGGATGAAGTAGATGGACACGTTTCACACCATACATAACTTTAGTACCTCACATCACGATGATAACTTCTCGAGTTCCAGTTTGCTGACTATAGGGATCTATTTTAAGATGACATGCATTTTCCCTTAATCGGCAGGCACTTCAGACACCCCCCAATATTATATGATGTCACACGACATCACCTGATGTACTAATTTTATTACTGTCTTCTCTTTTGGAACAATCGCATTATAGTGTTATCTAGTGGAGTATAGTGCCGTTGCCTTCAGTTAGGGCAATAAACCGCACAAAACAACACTATAAAGTGACAGGTTTCTTGGTAGAAGGGAACAACAGAATAGTATTCATCCTATATTGATATCACAGGGCATACAAAACTTCTATTACACATACTTTTAATTTTACATGATTCATCTGGCATTCCATACCGGTGTTCAAATCTTTACTTCTGCATCACACATCCAGAATGAGACTGTTTATGTGTTTTGCCTAAATTTCCTGTGTTGATACTCTTACATGTAAGGAATCAAGCTTTTATAAATCCCAGTTTGTACTGAATTTAATTGACACTGTAAAGCTAAAAATATCTATGGAGTCTAAAAGAGGGAGTATGTAATAAACTTAGCTGTCTTACACATTTAGGTGATCCTGTAAAAAAATAACTGATACATTTACCTAGCAGTTTGTATAAATACGTTTTGGCATACAAACATATACGACATTAGAGGATAATAATATCAGAGACATAAAAACATCGTCGGCACAAGTTGATGTCAAATTAGTACCTGCTGATCTGATGATAATAACACAACCAATTTCTTAGAACTGCAGAAACAGATAGATGACGAACTTACAGCTGGAATGGAGAAACTCAGAGAGATAGTAAGCACAAGGGAACAAGTTCCAGTGCAAGTTGTAGAAAATAAATAAGCAAAGCGAACAAGTTGTAAAAGAATATACGAAATTCCTAATAGTATAGTGTTATACTAGGAAGCATTGACGAATTAGATAAAAATGTGAATGATTAAGAAAAGATTGTAAAAAAGATTGAACCAAAGTTAACAACATGAACAGAAAATTAATACCCAACTAAATAAAAAGACTTAAGTATCATGTGAAAGAATTGATTCAGTTAAATCAGAAAAGGAAGGACACATAGAGACATTTGGAACTGAATAAAACTCAGAATCTGGAACAAGGAGTTTTGCTATAGATACCAAAATTAGAGTACAAGCTCTTGAAATGAAAACAAAAAGTTTAATAGAGCTAAAAGTAGTAAACAAGAGCTCATAAAAGAACTAATACCCGTTTGTATATAGCTTTATGATTTTAAAGATATAACAGATCTTGGACTTTCTTTCCATAGAGTTGAAAAAGGCGAAGCAATAAATAAATACGGTTTGTCTGGTTTATTTGTCTGGTTACACAATATTGCAAATAAAATGTTACCACTTTGGATTTAATTATGCTCTATCAGGTATTATTAAATACAAGTAATATACATGTATAAGTGATACACAGTATTGTGCCATTAAATATATAAATCGGGTTTATATAAAAACAAAATGAAAGTTGAACATTAATTCACAAACTGATATGAATTTTGTGTGTTAGATTAGAGGTAATTTATTTAAGCGTTTATTACTGACTGAATCTGAAAAGAGAACCTAATGATACAAATAAATTAAAATATCAAAGAACTAAAGAATCAAAAAGATTTTTTATCTTGAAGAAAGCAATATTATATATTTTTACATAGAAAGAGTTGATAAAAGTGCAGAAACTTTTGTATTCTTATTTCATATGGAAGATAGTATCAAAATTTGTTAGAATTAAATAGCGAATTAAATAGCGAACAAGTTATAGCAACAGTAGCAGTTATGTTTAGTGGAACAATTGTTAAACACCTTATAATTCACAGGAGGCAATTTTCTATTTTAGTTATTTGATTCAATGGTTGAAGCTAAGAAAGAGTAAGGTATGCTAAACCAGTTGTTGAATTACAAAAGAAAATTACGAGTTGAATAAAAAGAGAGCAAAATCACTTGATCACATGAATGAAAGATTAAGAAAACAAGGTTCGGTTACACAGAACTTAAATAATTTGAATGTGTTTTTTCTCTGTATTCATCTACTTATCCAAGAGAAATGAGAGCGAATTCGAGCAGTTTTAGATATTCCTAGGCCATCTAAACTTAATGATTTTACTTATCTCCAGATAAACAGATGACTTATGAGTAATGATTTATAGGTGTTATAATTATATATATTTATAAATAGCTAAATATTTTATAACTAAAGAAACACATATTTTATATTGATTTTTTATGTTGTAATAGTTGCTATTGTTTATATTGCATGTAAGTATCTGTGAGTTCTAGAGCATTATCACTTTATTTAAATAAATTAAATGGATCAAAGAGACTGCATAGAAAATACATAACTCATCTGAAGCAACAAGAAGCACCACCGAGTGTAAAGCATCTTAATCAACGCATCATAGTATTACATATAATCCGAGTAGTATTAAAGACTTAGAACGTTAAGAGTGGGAACGGCTAATGCGCAGAACGTTGATACTGAAGTTGTTCAGTGTATTGTATGTGGGAAGAATATGAGAATACCGTTTGGTTTCTAGATCATAACATATCATTGTCCATTGTATATTTTTGTTTTTTTCTCATGTCTTAAGATTTACGACTACATTAGGGAAAGCATCTGAAGTTATAGATGATGCGAAAAAAGATTATAAATTGGAGAATGTTTGTCTTCAGTATTATAAAATTACTTCGGACATAATGGCTTACTCTATAAACGAAAAGTGTAGAATAGCTTTCCTTTCTTGCATGACTATATCACAAGAGAGAGATTTATTGATGTAGCTGTTAATATAGCCTTAACAAATGTCATACGTGATTCGCCAAGAATTTGTTTCAAAGGCGTATTGATTACTATGTAGAAAAAAATCCCACAGAGGTTGATCATAAGAAGCAGTTATAAAGTGAAGAAACGATCAATGAGCAAAGAAATAGTCTTTGATTAACACAGACGCATTAGTAATATTACTGTTAATAACTTTTATACTGATCACCAGTGATCATGGTTGGATCTAAGAAGCATACATGATAATAGGTTATCATTTTTCTGCCTTTGTTCTAAGTAAGAAGAGAGGGGATAAATCTTATTTCACAATTTACAGCAAGTTGGACATGATATTCATAAGAACATAGATAAGTTATTTTGCTATTTATTAAGCATGTTTGAGTATGATATAACATCCTTAATTAAAAATTATGTATATGAAATTTTTGAAGAAAAGCGAAGTTTAATAGGAGTGAAGTAAGGATGTGTTAACACTCAATTAACCGGTAAACTTGCTAGCAACTCTCAGAGAGATTTTCTCGTGTTTTAGCAAATTAGTTTGGTTACTATAAAATGTTTTAATAATTGAAGTTCAATTTAAGCATCTATATGTATACATTACAAAGGATGGCTGGATGACAAGCGAGAGTGAGAGACAACTTGCAAGTGTGTAAATGTTAACATTTTATATTAGATAAATAATAGTTGTGTTTGCATTGTTATATCCTTTTGTTTGATGAAAGACAATAAATTACATTATCTTATCTTGTCTATGTAAATGATGTCACGTGATTCCTACCACGGAAGTTGACAGTTAGAAAATGCGCTCATAAAGGAAAGATTGTTTGAAACTTTGCTTATATAACTTACTTATGGCTTGATTGTGCACTTTTTGACTTCTCATCATACTATAAAAACTGGAAAGTAAAATTTGCGTGCGATCGCAAAAAAAAAAAATAAATCATGGCGACAATTTGTCGCCGGCCAGTATAAATGTAGAATATAATTTTGGACTGTTATTAGATCGTTTTTGTTTAAGCTGATCAAAAAATTAAATCAAGTTAAGTTTTGGCATACATTTTCTTCAGTCTCGGATGGTGTATAGGTTGGTTGTGGTGTGTATTACTCTCAAATAGCGGTGGCATTCATTGTTTAGTATTCTACTTAAGAGTCCAAAACAACCCACATCCAAAGGATGCAAAATGTGTGATGTATGTACGGGAAGCACAAACAGTATGATCTTCTTCTGTCTGGCCCATGTAATGATTGTCGCAGTGACATGAGCTCTGTGTCCATCATAAAGCGAAAGTATGTGTTGATCTTCTGACAGACCTTGTACATACTTAATGAAGTGTTCTTCCATGTACTTTTTTAAATACATCACTGTTGCTCCAGTCAGATTAACTCACAGTGCCTGCTGCTCCTGAAGTACAGCCTTCTAATATGTCTTTTTTCATATTGCTACCCGGAAAAATGAAAAAGGTGGGATTTGTGTACCCATGGCATTTTACTAGCGCAGATTCTAACATCTGATCTTATGTGCACTGCCAAAATTTGGCTGGAACAAAGTTCCTGACACAGAAATACAGTGTTTGTGAATAGACGGTCTCCTTAACATCTAGAACGGGTTCAAAATGTTCATTGATATTTTGAATGTAGATATAACATTCATTCGGTCCACCTTTATTCGGCTCATCCCCACTGTTTAAAGGTATATAGGGCATCCACACGTTGTTAGATTGACCATTGAGTGCCTAACTAGCACAGTAAACAGTAGAGTTACAAATTGTCGCAAATGCAAATATTTCATGCTCGGTTCCCTACGTACCTTGTTCTTGCATATTTGACGTTTTCAAGTATTGGTGGAGAGGTCTCGACTCAACCCGTTTAAGCATTTGCTCATTTGATTTCATGAAATTAACGATTGTGTTCCAGACATTATTGTGGTAAGACTGTACTAAGAAAAAACTATTGCTGAATGACCTAAACAAGCAGTTTTCATGACCTCTCATTGTAACTGTTTTTTATAGGTTCTGCATGTACATTCATTTCCCGAACTCTACCCAAGATATGTTGATGATTGTGTTGCAACTTGGCCAAACAGTAGTTCTTTTTCATACTGCCACTTTTCATCAACAGAATGAACTTGGATCGTGGCCTGTAATAGCGACATGATCGTTTTCGACCTCTTTTTCAGATTCTTTCGTACTTTCTTTTCTTTAATGGAAGACAATTCTCAGTTTCTTCTTTCAAAAGTCTTTTTTTGCCGTATTTCATAGCTGAAGTTTGGTAGACTTTTGATGGATTTTTCATGGTGTTCGTCATCGCTGGATTTTTGTCATCTTTAGATGGACTTTCGGTAGTTATTTTCGTCTGTGGAGTTTGGTCAGTTTAATTCCTCTTATATAACTTAATCCGATTACTATGGATTGCCGTTTCAGTCCTTCCGGGGTTTATGTTTTGTTTCTTATTTATAGATTTTGTTGTGAAAGGGCCAATCCAACAGTCGCTAAGTTTACTCCCTTTCTAATGTCTTTGCTCGTGTTTTGAACCAAAATGATCGTTCCCAACGTTGAAATGCAGTTCCTTCATCTTTGCGTCATAATATTTGCTTTGTTTCCTCTATGCAAGCTTAATATTCTCAACTGCATCGCTCGTTTGCATAACAAATGAAGGAATGGGTCACATCTATGGATAGTTACTGTTGCTCCGGCTCACAAGCTATCGTCATAATGGCGGATTCAGTAGCATCAGCAACATATTCATTGGTAAATATTTCCAACAATATTTCTGAAACTTTCCTACCTGATTGCAAGAATGTTTCTATTCGTGTGTTAAAGAAAGGCTTGAACTACAACACGAGGATATATTCATCAAATTTGGATTTTCGATGGCGAAAATCAGGTGAAAGTTGCAGCACGTTGCTGGCGGTCTATGAGAAAGAACGAACATCCTCACAAATTTCAAGTAGACATTTCGATAGAAGACGACAAAATAACAGAATCGTTCTATTCTTGCAAAGTTCAGTATGTTTATTAATTAAATCAGAATTTCTACTATGACTTCTGTTATGTGCTTTTTATGAATTTTTTTCAATCTAAAATAAAACTTTCGTCATGTGTTCGCATCCGTTAAATTCATATCATAGATGCATAATTGTCATGTAATAATAAAAACCAAGTTCTTTTTCTGATCTACGATAAAAAAATTATTTATTATCAGTTAATAATTTAATTATATTTAGGAAAAACATTAAAGTTACAATAAATAACAAACAATTTATACAACGTTTCCTGAGTGATTGAAGGGAGTGTTTTGCGTTCGTTACGCCGCGTTAACATATATCCTCAGATGGACGGATGAAAGCATTGTATAATGGTATCATTGATAAACCAGTAAATTTAAATTATTTAAGATCCATGTAACACAATAATTTATCATAATCTTTTAAAAAGGAAGAAGTAATAATGGCACGTCGAAATAAACAGCTACAAGCACATTGACGGGGTTATATTTGCATCCACTTTTAGTTTTGTTTGCTAATTAGTGTGATGCGTTTTATCTTACTTCGTTGATGTCATAACATTTTGCAGATGTTATAAAATCACTAATTTGTAAGAGATAAGTTTTATTTGAAGTCAGCATGACTAAAATACAATAAATGGCAGGACATAGCTTGCTGTTATTTATAGTCTCAGGCCTAATTAAAGACAAATAAAATATTGTATTACAGCTTCACCTCTTCATAAAGTTAAAATATTTAAAAAAAATATAAAGTCAAACATTTATTAAAAAATTTAAACTTTTGAAATAAATGATGCCAAAGTCCAATTTTGCGAGACTAGATATTGAATAGCATTAAGGCCATTCCAGAACTCAATGTGGAAATGGTTTTAACAGCCCACAACCTACAGTATTTTATTAAAATTTCTCCAAGAAAAACAACCTGTGTCAATCAACCATATAGTTGTTGCCTAACCATCAGAGAATAGAAAAAGAAAATCATTTTTGAGCAACTTGAAACTAATTACAAGTAAATGATCAATATAAATTTTTTTAACAAAATCAACGCTAATGAAGTATGATGCAGGATTGCAATATTTCAAATTTAATTTAAAAAAACAAAAACAATCCAAAGTCATAAAAAGACAAAACTAAACAACACGTATGCACACAAAAGTTTCTTCATTGCTTCCAACATTTTGAGTGAAATAAGAAATAGAATTCGAACATAAGAATACTATTAGCATAAAATTGCAATAATAATTTTCACAACTACAACAAATATGTCATTATGTTAAAGCAGATGTGTGTATTTATATATGAAATATGATTAAAATTAATGTATCACTTCCAGCGCAGACATTTTTCATGTTGGTTTATGGTTTAGGAAAATTTACCTAAAATCACCATTGAAGTCGTTCAGGATAACGACAACCTGCATTGCATGTGCGTCAAATACAATGGCAAATCATTTTTCTGATATATTTTCAATGATTTTCTGCGTAATCTTTAAATAATCCTTTGCAATGCAATAAGAAAGTAATCACGCGTGGTCTTTTGCTTATGAGCAGTGGACAGTAACGCGTAACTACACAGTAAATTTTTCAGATACATTTCAGCGATTTTCTGTTAGTCTTTAAAAATCCTTCGCAATGTAATAAGAAAGTAATCAAGCATTGTCTTTAGCTTGTGAGCAAATGTGGTGGATAGCAACGCATTACTACGCAGTGAATTCGATGCCTATGTTTGATTGGTCAAAAATAATTAATGTGCCCGGTTTGATTGACAGTTCCGAACTATCCATTCCTCAAGGAGTCATCTGCCGATCCTGTTTCCGCTCTTGAAGGAATATCCAGTTTCACAGGCAGTCGATCATTTCTGCCATACACTAGGGAAATAGGGTTTTCTTGGTAGACGCGTGTTCCGCCCTTCTATATCCAACAGCGTGTATGGCAATTTCTCATCCCAGTCATATTGTTTTTCATTTACGTATTTAGATAACATGCTTCACAGTGCCCTATTATATCTCTCAGTCTGTCCACCAGTTTGTGGGTGATCGGGCGAAGCAATGCGGTGATCAATTCCCAGTTTCTGGCAAAATGTTTCGTTCAAGTTACTACAAAACTCTCGGCTGTTGTCTGTAATGAGCACTTCAGGTGTAACATGGTTGGACACAAGTTTAATCAAAACATTAAGAACGCTTTCCGCTGTCTTGTCGGCGATTGCTTAAGCTTCCACCAATTTTGTCAAGTATTTAGTGAAGACTACAATATATCTGTTGCCTGTGAACAAACAGAGAATACAAATAGCGTACATTCTGGATTGGTTTCATTTAATGTCCATGGCGTACAACATGAAATGTATGAAAGTGAGAATAATCCGCCTCTTGCTTCACACGGCCTCAGATCAGAGTAGACCTCTATATACCACGCATGAGACACAAGTAGACAAAACTGAATCACTCACATGTGGTTGTGTGTGGTTATCTTGTATATTGAATTGGCTTATTTTAAAAGGCAGATACCCTTCCGGACATACAACAAATGTACAAATGTATGGGTTCCTGTACCCCTGGAAATGTTCGCTCATGTGAAACGACTTATAACATGTCATGCGGTCACATATTTTCTACTGTTAAAATGACAAGGAATACTAATTAAGTTGCTGTTTAAGTTTTTGTCAGGAACGATGCTCTAAATAGAGAAAGGTACTATTACGGATCCGACGTGAAGTGTCTATACCAAGTTTCACATTTCATGGCCGTATGATACACGATCACGTTCCCTTATCGAAAAATGTAACCCATTTAGGGGAAATTCAGGCGAAATCCAGGTTTGGATACCCTCTTTTAAGTTACCCCTCACACTTTGAAAGTGTTTCCAACGGTCATGCTAGGTGTTACACTTAACACAAATGTCGCCTTAAAACATTAAAAATAAAAGTTGACAGAACAAAGTTTAATCATGTAGTTTTCAGAAAATCCATTCCACACTGTATGTGGACCAGGCAGTATAGGTACTATTTTAATCCCATACATAGATGAGTGTCACGGAATGGTGTTTACATAATCTTAATGTATTATTAATGTATTATATATATATATATATATATATATATATATATATATATATATATATATATATATATAGATATAAAGATATATATATGTATATATATAAACGAAAATGTATATATATATATATATATATATATATATATATATATATATATATATATAAACGAAAATGTACTCGGTTTTCGTTCATGCGAACAGCGTTACCCGAGGTTGGTTTATTTTTTACTTTAGCTATTTGACAATACTGAGTTTGGTTCGCCCAATGCTGCAGGGGCAAAGTGCCTGCAATGAGAAATCCCATTACCTCGAGTGCTCTGGCTCTGGATTTTCACAACCTCCAGAGTACTTATAGAGTAAATTATCGCTGTCTTATCACAACACAACGAGTTTTGCCATCAAGCAGGCGGCTTCCTGATGAGGCTTAGCTGAAGGCCCCTCAGAATTCTTGATATCTGGATCCATTTCAGTAAGTAAGGTGGTCTCGGGTGTTGTGGATTTTAGGAAAATTAAAAACTTCAGAATTTACATCGGGTTCTGCCTAACCAAAACAGGGTGTTGACTGTGTTCCTGAAAAGATGCACATCAATAACCACTTTACGGGAGCAATCTTCAGCTGTAGAGGTATGTGAAATATAAATTGTATTCTTTCTTGCTATCCGTTTTATGTGTTAGAATTGCTTTCTAAATCTAATTTTCGGGAATTTATTCTAAAGTGTACAGAGAGTCAGATCTATGTCACATAACACCATGCTATCAGATAGACTACAGTTTGTTTCAAGTTATCCATTTTATAACTGAACAAATTGAATTCAATGATATGTTGTATGTATTCAATGTTGAATAATGTTCGAGTTCTTATAATCCAGTGAGATTATTCTTGTCAGACACTCGATTCATGTACGAACGTGGTTATTATAGTAATAATCTCGTACAGTAGCTCTGATGAAATGATTTAATGTGTAACGAAACCACTTCAAGTGCGTGCATGCGTAATGTATATTATTGTATTCGTACTTAACCGTGTCTCATGTACTACACTGATCAGTCATTATATTTTTAGCTTTTTTGCGTTCGTAGAACTCTGTGGGGTTTCATGCAACCCGTATGCTTAAATCGATGGTAACCTTGACTCGGAGGACGGTATTGGTTTACTCGCAGTTAGGGACCAAAGCTTCGGGACCAGCGGGACTGTATGAAATAGGGAGGTTCTTGAAGAATACTTCGGCAGACTGGAAGGGGTGGACCATGCGTGGTGGCTCCTTGACTATTCGATGAGAGCTGTGGAACCGGAAATACATCGTGATCGTCAACTGGACACCACGAGATACATATGTTCCGTTTTTTAAATAAATATTATTCAAAATAAAAAAATGAGTGAAATCAATAATTCAATATCGCTAAATGAGCAAAAATCAATCATACGCACATCCTACTTGTAGATGAATCACACATTATTCATATTTCTGTACTAATTCTAAACATTGATCACCCTTGGTGATGAAAAATACATTATTATTTTTTTTTTATAAATCATATACTTTGATTACCCTTAATGATAGAATCATACATTGTTCATATTTGTGTATAAATTCTATACAATGATCGTCCATCGTGATTTATCCATATATCAATCATTTTTGTTTATAAGTTCCATACGTTGATTCTTGTTTGATTACTCGTTGAAGCTACTTGTTCTGATTAGTTCCATGATATAATTCATAAAATAAATAAATACATTGATAAATAACACAAAAGATCTATTTGTAAAATAAATTTTATAATAATTGTCTACTATAATCCTAGATATGTTGTTGCTTCAAAGGTCGTTTTTTGTAAAGAGACACACTGTAGAACCTTTGTAAAAGTATGTTTTAATTTCCAGTTGTCCAAGGTAATAAAATATTCAAGTGTGTGTGTGTGTGTGTGTGTGTGTGTGTGTGTGTGTGAAAAGATATAGTGTTCCTTTTAATTCTTGTCTAATACAAGCAATTTCCATTTTGATGTCAGGGAAATATTTTTGTATGACATTTTTTTTCTTATATTTCAAAATCTCCATATGAAGAAACTGAAGCACAAGATATTACCAAGAAATGTTGAGAAAATTATCGTCACAGAAGACGCAGTTGTTTTATTAGTGTTATATGTATATATATATATATATATATATATATATATATATATATATATAGAGAGAGAGAGAGAGAGAGAGAGAGAGAGAGTATATGTATAGTATGTACGATGTATCTTTGATATACCACGAGTTGTATAAATTTTGCATTAAAAGGAAACTCGGCTTGCCGAGTTTTTTCCTTTAAAATAAAAATTTAGACAACAAGTGGTATATCGAAGATACAGCGTATACACTCTGCATATATTTTAATTATATCACATACAAATACACATACTTATGTTCCAACAGAGTTTAAGATTGATTACATGAAACTTTGTATTGAGGGAGGAAGTTATATCTTCACATCCCTTCCCAGTGTGTCCGCTATATAATGTAGTTCTGCAGGGATTATAGCTATGCACAATCCTTTTGAGCCTCGATTTTCATTCATATTGATTAAATAAATAAAAGCGACTCTTAGGATTTAAACTCGAAAGTTGTGAAAGCGCGGCCATTCGATTACCGGCGATTTCATCGAAACGAGTGGGGGAATAGTCTTAGAGAAATGACGAACCAATAAGAGGTAATTCAAGCATTTGAAGTTATTTACAGTTGATATAAGACATTATTATGCTTTGCTTACGATTGCTATTGACTATAACATTGTTTTTTATCCTCTCTTTCTCTCTCTGTTATTCGGTTTGTCTGCCAGTTTTACCATCATAAAGTAAAACTGACATGCTGACTGACCAAACAACAAAAAGAAGGGGCTGGGGGTGCAGGGGGCTTATTAGAAGATTGTGCTATCTTCCATCTCTCCCTTTCTCTGTTTGCCTTAATGGATTCAGAGAGAAAGAGAGAGAGAGAGACAGACAGACAGACAGAGTGATCTGAATCAATTGAGGTAAAACTGACATACTTACTGAGCAACCAACACAGAGAGAAAGAAAGAGGGAGAGAAACCTTCAGAAATTTTAAGATTTAAAAATTATCTGTTTTAGAACCTTATTATTGGTTAAAAAACAAACAAATTAAAATAATGCATCAAATAGATTACAGTAGGTATATGCCAAAGAATTTACCGTTCGGCCTACTCGTCTCCACAAGCTATTGCAACTTTGCACCATTGATATCGTGTAACACTGTCGAAATATCCCATGGAAATTGTACACATATCATTATAAGGACTCGGGTTCCTGTAGGTTACTTAGTGTACGTTCAAGTTGAAGGTTTTCATCCAGCTTAAAATTCTTTCTTTTTTTCTCTCTCACTCCACAGATTTTCAAGTATAGTTGTCCCTTACGGCACGAGAGAGAGAGAGAGAGAGAGAGAGAGAGAGAGAGAGAGAGAGAGAGAGAGAGAGAGAGAGAGAGAGAGAGAGGGAGAGAGAGAGAGAGAGAGAATAGTGAAAGCAGAGGGGATTTTGAAAAAATTGTGCACATGTTTAATTCATTACAAAACGTGGATTTTTTTTTCTCTTCTCGTTATTTTCTTATTTTATTAACGATTAATAAGTGTAAATGCATCACTGATCTAGGGAGTATAAAAGCAACAGTCTACTGTTGACACAATACATTCTATGTGTATTTATACGCCATGGGCGTTTCACAATTTGATATACCAACAGTATTGGCATATCAAACTGCTTTATACCAACACTTAAAAAGCCATGTAATTTTTTTTTTGTATGTAATACACACACACACACAGACACACACACACATTAAAATATACAAAGTTCTGTCTGTACTGAGTAAGGATCACGGTGTGCTTATAATCTTAGATGGAAGAGTTCACATCCTATTCCTATCAATTGTGCTATTTTAAAAAAAAATCTGTTGGCAAACAAATAGGAATATGAAGTGAACTAAAAAAAAGTTCATATTTAGCATGAATTTTCATCAATGGCACATTTAATGACGTATATAATTTAAGCAGAGAGCAAGTGACAATTTGATGGTTTGTGCCCCTCAGTTTTAATGAAAGCTGAGTATACAGTTTGAAATAAAGAGTGACAAAACAACTCTTTTTCTCTACAAAAATCAGGTAGACTAGTTTGTTTTCATTACGGTTGTATGCTGGAAGCAATAATAGCCGCCAGGGTAGGTTGCCAACCTCGCCAAAACCAATTCCAGCGCCGCGGCGACAGGTTGCACCCACCAGGCGCGGTCCACCGCCGAAACCAGCCTCCAGGAGCCAGGCCGAACCTTCGAGACGCGAGTCGCCACCGCCACCAAAAACAGCCTTCAGGCGCCAGGTCGGACTGCCAATCACACCTGCACTAGTGAAGCGGATGGTTGCTTTCACCATTTCTGTGAAAGACTACCAAACCTTGGTGCCCGTCGACCCAACTCGAAAAAGCCGCGCCTGGCCAGCAGGAAGTCGTTCAGGTCATATCCTATTTCCGTAGCCCATCCACTGCCGCCATGAGGTCGAGCTGCTGATCTCCCAATCCAACGCCAAGACCCAAGAGAGCATTGAAAATGACATGCGCTTGGGTTCCGTTTGGCACTTTGAGTGCTGTTTAGAACTAGAAACCCACATTTCGCAGTACCGCCCGTTTCGGGGGCGGAGCTACATAACGTCGATAATGTGTATTCCGCTATGGCCTATCATCAATGTGAAAAACACTGACAACAGATGTTTTGAGTGGGCCATCCTGTCCGTTCTACACCCCGCGGACGATCACGTTGTCCGACAAGGGAAGTAGAGCCAGCACCTGGGCGAGCTCAAGGTTGATGGGATCGACTTCCCAATCGAATGATCTCGTGCGTACTGAGCATGTACATTGCATGTATACTGTTATACCTTTTTCTGGAGCGGACAATGCCCAAATATCTGTGGTAATGAAATGTGCAAATCACAGGCCATTCCTTTCGAGATATACTACCGAGATTCGGCTTAACCTTTGGCGATCCATCAATTCAAAGAAATAATTGCCTCTTCTCAATATGTATTGTAGCTGCTTAAAAAGTCATGTTCATTTCTCACAAGATTTTACTTGTTTATATATTTTCCATATCTTTCTTTAAGAACTTGCGATTTCTGTTTTAGAAAAAAAAGTTTAAAGATTCCAATAAATACTTTCTTATAGTTGTGTCTGGCTTAATGTACAAAATAACCCAATGCTTATGTGCATTAAGCGATTTTTATATTCATCCTTTTGTCTGAACGCCCTCCTGCAAACATTATGTTTTCTGCCCGATATCTCTTCTTGCCATCGACCAGTATTCAGGAAATCCAAGTAGATGAATATCTTTTGTGTTATAAACCATGCAATCGTGTTTTAGGTCTAAAAGTGTGGGCACATTACATTTTGGAGGATTTTGTATATTCTATAGGTTTGAGCGGACTTCCTTGTATACATTTGAGCATTACGGTCAAGCGTATACATTGCGCTGAACTATTTTCAAAACAGTCTCACTGTAGAAATTTATTTGTATATTTGGAACAAACAGTGCTCAACATATATTGCTTGTTCTTTCTCTCTCTCTCTCTCTCTAATATGAGGAGGAGGATTTTATTGCCTTGATCTAGTATATCTAGTAATTTCTAAGTTCCACGGTGTTCGGGAAAGGTGGCGCAGCGATATACTTAGCATTACACAATATTTACAACCAAACCTTGGAAAGTGAGATGGAGAAGATGAAGAAAAAAGAAAAAAATAATAATAAAAAAGAAATAAGAAAAAAAAAAAACAACATCCGGAACGTTATGTCACTTTTCCATCTCAGTTGGGGCAGTTATAAAATGACTTGAATAATGAAGTCCAAGAGAACCATCGAGAGATTATAAAGATCATGTAAGATTGTGGCACACAAATTACTGGCCTAAATGACAAGATCATGACTAACGCTAATATGTTGTCAACATAGCAGAAAATAATGATTTAACAGAGTTAGCCAGGGTTCATAAGAGTGACGATGAGAAAATGCGTCTGAAAATATTGGATATTGGCGCAGGATCCAGACAATGTGGAATAGAGGTGAATCCTCTCTCCGATAAAAAGTATATATATGTCTAAATAATTATCTACAAGAATATATAATACTCTGTCTTCAAAAGTAGAGGTCTCAATTTAATCTTCTATTGACCAGGTGGAATCAAATTAATATGACTCTATGTTCATGGTGTGTCTTCTATATTTTATTCATGTCAATATTTAATATTACAAGAATTATTAACATGCCAATAAAAGTCTTCTAGTCAACCTTACGGCCAATTTAGATCAAATTTACAAGAAATCTTCAACCAAAAGTATCTTCATATGGCTTTCTTAAAAACATAGTTTTCTCAGAACCTGGTTGCCAAATGTCTTTTCTATTTCATTACCAGAAAATCCAAAATTCATTCATACCCGATATAAATGTATCTTTTACAACGGTAATTTATTTACTGTTTTTCATATGCTTATAATAACGTTTGGTCCACTGCATTTTGTCATACGTTTGGTCCACTGCATTTTGCCACACATTTGTGCCAAAAATAGTTTATTGTCAGTTGAAAGATACCAGCCATTACTACACACCAATTTTGTATTATTGTTGTGTGCAACATTACTTTTTCAAACCCACTTATTTGTTTTTCTTCAGAAAAGGTAAACATTGAAAGGGAATTATAGTCATTGCTACGGAGGACTGACAGACTCCACTTCTCCATATCCTTCACAACAGGATACATTCAAATGTAAACTTTCAGACTATGAATAATAATGAATGTAGCAGGTAGAGTGATTTGATCGGATTCGATAAAAACTGCTAGCAAAATTCTAATTTCCACATTCCCCGTGGCCACTTGAGGCCGCTGTAAAGATACTTGGGAACCGAGTAGCCAACCAAACATGTTTTATCAAAGATACTTTGGTATAGCAAAAGTGTATCTAGAGGCTAGAGCATTTTTTGCATCTCACCGAAAATTGAGCGAAGTTGTCGTACGGTGATATTTTGTTAGACCATAAGTATGCATTCATTTGTCCAATTCACACTGAACGCATTTGCAAAGAAAAATAGTCCGCTACGGTGGATGAAAGAATTTTCTTGAAAGGTAAAGTAATATAAACATTCACAAGTGGTGGAAAAAGCTTGATTAATATAGCGTTATAAAAACATAGATATCCATTTTTTAGTCATATTTGCATTTAGAGCATGCGTATCGATAACTTGACCTAAATTAAGTTTCTGAAAAAAAAATAGAATAAAACTGTATACTTTAAAATCTGAGGGAAAGTAACATTTCCTCGGAGTTGTGTTAATATCTGCCAACCACTCTTTGTCCCACCTCACCATATTCCTTAGTAACCATCTCAATCCCCCCCCTCGCCTCCACTGGGCAACTTATGTTGGTTTAATTTTAAATCTGATTTCCCATATTAAATTATTGTAATTCTAACTGATAGGAGTACCCATATTAAATTATTTGCAATTAATTTTAACTGATAGGAGTACCCATATTAAATTATTGTAATTAATTCTAACTGATAGGAGTACCCATATTAAATCATTGTAATTAATTCTAACTTATAGGAGTACCCTTATTAAATTATTGTAATTAATTCTAACTGATAGGAGTACCCATATTAAATCATTGTAATTAATTCTAACTGATAGGAGTACCCATATTAAATTATTTGTAATTAATTTTAACTGAAAGGAGTACCTAGATTAAAGTATTGTAATTAATTCTAAGTGATAGGAATACCTAGATTAAATTGGTGTAATTACAAATAGGTATAAATAGTTAATCAACTGCCACTAGAACAAGCGATTCTTTTTCTTCTGTTTTTAGTTTTCAAAATTTCAGCACAAATTGACAAAGTCCAAACTATCCAGATTTGTTTTGAATTAACCCCCCTAAGCATGCAGTTTGTAAAGTTGAGCTTACTCATCCGTAATATCAGAGACCTCTATGAATAGAGGAACACTAAGGTGTGAAAACATCTGTGGATGTGCTCTTAGGTACATTTATAGGGGTTGTATCAAAATGGTTTTGAAATTATTTCGACTTAGTAATTTTCTGGTGAAATTTAAGAAAGAAAACAAAATGCTCGTTTAATTGGCAGATGATAAATCATTTTGACCTATTTATAATTACAATACTGTAATCAAGGAACTCATGTCAATTACAATTAATTGCAATGTATTCGTTCCTCATTGGAAGTCATATGGCCGAAATACACGGTGTAATGACCGAGAAGGGCACATAAACCTGAAGGGCACATAAACCGTAAGGGCTATTGGTAATGCACAATTCTGTACAGGTGGGTGGGGGATGGTACTCTGATTGTGAATAAATGGCTACAAATTATGGTAATAGTGATGTCCTATTTATTTCAATCAAGTATCCTGTAATATTGGCAGTGAGTGTATGAAATGTGTTCTGCACATATTGATTGCAAACAAATGCATTTTTTTCAGTCCTGAACAACCTTGACAGCAGTTCCTAAAAACGGTAGGGAGGCCTGTACTTGCTTTACACAGTATTTTATGATGAAGACAATTACAGACCTGTACACGTACATTGGTAATAATACTAAGGACACAGTTTTCAGTTCCAAACATTATAATAATCCCCCAAAATGAACAGTCTGGAATATTTTCATATTCTCTGCACATATGTATTTCTGTACATTTATCTATATATATATCATGTTAAATCTTCTGGACCACAATTGGTAATTCAGTTTTCTACACTTTACTAAGCAATGAATTGTGCGCTGATGACACCCAAATATGCACATCTAGTCACTCAACTGAAGTTGATGCTATGGTCTGAAGTACATTTCCGATGTGAAGTCATGGATGACATGTCACAAGCTGCAGACGAATGATGATAAAACTATAGCCATCTTGATCAGCATACAAATACTTTCTCATTTATCTCCCTTTACCTGAAACAATAAACATCAGCAACACCAACATTTAATCCACAATATCAGTATGAAACCTATGTGTCACTCTCGACAGTACTCTGTCAGTACACCAACATGTCATGAACATATGCAAGGCTGCATATCTGTAGCTGAGACGCATCAGCTCCTTTCGCAATTTTGTTTCTGTTGATGCCACTAAAACACTTGTGTGTTCCTTAGTATTCTCTAGACTTGACTATTGTAATTCTCTTCTATCTGGTTCGTCTCAATTTATACTACAGAAACTTCAAACAGTTCAAAACACTGCTGCTCGGATCGTCCTTTGAGTACCAAGAACCGAGTAATCCTCCCCCTGCTCTGTACCCTCCACTGGCTACCAGTTCACTCCAGAATCAAACACAAAATCTGTCCTCTATGCTACATTTCGTTGACTGCCTCCAGCCCAAAATACCTATCTCACCTCATCTATGTTTACATCCCTCCTCTTATGACACTCGTATTCTCATTATTCCCACTACTAAAACCAAGTCCTGAGGACAATGTTCTTTTGCGTACCAGGGCCCAGCTATCTGGAATGAATTGCCTCTTGAACAGAATGACACCGTGATTTCAGTCAAGAGTGCTCTAAAATCTCACCTATTTCGACTGCAAGAACAGACATAAGACTTAACAATGTTTCATTATCCTTAATTATTTTCAGCATATATATATATATATATATATATATATATATATATATATATATA
Organism: Margaritifera margaritifera; assembly: GCA_029931535.1. Taxonomy (NCBI): domain Eukaryota; kingdom Metazoa; phylum Mollusca; class Bivalvia; order Unionida; family Margaritiferidae; genus Margaritifera; species Margaritifera margaritifera. The sequence continues at coordinate 221,833 of JAQPZY010001388.1, forward strand.
TATATATATATATATATATACCACATACATTAAAAATAACAAGACTTTTAAAGTGTTGGTATAAAGCAGTTTGATATACCAATGCTGTTGGTATATCAAATTGTGATCCGCCCATGGCGCATGAATACGCATATATAAACATGGTTTCAAAAGTGGTTATTGCTTCTATACTCTCTAGATCGGTGATGAATTTCCACTTATTAATCATTATCGACATAAGAAAATAACGAGAAAAAAAATATTAATAATCCCCGTTTCCTATATGAATTAAACATGGTACACAATTTCATTGAAATACCCTCTGCTTTCCCTTTTTTTATCTCTCTCTCTCTCTCTCACTCATAAGAGACACACACGTGGAAATCTATGGAGAGAGAGAGAGAGAGAGAGAGAGAGAGAGAGAGAGAGAGAGAGAGAGAGAGAGAGAGAGAGAGAGAGAGAGAGAAAGAGAGAGAATTTGAGCTGAATGAAACCCTTGAACTTGAATTTACACCAAGTAACCCACATGAACCTGGGTTGTCGTAATGGTATGCTTACACTTTTCATGGGATATATCTACAGTGTTCATAATACCAATGATACAAAGTTGCAATAGGCTGTCGAGATTGTAGAGTAAATTTTTTTGTTAGGAGGCACACACATACTGTAATCTATTTAATGCTTTGTTTTTCTTTTTTTTAACCGACATTAGGGTTCTAAAAACATTATTTTTAAATATTACAATGTCCAAAGGCCACTCCCCCCCCCCACCTCTCTTTCTCTCACTGTGTTGGTCGGTCAGGCAGGAGACTAATCGACAAACAGAGAAACATAGGGATGGACAATTAAAAAAAATCTTATGCTAAGTCTCGCCAAACCCCCACCCCACCTCTCTCTCTCTCTCTCTCTCTCTCTCTCTCTCTCTCTCTCTCTCTCTCTCTCTCTCTCTCTCAGTTCCTTGGATTGTCTCAGTATATCAGTTTCTCAGTTTTACCACAGTTTATCTCTCTCTCTCTCTGTCTCTCTCTCTGGACCATTGTCGCAAGCTACGGGCAAAATCCGTGAAAAAACGAGCGTAGTGGATTTTCGCGATGTCTAAGGACCTATGAATGATGGTAAAATTTACAGATAAACCGACCAACGGAAAGGGGAAAAAGAGAGACGGAGGATAATAACAATCTTATGGTCGGTAGCAATGTTAATTAAAGCAATGCAACGACTTAGATCAACTGTAAATAAATTTAAATGTGTTAATTAACTCTTGTCATTTAGCTTAGTCTATATTCCACACTTTTTTCAATATACTAGACGGTGACTGAATGACTGCGTGTTCAGTGTTCAAGAAGCTAACCGTGCTGTGTTTGTAGTGCTCTACTTTCTTCACTTAAACCATCTTTCATGTTTAAATGATCAGTTGATAAGTGTGTCTGATATTTATTTAATCAATATGAATGAAAATAGGAGCTAAAAAAAGAAAAAAAAAAAAAAAAAAAAAAAAAAAAAAAAAAAAAAGAAAAGAAAAGAAGCAATTTATTAATTTGCAAAGAGAATTGTGAATAGCCGCAATAGGTACAGAACTACATTTTGTAGCGGACACACTGGGCAGGGATGTGAAGAGTTCTCTCACTCTGTAAATACACAGTTTCCTGTAGTCGATCTTAACTCCGTTGGAAACGCAAGTATTTGTGTTGTTGTATGTGATATAAATACAAGATATGTATAGTATGTACGATGTATCATTCACATGTATGAATTTTTCATTAAAAGGAAATGAGGCTTGCTACTATTCATAAAGGAATCATATTATGAAACATTTAAAGATTACGTGTTTTCAAGTTATATTAAATTAAATACAGATTGATATCTATTTGTCTCAGTACCGTTTAATATGATAATTGAGCGCGTAGTTGAGGCCATGCCATTTTAAGCATGTGCATGCGTGTATGCATATATGTAGGTAGGTAGGTATGGATGGATGTATATTTGTATGTATTTATGTATGTGTGGTTCTTTAAAAAAACCAAATCTCCTTATTCGGGATATAGAGATTATATATATATATATATATATATATATATATATATATATATATATATATATATATATATATTATATATATATATATATATATATATATATATATATATATATATATATATATATATATAATTCAATTACATGACTGGAACCTGGAGATTTTCTATTGCTTATCAGATATGATTCACAAAAGTGCATTTTCATTCAGCTGTAAAATATTCTTGCTATCTTTATAAGACACATTTTGCTTGCTTTTGTCTTTCTCGCTTTCTGTCTCTTCTTGCATACAGACAGAACAGCCTCTGTCACAAAAATGCATTCATTTATTTACTGTTTCGTTTGATCATTTACACCAGGTTTTAACAAATGTATGTTTTCTTCAAAGATATATGGTTCTGTTGATTAGGAAGGTAAAGGCCGAGTTGTACATAGCCTACAGGTACATTGTAAGTGCGCCCAGGTTCATTCTTCGTGAGGAGGATAATGGACACTCTCTCCTTTCCCTCCCCTTTCCTAAATGACCCGTTGCAAGAATACCACCTCATGATGCCCATTCACAGATGAGACATGTATTAAAATAGTTGATGAAGTTTCTTTAATGTTTCGATTGAAAACCAGCAGTGCCTATGGTGTTAGTCGAATCCAACAACTATGTAGCAATACATAGTTCAGAATTAAATAATTACATTGTGGTTATATGTGCTAAAGTTTGTTGGACGCAAGCATTTATCTATCTATCTATCTATCTATCTATCTATCTATCTATCTATCTATCTATCTATCTATCTATCTATCTATCTATCTATCTATCTATCTATCTATCTATCTATCTATCTATCTATCTATCTATCACACTAGCTAGTCAGTGCCTCTGTTTTCTTTTCGGTGTGCTGTCATTTAAAATTGTAACTTTTATTTAGATTCTCATTACTATTGATAGGTATATAAATGTTGTGCGTTCCTGTTGAAGCTTAGTCTTAATACGTTCTGTTTTGTTTTCGTTATTTGAAGTACTGAATAGCTCTTGTAAATCTTATTATCTAGGCATTTTTATATTTTCTCTTTTTTGTGTTCAATGTCTGTTTTGTCCTTGTATTTGTCCCCTTTCATCCCCTGACGAATGGCTTTCCTATGCCAAAACGTTGGGAAATCTTAAACATTCCCGCGCCTTTAGCATTGTTGTTGTTGTTGTTCTTTTTGTTGTTGTTGTTGTTGTTATTATTATTATTATTATTATTATTATTATTATTATTATTATTATTATTATTATTATTATTAATATTATTGATATAAGTACTGGAAATCTTTTGATAGGCAGTTACTACAATGGCGGATATCAGAATGTAATAATAAAAAGCGGAGTATTGAATTTCGACCTGGGTTGCAGTATAAAAGCCAATAGCCTGTACTATATTGCATGATCACTAAATATATGATTAAGGACAATATATCATGTAAACGTTCTCATCTATGTCTGTCTGTCTGTCTTTATATATCTCTCTCCCTCTCTCTCTCTCTCTCTCTCTCTCTCTCTCTCTATATATATATATATATATATATATATATATATATATATATATATATATATATCTACACACACAATCAGAAAAGCAGCTGCATTTCAATGCGATATGTAGGGATGAGTATTCGGGGCCTTAGAGTTGTTTCGTTTTCTGAACGCTGCAAAAATCTCCATATATCAATCAGTAAAAACAATAACGTAAAGTTTATTTATGTGATAGTACTTTGGGTGTGTCACAACTACAGAAACATTCACTCCGTATCAATAAAATCAATGGTTACCAACTCTTTGAACTAAATGGATTAAAATATAATGTAATTGTCTCAGTTTCCTTACTGTAAAAACATTGTATTGGGGGCTTTTATAAATCTCTAATCCCTCGCTTAGCTTAATTATCAAACCATCGCATACGTATTGCTCGATATATTTAATCAGCGATGCATTACCTAATCTGTACGAGCAAGGGACATCTTATTATAATCCATGCTGTACAAGTGAGTGCTAATTATAGGCAACCAATGCAATACGGAGAACAAAAAAAGTACTATTCCCCATTCAGACCTCACGTGCTTCGCTTTGTACAGATAAAGTTTATAGCTTTTTATATAATTTGACACAATTAAGCAGACGATCTTCATAATGTGGCGGGACCTACAGACGGAACCCCAGCACGGAGCTAAGTATTAATAATTTACCAGTGTCTTTCAAGACCTTTAAAATACATATGCCATATTTCGTCCAAGGGCTTAAGGTTTCTTCAGACACGTTAGATAACACTTTATTTTGGACAACCCCAATGGGAAACTCACTTATTAAACGAGAGGGGCCCTGTCTAGATTTAGAGGGACCCCGGACGTCGGGCTATCGGATTTTTTTTAGCTATGGTTCTGTTCATTCGGAAGGCAGAGGCTGTACTAATCCTACAGGTATATTGTAAATACGGAATTGTCCAGATTCAATCTTCGTAGGGCGGATACGGGTTACTCTCCCCTTTTCCTCACCTTTCCTAAATAACCGTCAGTCACAAGAATACCATTCCATGATGCTGGTAGCCACTTACAGCTGAGTCGTATATTGAAATTGTTCATTAAATTTCTTTAATTTTTCGATTGAACAACACCAGTGCCTAGGGTGTTAATCGAACTCAACAATTATGTAGCAATACCTACTATACCTTCGCGATGGAATAATTAAATTTTGGGTTTTGTTATATATGCTAAGGTTTGTTGCACACATGCATCTGTCTATCGGTCTATCACAGTGTTTCTTTTCTTCATCTGTGCGTGTTTTCATTTATTTTATTTTATTTTATTTATATTATCAACACCGCTGATATATTTAGAAATACTGTGCATTGCTGGTTAAGCCTAGTTTTATGATACGTACTTTTTTTTCTTTATTTGACGTATTGAATAATTTTCTTGCAAATCTCATCATCAAGACTTTTTCTTAAAGCTGTTCTCGTTTCTGCGTTAAATGTATGTTTTGTCCTTGCATTCGTCCCCTTTCATCCCCTGACGAAGGGCTTTCCTATGCCAATGTTTTATTATTATTATTATTATTATTATTATTATTATTATTGTTATATATATATATATATATATATATATATATATTATTGACAGAAGTACTGGAGATCTTGTGATAGACAGCTACATTGGCGGATGGCAGGGTTCAATAGTAAGAGGAGGATTATTGCAGTTCGGAGTGGGTTGCAGCATAGAGGCTAACATAAAAACTAATAGTAGTGGATTTTCTGTAAGTTCAGCAAAGTATTTCTGTCTTATATACAAGAACTTAAACCTTTTCATGTTTATTTCCTACATTTATAGATTGATTTATCTTCATGTGTGGGGTTCATCTTTGGATACAAGGGAGAAAATTTATGATCAATCAGCTAAGGGTTCTACTCGAGTACGAAACGACCAAGCCGAGTTTATGTCATCGGGTAATTTATTTTATAAAATTCTTCCTTTGCGCTGCATGAAATAACGTTACCAAATTTGGGATGACATTTATTAGATACCATGACCTTAACATAGTATTTAAGAAAAAAGGTATACGTTTGAAGAAAAACCTCATTCCCTAAAATTGTATGAAATATTAAATTTATTACTTGAGATTGTAACCTCTGAATGAAGTTGAGTAGCGATTAATCGTTGACAGGATTCATCTAGTTTAACCCGATCATAAATGATTCAACATTTGAACTGTACCTTACACTGAATTGACTGCTAAAGAAAATGGTATTGCTAAGCCTAGTAATTTCCATAATATATCAGGCATTTCCTTTCTGATGAATTGGCCAAGTTAACAAACCATCAGTCAGCCAGTTCGCTTAATAGTCGGACAAACTAAGAAATCAAACAGTGCCCGTCTTGTGAGCCGGCACAGCTCTATTTAAATTTTGAATAAACATGCCTTGACTGACAGGTGTTGTACTCAGGTAGATCTTGACGATTCGTCAATTGGTCAATATTCCTATCAGTGGTTGAAATATTGTTTCTTTTGATGAATCTGAATTTTACTTGTTAGCAGAATTAATAGCTGTAGGATGAATTATCTGGCTTGATAGATAAATAACCTTATCACGGAAACAAAGGCTGTCAGTCACAATACCAGCTGACCAAAAGGCATACAGTAGTTCCTCGCTATAACGAAAGATATATGGTCCATACTAATCGTTAGTTATAACGAGGTATTCATTAAAACGAAGTATTCTCTTTATATATAGGCGATCTCTGTGGTCCAATGTGTGTGTTCGTTATATCAAGAAATTCGTTTTTTTGGGGGGTTGGGGTGGGGGGGGGGGTTACTGAATATTTTAAGGGTGAGCTATTTGACTAGCATAAGGGAAAATTGTAGTCGCTTATTTGACCATTTCAACAATCCGTCATTAAAATGCCTTCTTTCTCCCTGATTCTGTTTTTTTTTTCCTTTAACAGCTATCATCTGCATTAAGTTTATTTTAAAACAAATGTCGGAAAAATGCTTATTTAGATGTCTTAATTCAAAATCAACCCCTATTCACCAAGTTTTTGCGCAGATTGTTGGTCGGGCTAATAGCTCCTCGTGGACTAATGCTATCAGCTGGCTGGTCAAAAACTCCAACTAAATAGCTATTGCGTCAATTTATCTATATTTTCTTCGTTGAACTTAAATATACTTTATAATTTAGACAGGTATTGGTACTAGATTTTACCTCATGGCAAAACTGTAAACGAGAAGCGACGGAGAACTGTCTGTGTGTTCAATTAGAAATACACAAAAATACTTTTTACCATTAACCACGTATTAAGGCTTTATTCTCTACATCATATGTTTGATGATAATTCTCATAATTGTTTTTGTTATTTTAATTTTTTTTGTTATTTTAAATTTCAGATCGAACTCAATTATGGGACTTCTCATAGGGATTATATGAAGCACAGATTTTCTCCAAACTGTGGAACTGTTTTAGAAATCATCGGATTGGTGGAAATCAATCTGCTACAGTTTGCATACAATAATTCTTATTAAAACATATTTGAAGAATTGTTTGTGATCACCTAGAAAAACAAATTCTCAAATGTGTAAATGTCAATAACATATTTGTTTTTCTTTCTACTGTCTACGTCATGAGCTGACCATTGCTAGGCGAGTCATTCCATGCTAACATCACAGCCTACAAAACGTGCATAAACGAGTAATTTCAAGTTAATCTTTACAAAATGTGACTAAACGGACACTGTGTAGCTCTACGAGAGTTTTTTTCCTCCCTAAGCAGAGAGAGAAAGAGAGTTTAAAAATGTCTTGCTTAGTGTTTTGATTCCCGTCATTATTACCAATGGTCTCTTTAGATCTTTTTTCCATGAATTGACTTTCCTTTTATAGATTTATCAGTACGTAATGTTTTGTCTGTGCATTAACAATGTATAATTTCTTAGAACTCTTTGTTTTTGGACAGGCTCTTGCCTCGTTTTAACTCAGTCATCTCGACTTCCAGCAGTCAATCGTAGTATCAATCGTATTACAGTGCAATATATATTTGGCATATCAATTAGTATTCAACGGATATTAAAGACTTTGAAATTGTGCTAAATATATAATACGTATCATAGTTATGTTTGGATGCCAATAATGTTGATATATTTTCCATTTCTCAACTGTATATCTAAGGTTGTTTAATGCATCCAAACATCCACAACAATTGAATAAAACAAGTAATGAACGTAAGACCTTATATAGTAATTTAGCAACATATATTGCAGTCAAACAGGCTGTGCGTTTAACTTTTTATGGCCATACATATTAATTGCATAGTTCCAAACCTTGATTGTTATCACACATTCATGAACTTTTGAACTAGTGAAGTTTTATACACAATTAACTACTTGAATTCTCTTCCATAAATGGCTGCAGTATTATGTGGACTATAGGATGTGCATACAGTACCGGTGAGTACGAGCACACTATAGCTTGATGGCAAGCATGTTTAGACATATCTTTACTCAAGGGAGGGAAGCCTCCTTAACTCCAGCTTGACCTTATTCTATTATAGATTCTCTCATTTAGGTTGCTTATCAATACAATATCTCATGTCACAGAGTACAATATACATATCGCGTTCTCTCAGACGATCGAGATAATTCCGGTCCTTCCACCATATTGTATTTTTTTTATTTATAAGAAATTCCTTATCAATGTATGTCATCAAGGTTAATCACGCTTGGAGATTCTTAATTCTTATAAAAGAAGAATAACTATCTTATTTAACAACTGATTGCTGTTAGATATTTTCCTTTGTTATAGTGAAATCATTTTTTAGTACTGATTTTATTCTACTTTGAAATACAGATTTAATTTTTTCATTTATAATAAAAATGTTACGTCAACCAATATTGTTACGTTGTTGTTTGTATGATGTATGCTTAAACATTACGACATCAACAGTGAAAACTTTTTTGCATGTATCCAGTTAGATCAAAGATTACATTGATTATTGGGTGTACACAGTTGTCTCGATACAGACTAGTCACAGAGAAGAATGTATGAATTTCAGTGCGACTGTTCCCACCAGTTCTAAATACATTAAACCTACAATGCTAGCTTGAATATGCTCCTCATAAATAATTTAATTTTTTTTCTTGTATTAAAACCACAGTTAGCACTCATGCTTTGTGAAGAATGCCCCAGTTGGATTAGAAAGTCCGTTCAACTTATACAAAAGTAGAATCTGCGTTTGTAATTAACTTTGGTAAATAATTTATTTTGGGATAGCAACGTATAGCAATAAGGAAATATGAATGATATCAGTGTATCGTGGTTGTTAAACCACTCCGTGGAATATTAGATAGAGCCTGGTCTATTGGTAAACTAGATATAGTCTTTTGGATGTCTTTTGAACCAAAAACGTTCGTTGTTATACATTTTGAAACGATTTTTGGGAGCTATATATTTTATACATGTGTTTATTTCTGTATCATCTTTTCCATAAGCTTAGATATAATCTAAACACCAACCAAAATACAAGGAACCAACCAACCTTTAAATCGTCCAAGCACCTTAAGGCACGTGGCTTTTTACATAACGTTTGTTTTGATCATATAAAAATGCCGTCTCAACTTCTGCAATAACTCGTGCATCTAATGATCATGCTCTATGAATCTCTTGGAGCATTCCTATGTGTAAAACAACCAAAAGTCATGAATTTTCATGAGATAAAAATACGCGGAACGGAACATTTTTTAAAATATATTAAATATGATGTATGACAATAATGAAAACAACGGCATAGATGACTTAAAGCCCGAGCATACATGAATTTCAAAAGTATCCTCAAGCTCTTCTACGTGACATGTGATGATGTCATAGTGTTGAGGTAGATTTGTACCTGGGGATTCTAGCTTGTAAACATGTATACTATTTATATTGTTGTTTGTGTTTTAAATTAGGTCTATTGCACCCTTTTTGTACAATAAAGATCAGTGGGACATCAAACACACACACTCGACAATTCGCAAGTCAAAATCACCGGGATATTTCGTTAAATGGACAAAATGTCTGGAGCACAATCAGTATAGAAATACGATACCAACATTTATAATTTATCTCGCTAAAGGGAAGATGAAATATGTGTAAGATGTGAACCAAAGGCATTCAGAAAGGATATTAGTATAAACACTAATACCAGTGGCAGGTCAGCAAAGGAAGCAATGGAAATGTTCGTACTTTAACATAAGTGACCTTTCAACCCACATACACGCTTATACCTCAGGGATGCATTCAAGATCAAAACGTTCGATATCATCTACTTATTATTCTGAAACATAAACCGAAAATGATCACCTTGATTCAATCGATGTGGGCGGAACTAATGTTACAATGAAAAATGACAAGCGGTCTGGACTCAACACGAGTGCAGATATATCAACAAAACATTTTTGGAAATTATTATTATCTAGATTTCCATTAAAGTTCGTACAAAATGACATCGTGTTCTCTAATCTGGAAATGACATGTAAATTCTGCTGTTAGCAGACACATAATTCCAAACATCACCAGACAATGTTTGTTATTATATTGACGCATTGAACTAATAATAAATTCCTTGGCAGTATCATTCAGGTATAATGTATTACATTGAAACATTTGTAACGATCACATTCACGGTAAATACGTGTTTTAATATTTGTACAATATATTCTTTTCCTGAAATTGACCAGCAAATGTTGGTTTGTTAACCTTCTCGTAACAAGACTCGACACACAAATGTAATCCGCCAGATCAGATACGTTATTATTGTTTAAATTCGATATTTTCCCTCCAACCCATTTTAAATGAAACTATGAGATAGGTGTGTTCCTTTTAATTGCTGTATTTTTAAGGTCCAGGCTGGTGTTGTTGTTATTTGTGGTCCGTAATGCCGTCTAGTAAAACATTAGTTTTGTGTCAAATGAACTATGGAGGGAGAATTGATACGTATCACATAACTTTGTACACAGGAAAATAGATTATTATTTTTAGTACATTTTAGCAGGAAATTAGGTCGCTAAAGATACGCAATGACAGTAGTTATCGGGGGGTACTGGGGGCAGTGGGGCACTTGGGGGCAGTAACGGGAGTTTAACATTGGGGGCCTCTACAGGGCAAAAAGTGCCAAAATTTATAGGGCAGTGGGGGCACTATGGGGCAGTAACGGGAAATTAACATTGGGGACGATATGGGGCATATGGAAAAAATTTAACATTGGGGGACGATATGGGGCAGTAACGGGAAATTAACATGGTGGTAAGAATGGTAGGCAAGAATGGAAAAATTAATCTTTCTTGAAAAATGGGTGGGGCACTTGGGGGAGAGGGGGCGGTTGCACTAGTAGTAGGATGGGGATACTGGGGTACTGGTGGGGCACTTGGGGTACTAACGGAATTTAGCATTGTGGGGCACTTGGGGTACCAACGGGAATTTAACATGGCGTGGGGCACTTGGGGTACTAAAGGAAATTTAGCATTGGGGGCACTTGGGGTACCAACGGAAATTTAACACGCCGTGTGTAGTGACGAATACAACGTCATCTACGATCAAAACACCCCACACTATACCATCAACACGCCGTGTGTAGTGACGAATACAACGTCATCTACTATCCAAACACCCCACACTACACTATCCAACACGCCGTGTGTAGTGATCTTCTGCCTAGTGGCTATATCTATATAGCCTAGAGTTATATATAAAGCATTACCTATACCTCAGATCATGTTGGAGGTGTCAGTAAATTTGCATATATTGTACCTATGTTATAAATAGCTTTAATCAAGGGAACCAACTCATAATAACACTAAAATGGACGTGACTAAAAGTTGTACTAAACTTCGGGAACCGTCACGGACTTTAGCGTTGACTAGAAAAAAATCCGGAACATTAGATTATAATGACCTAGACTAAAAGTAACACTAAAATTCCGAAATTGTACCGGACGTTAGCGGAGACTGAAAATAATCCGGAAAAAAAATGGAAAAAATTGACTGATAAAAAATCCATCCATTTTTTTTTTTTTTAAATTTTTATTTATATCAAAACACACACACCACACAACCATTTTAAAAAATTTTTTTTTTATATCAAACACAAACTTACACACACCACATTTTTTTATTTTTTTAAATTTTTTTATATCAAACACACCACACAAATATACAATCCATTTTTAAAAATTTTTTTTTATATCAAGCACAAAACTTACACACACCACAAATATACAATCCATTTTTTAAATTTTTTTTTATATCAAACACAAAACTTACACACACCACACAACCATTTTTTTTACTTTTTAAATTTTTTTATATCAAAACACACACCACACTATCCATTTTTTTACTTTTTAAATTTTTTTTATATCAAACACAAAACTTACACACACCACAAATATACAATCCATTTTTTTACTTTTTAAAATTTTTTTTATATCAAACACAAAACTTACACACACCACAAATATATAATCCATTTTTAAAATTTTTTTTTTTATATCAAACACAAAACTTACACACACCACATTTTTTTTATTTTTAAATTTTTTTTATATCAAAACACACACCACACTATCCATTTTTTTACTTTTTAATTTTTTTTATATCAAACACAAAACTTACACACACCACAAATATACAATCCATTTTTTTACTTTTTAATTTTTTTTTATATCAAACACAAACTTACACACACCACAAATATACAATCCATTTTTTAAATTTTTTTTATATCAAACACAAAACTTACACACACCACACAACCATTTTTTTTACTTTTTTAAAATTTTTTTATATATCAAATTCAAACTTACACACACCACACAAATCATTTTTTAACCTTTTAAAATTTTTTTATATCAAAACACACCACAAATATACAAGGGAAAGTTTTTTTTTGGTTTGGTGGGTAAAAAACAAACCACACAACACCATTCAGAGATATACATCAATAATAATAATTATATTTTATTCGCCTTGTATGGCATCAGTCGTGAAAAAAATGCACAAGTCCGTGCTCATTTGTTAGAAGCGAGTCTTAAAGAAGTGTTACGATGGTTTACTTTGACGGCACGTCAATTACTGCAAGGCATCATTCACATTCCTCATCAAACTCAACGTTTTTTTCAAAAACATAAAGGGGCGTTGTCACAACTCTCTGATCTTAGAATCGATTCACGGACTAAAAAACAAATCATTTTAACTCCTGGTGGAAGCGGTTCTTTAGGATGGGTCATGATTCGTTCCCTTTTGAAATGGGATCCTAATGCCCAAGCCAAAAAGCCCGAAGTACCCAAAAAGAAGAAAAGTCCAAAGAAAAAGAAAGCCACCCACCAGAAAAAGAAAAGTCGTGCCAAGAAGAAGAAGAAAACAACACCCATCACAACCACCACCACTAGCACCTGCCGCAAGAGAGGTACTGCGGCCAGGACGCAAACGTACACCCGCAAAACACCACCACCATCATTGCCATCACCAACACCAGCAGTGACGAGGTCTCCTTTTGCGTCCACATCTTCATCTTTGTCTTCTTCACCACCCTTTACGATGATGCCTGCCAAACCAGACTTAAGATCCGTGTTTCCTAATTTGATGCAAAAATGGAAACCCATTTCGAAAGTTACCTCTTCGGGACCCTCGACTTCAGCTGATTTGGCCATGGCAGCAGCCGCCAACAAAGTACCGTCCCCTAAAACCAAAGTCCAAGAAAGAACCGGTATCTTACAAAGTTTAGTGGATTTATCCAAAGAAGAATTGAGATGATTTAGTCCCTTGAAAACACCTCAACGTCGAGTGAGGCCTGTCATGAAGATGGTACGTCGTGCAGACAATCAGTGGAGACGTGTTCCAGTATAAAATAGAAGGGTACCCTGCCAGAGACTTCAGACTTACTCCTCACCTCTAAGATGGCTCCCAAACGTGCACACCACCACCAAAAAAAGAAAAGCAAAACCACCAAAAAAGGACGACTTCCACCTCGTCTGGCAAAACATTGGGATGTCTTGTCTGTACTGACCAAATCCAATCCTCCCATGCGAAAACAACTCATTCAAACAGCCCCCAAAGAAATCATCGATACCGTGTGTGAATGTTGTTTGAACGTTTTGAAAGGAACGGTACCTTTGTTCAAGATACAAAAACAAAAATTAGGGAAACATCGGAACGTTCCTGGTCAAATGGTGAAAAAGAAAATACCTCTTCAACAAAAGAAAAAAATGTTGGTGCAACTAGGAGGATTTCTACCTATGCTGATAGGACCGTTGTTAAAAATAGCGGGTCCTTTGTTAGGAACGATTGCTGGACCCCTTTTAGGAGGTGTCATGCGATAACAAAAATAGAAGATAAAAAGGACCACCCTTCTCTGAAAAGACCACGCCTTTTTGGTACCTTTGGATGAAATGGAAGGACGAAAACTAACTTTAGTACCTTACAAACGATGGATGGAATTTCATCGTTGGAACGAACAACGGATACCTCATTTACCACCCAATCCTAATCTCAACGAGATGTCCCAGTTACAACAAGAATTACAAACCCTGATGGAACGAAGCGATTTGTCAGAAACAGAAAAATCGCAACGGTACGGTCAACTTTTACAACGTCTGCAACTCTTTCACCAAAAAGCGGTAGACGAAACAGCTCCACCCACTCTGAGAGATTTTAAGACGATGATGAAAAGCGAACCTAAAGTGACCACTAAAACAGACACCGGTACAGGAATGACCGTAAAAGAAGAAAAAGAAGAAGAAGAAGAAGAAGAATTACAAACTCCACCTCTTAAAAAGAAAAAGTTAGCCACACCGGGTTGGATGAAAAAGATGTTGTCTACCCCATTACCCTCAGAAAAGAAAAAGAAAGAAGTGAAGACAGAAGTCAAAACAGAACCGATGACCCCTGTTCAAACAATATCTTCTTCTTTTACACCAGTGGCACGTCGGACACGTAAACAATCCAAAAAGATACCCCACGAAGAAAAGAGCATTGGTACTTGGTTGACTTATTCTTGAGGAATCATGGAGAAACTTTTAGCTAGCCTTTATTACAATCCTGGTCATGCTGCTGGTTACGGAGGAGTTCAAAAATTATATCGAGCTGCTAAAAGTAAATTGAAAAGTGTACGTTTGCCAGAAGTACGACGATGGTTACAAGAACAATCGACGTACACGTTACACAAACCCATTCGACGCAAATTTTCTAGAAGTCCAACCCAAGTGGAAGGCATCGATCATCAATGGCAAGCCGATTTAGCCGACGTTTCTCATTTAGCCACCTACAATCGTGGTCACAAATATTTGTTTTGTGTCATCGACGTGTTTTCCAAATTTGCTTGGGTCGTGCCTTTGACTTCTAAAAGCAGTACCGAATTGGTACGGGCCTTAAAATTGGTCTTGAAACAAAGTGGTGGTCACCCTTTACGATTTCAAACTGACAAAGGCACCGAATTTCTAAACCAAGCTTTTCAAAAAGAATTGAAACAAAGACAGATTCTTTTTTTACCACCGAAAATCCTGAAACCAAAGCCAGTATCGTGGAACGTTTTCAAAGAACTTTGAAAGAACGCATGTGGAAATATTTTACACATCAACATACTCTCAAGTACATCGACGTGTTACCCCGTTTGGTCAAAGCGTACAATCAATCGTACCATCGAAGCATCGGATGTGCCCCCGAAGAGGTCAGCCCTGAAAACGAAGTGACCGTGTTTGATAAATTGTTTGGTACCTCAAAAAGGAAACCACCTCATAAGACACCCCCCTTGTTGGAGTTAAAGACGGGTGATTGGGTTCGCATCGGAAAAACCAAACATACTTTTGACAAAGGTTATTTACCTAACTGGACCACCGAATTGTTTCGTGTCACTACCCCTATGCGAGGACGCCATCCTCCCGTCTATAAATTGGAAGACATGCACGGTGAAGTGCTCAAAGGAACATTTTACTTGCCTGAGTTACAACGAGTGACCAAAAAAGAAGACGCCTTGTACGACATCGAAAGCATTCTCGAACAAAGAACACGTAAAGTAGGTAAACGTCGAGTAGAAGAAGTCAAAGTACGTTGGAAAGGATATCCTCCTAGTTTTGATTCTTGGATTGCTGCTTCTCAAGTCGTCGACTATAAAAAGAAAAAGAAGAAGTAACATGCCATTCAACACAGCAACCACGACTTCAACGACTCCTTCGCAGAGTTCTTCTCTTCAAGAATTACAAAAACAACCGCTCTGGGTGTGGTGCGGAGAACGTGTGCCTAAAAATCAAATCGTCTTTTTCTGCCAAATTTTTGTAGTGTATTGTGTCATCGGAGCAGCTATTGCTAATTTGAGTTTGCAACAAGGAGACAAACAATTGTGGACCATTTTACTCAGCAGTTGCATTGGTTATCTTTTACCCAGTCCCTCTTTGAAATTTACGACGACGACAGACAACAGTCACCACAACTACAGCAGCCACAACAACCACGGTAGTACGACCAACGTCAGTCCACCTTCTTCTTCCAGTCACCATAATACCAGTCTTCTTTTAGAACCCTTTGAACATCCTTTGAACTCGAGTGACTCCTTGGAGACCAAAACCACTTTGGAGCTACTATGAATGACCAATTTTATTTAACGTTACCCAGTGACAGTTCCATGGATGTGTTTCCCAACAACAGCTTATGTTGTTTCACGGCCAAATTACCTCAATCCATTGAATTGGATCACGATGCTCATTGGGAAGTGGCTTTGGTAGAAATCATTCATCCTACGCAAATTCAAAACATCGACAAAGGTCAAAACACTTTCGTCGTGGAAATCTTGAACCCCAAATACAAGATGAGTTGGAAAAAAATGATCCTCTATTTTACGAGTCAAAAAAAGGGTAGTAGATCCTAAATCTCCTGTCTTGTCGCAGTATACCATGAGAATTCCTGAAGGGTATTATTTTAGTGGTGAACATTTGGTGGACACAATTACAACCAAGTTTGGACTCCAATTTAACAAAGCCTTAATCGCTGCCGATAAATTTGTACGAATTGCTTACCATGCTATGTCACGCCGTTTCATCTTGCAATTTTTCAAAGATCATGGGGAACTCATTGGCGAGAAAGACAAAGGCTTACCCGTGGAGGAGAAAACACCCTTAACCATCACTTTTTCTCCTGGATTGTTTGCTATTTTGGGTGGAAATAAATTGTATCCTAATAAAAAAATCAAAAGTAACGTAGAATTCGCAGATGCTTTTAAAACCCCTATCGAATTGAACGTTGGACTGAATTTAATGTTTGTGTACTCCGATGTGGTGGAATACAACGTGGTGGGACACACAGCCGCTCCGTTACTGAGAGTCCTTCCTTTCAAAGTGGATACTGCTGCTGGTGCGTACGAAGAAGGTGGAAACACGTTTCACGTTCACCGTGAATTTGTACATCCTCATTATCTTCCAGTCAGTAAATCGTATTTTGACAGTGTCAACATTAGTATAAAAGGAGATTTGGGACAAAGTGTGCCATTCATTGACAAAGGAAAAGTCATGGTGAAACTACATTTTCGAAAAAGGTTCTGCTAACGCATTTTAACCAAAAATGTATCCAGTGTACCGAGGAGTGGCTCGACAACGAGGACATGGTTTAGGAGATATGTTAAAATCGGCTTTTCGGACGGTAGCCCTTAGTTTGAAACCCATGGTGACTCGAGGATTCCATGCCTTAAAAGATGCCGCTTTGACACAAGGAAAAGAATTTTTGCAAAATGTCCTCATTGGCAAACAAAATCCTAAAGAAGCCTTTATGAGAGCAGGCAAAAATGTGTTAATGAACACTGGCAAAGATCTTTTAGGTCTCCGAGTAAATCCTATAAATACGCTTCACGCTTCAGGCTCTGGCATTACTTCACAGCAAGGACAAGGCAGAAAGAGACGACGACATCGAAATCCTTTCAAAGTTCATAAAAGAACACACGGTAGTTCCAAAAAGAATAAGAAAAGAAGAAGAACCATCAGAGAATTAGACGTGTTTGATTATTAAACCATTGAAAATGATGCACCGAGATTCTTGCGAATGTACCAAGTCAGAACTGGATATGTTTACCATGCCTCCCACCATGATGACGATGCAAGAATCCCAATGGGTAGAATTTCATCCTGTATCGTCTTTGTCGGATTCAGCTCCTATCGAATTTGAAATCAAAGGACAAACCGAAGATTACATTGATCTGAATGACAGCAACTTGTACCTGAAACTTCAAGTGAAGAAAACGGCGGACAGCAGCAATCCTGATGCCAATTCCAGAGTCGCTCCAGTCAATAATTTCATGCATTCCTTGTTCAGTGAAATAGATTTGTACCTGAATAACAAACTGGTCAGCAGCAGTTTGGATACTTACCCGTGCTTACTTGGAAAATCTCTTGACGTATGGAAAAGAAGCCAAGAACACTCATCTGGATGCTTCAGTGGTCTGGAAACTTGACACCTCAGAAAAGTTCAACGACACAGGGCTGGCAGTACCGGCGAGGGTTGCTGGTGTTGTTGATGGTAGTGGTCATCTTGCTAGAGATATAACTCCAGCAGACCCCCATAATGTGGGATTTAACGAGCGTCGAAAGAAAATCAGACAGCGTAGTTTAGAATTGATGGATCGATTGCATTTGGACATGTGGTTGCAAGACAAGTATTTGTTGAACGGAGTAGATGCACGTCTGAGACTAAATCGAAGTAGTACCGCTTTCCATTTGATGGCTGATGCCAACGAGTGGAAAACTGTCATCCAAGAAGCCAAACTTTATGTACGACGTGTTTAAGTCTTACCAAAAGTAGCCAATGACATCAGTCAAACCTTGAGCAGAACCACTGCTAAGTATCCTCTGCGACGCGTGGAAGTGAAAACCTTTACCATTGTCGCTGGACTCCGATCCATAGTCGAAGATCACATCTTCCAAGGACAGCTCCCCAAACGATTGATTATTGGTATGGTTACTAATGCAGCCTTCAATGGAGTCCACAATCAGAATCCGTTCCAGTTTCAGCACTTTGGCGTTAAAAAGATAGAAGTCAGTCGAGATGGCAAGACCTTGTGTACCAGACCTTTTGAACCTGACTTTGGTCCCCAGAAAAATTACTTGCGATCTTACTTGACCCTGTATGAAGCCACAGGACAGTTAGGCACCAACAGCAGCCACGGTATTTCGTACGACGATTATGCAGGAGGGTATGCTTTGTGGGGTTTTGATTTCACTCCGGACCAAGGCAGCGATGAAGGACATTTCCACCCTATAAAATCAGGCCCACTTCGAGTGGAACTTCAGTTTGATCCAGCTCTAGCCGAGACAGTGAACGTTATCTTGTTTGCAGAATTTGATAATACTCTAGAGTTCAATAGTTTGAGAGAAGTAATTCAAGACTATTAGAAGAAAAAGAAAAAAAGATGCAACAAGAAGAACCTATGGAGATAGATGAGGGATTTTGTGATGAAGTTATTCAACAGTCACAAACTACCACAAAGGATGATGATGATGACAAAGTCATTCATTCAGTACCTCGAATAGACAAAGAAGAGGGTAATACGGTTCGAGTGTTTACTGGATTTATGGCTTCTCGATGGCCAGAACAAGAAAAACAATTAGTTTCCTGTTATGCTCAGGAATTGAATGTAAGAATTAACAGTCTGACTAAAGAACATTGTTATGGATGTCAAACAGATCATCCCAGTCAGAAACAACACGATCAATGTTTGATGATGACTCCAGAAGAAAAATTGGATGAATATTTGGAAACAGCCTGGTCTCAAATCTCGGATGAACACGTGTTGAAACAATGGTATAAAGTCTTGGTGAATTCTTCTTTTCCTCCACTTACTCCTCTGGAGATCAGACGAATCGAAGGTCTCATTCAACAGAGTTCAGAGCCTATCCGTCGTGAATATTCGTGGAATTACAAGACAGAACAATTCAAGCGTAAAGTCAGGTGTGAATTGGTGGTTCTTTATTTCAAGTGGTAAAAGAAGAAAAAAATGGATACCAGAGAACTTTATTACCTATTGACTCGTAGTTCCTACACTTCTTCTTGGAATCCTGTGGTGTGTGCTAAAGATGAACTACCTCATCGTAAACCTAAAGACGTTCATGCCTATGTCATCAATACCGACGACAGTCATCTACCAGGAACCCATTGGGTAGCAGTGTACTTTCCCAACGATCACAATGGTGGAGGTGTGGAATTTTTTTATTCTTATGGATTACCTCCTTTGGAAAACGACATCATCGACTTTATGAGAAGAAATGCCGTCTCGACTCGATTCAATAATGTTCGATTACAAGGATCAGATTCCATGGTGTGTGGACAATATTGTGTACATTTTCTTCATCAACGCAGTCTTGGATATTACTTAGAACATTTAGTGACTTGGTTTGATAGAGACTATGCTCGAAACGATGCTAAAGTAGAACGATGGTTTTGTGAACGTTATGGTTATCTCTTGTCTTTAGCTCAGAAACGTAGTGTGCATCAGAATGATGTCGATGTAGAAAAGTGGAAGTTTAGTTTACCTTCCCAACGTTGTCAACCCTGTAAATATGTTCCATTTTAATCTCTTGTTCATTGTTAGTTTTTTATGTTAGAATTGTTATTGTTCATCAAAAGAATGTTATTGTTGGAAAAAAATATGGTGTTGTGTGGTTTTTTATTGAATTTGAAAAAAATAATTATTATGTTCTCTCTCTCTTTCTATCGATCTAAAAAAGTCACCCCTCCCCTCTATCTATTATCTCACTGTCGATCTGAAACCCTACCATGTTTTCCATCGCGTCCGCGCGTTAAGCATATAAAGCGGTGCGTTGGCCAGTGTAGTCATTCTCGTTGACTCGTCAAGATCTCAACAGTTCAAAGAAGATGGCAGCAACCAAGATTACAAAGCTGAATGAAGCTATGGTAAACATTCAGAGGGTGAAGAATCATTTGATGGAAACCCACCCGGAGAGAAAGACGATGACGTTCATTCAAATGGCGCATGATCTAGTAGAAGAGGTACTGAGAGAAGAAATACTTCGGGAAAGAACAGAATGGGAGGCGGCACAACGACTACAGCAGCAGCAGCAGCAACAACAGCAACAGCAAAGACAACAACAGCAACAGCAACAACAACTTTTGCAGTCTATCAAAGTACCTGACGGAGAAGTAATTGTGGTATGTGTAAGTTTTGTGTTTGATATAAAATTTTTTTAAAAAAAATGGATTGTATATTTGTGGTGTGTGTTTTGATATAAAAAAATTTTAAAAAGTAAAAAAAATGGATAGTGTGGTGAGTGTTTTGATAATAAAAAAATTTAAAAAATAAAAAAATGTGGTGTGTGTAAGTTTTGTGTTTGATATAAAAAAAAATTTTAAAAAATGGATTTTATATTTGTGGTGTGTGTTTTGATATAAACAAATTTTAAAAAATAAAAAATGTGGTGTGTGTAACTTTGTGTTTGATATAAAAAAAATTTAAAAAGTTTTAAAAAATGGTTGTGTGGTGTGTGTGTTTTGATATAAAAAAATTTTAAAAAATAAAAAATTGGATAGTGTGGTGTGTGTTTTGATATAAAAAAAATTTAAAAAGTAAAAAAAATGGTTGTGTGGTGTGTGTAAGTTTTGTGTTTGATATAACAAATTTAAAAAAAAATGGATTGTATATTTGTGGTGTGTGTAAGTTTTGTGTTTGATATAAATTTTTTTTTTAAAAAATGGATTGTATATTTGTGGTGTGTTTTGATATAAAAAATTTTTAAAAAAATAAAAAATGTGGTGTGTGTAAGTTTGTGTTTGATATAAAAAAAATTTAAAAAGTAAAAAAAATGGTTGTGTGGTGTGTGTGTTTTGATATTAAAAAAATTTAAAAAATAAAAAAATGGATGGATTTTTTGTCTCAGTCAATTTTTTCCATTTTTTTCCGGATTATTTTCAGTCTCCGCTAACGTCCGGTACAATTTCGGAAGTTTAGTGTTACTTTTAGTCTAGGCCATTATAATCTAATGTTCCGGATTTTTTCTAGTCAACGCTAAAGTCCGTGACGGTTCCCGGTTCCCGAAGTTTAGTACAACTTTTAGTCACGTCCATTTTAGTGTTATTATGAGTTGGTTCCCTTGATTAAAGCTATTTATAACATAGGTACAATATATGCAAATTTACTGACACCTCCAACATGATCTGAGGTATAGGTAATGCTTTATATATAACTCTAGGCTATATAGATATAGCCACTAGGCAGAAGATCACTACACACGGCGTGTTGGATAGTGTAGTGTGGGGTGTTTGGATAGTAGATGACGTTGTATTCGTCACTACACACGGCGTGTTGATGGTATAGTGTGGGGTGTTTTGATCGTAGATGACGTTGTATTCGTCACTACACACGGCGTGTTAAATTTCCGTTGGTACCCCAAGTGCCCCCAATGCTAAATTTCCTTTAGTACCCCAAGTGCCCCACGCCATGTTAAATTCCCGTTGGTACCCCAAGTGCCCCACAATGCTAAATTCCGTTAGTACCCCAAGTGCCCCACCAGTACCCCAGTATCCCCATCCTACTACTAGTGCAACCGCCCCCTCTCCCCCAAGTGCCCCACCCATTTTTCAAGAAAGATTAATTTTTCCATTCTTGCCTACCATTCTTACCACCATGTTAATTTCCCGTTACTGCCCCATATCGTCCCCCAATGTTAAATTTTTTCCATATGCCCCATATCGTTCCCAATGTTAATTTCCCGTTACTGCCCCATAGTGCCCCCACTGCCCTATAAATTTTGGCACTTTTTGCCCTGTAGAGGCCCCCAATGTTAAACTCCCGTTACTGCCCCCAAGTGCCCCACTGCCCCCAGTACCCCCCGATAACTACTAATGACCTACAGTTATTGATGATATCTGCACGTTCAAAAGTTCATCTTTATCTTGTGTACTTGATTATAATCACAATAAGTATATATATATATATATATATATATATATATATATATATATATATATATATATATATAATCTACATTCATACATTTTGATCTATAAACACTGTAGTTTTTCACATTTCACTTTATCTTCAGAAATAATTGGAATGAACATATCGAGACCATCATGTTCTTAAGTCGTACATTTTGTTTCAAATATTCAATTTAGAATATTTCCATTGTCGCATACGAATCATCGACAATTAGCCTATTGCAATTTCTCTTCTGGAACACAAAGCTTGAGCAAACGCTGTGCAAAGTCTCGCTTCATTCAATGGCTTTTCCTGGGACGGTGTTAGTATATATGAGAGGAATTACTTATGGGATTGCAATAAGCCATCTGTCGCACCCTATTGGAAAATAAAAGTTATTTAATAGCGGTACTGTTTATGATGGATATTATGGACCTCTGGGTTTATATTCGGGTGTCTGTAACGAAGTAGAACGTGAAGCCTAATTAATTTCAACGCACATAAATATTTATCTCTTCCTCTGACTACAACTGCTACTTAATGTATCTCTTCCTCCGACTACAACCGCTAGTTAATGTTTCTCTTCCTCAGACTACAACTGCTACTTACTGTATCTATTCTTCCGACTACAACCGCTAGCTAATGTTTCTCTTCCTCAGACTACAACTACTAATTACTGTTTCTCTTCGGCCGACTACAACTACTACACGTACTACTACTACATCTTCTTTTTTACGTTTTCTCAGGTAAACAACATTTCATACATCATTGAGAAAAACAATATCACATATACGTACTGTAGGCTAATGTATTCACAAAAATACAGACATACAATGTGACACAAGATTCAGAGTGTATTCGAAATGATTCCATTTTTTTTCAAATTTAGAAGTAGTCTGGTTATAAGGTGAGCCGCATTCATAGGAATTTGTAAAGGCTGACATGCCACAAGCTAATGAAGGAATACACAATTTGAATTTACAAATATGCAAATATCTTTCAACTATTAAACAAATATTATTCAATTATATTACATATTTTAAATTAACAAAAACAGTTACCTATTTCATACATAGTTTCATGTACAAACATAATTCCATGTTCATGTTAGGCTTTAAATACCAATTTATTATCAACCTTATTTGTTTCAGTGAATCATAAGATTTGTACAGACATTTTATCATGAGTTGATGGGTTGCTTCCCGCGAGAGAAGTTAAGGCTAAGGAGACATATGTTCAAAAAGGATTAACTTTATTTGCTATCTAACGAAGTCTACGTCAATAACAGTTTAGTATATCTGTTCCGCCTATTACGTGTAACTTATCGAAAAGAATCGTTTGTCATGGGGCAAGATATTTGTATACTTCCTTAAATGATTTTATACGTGGCATATCGAGCCCTCCCTTATCGATAGCATTTATAATTATTTATCTTTTAATTTTGTCTCTCCCAAGAAACTTAAAGCAATTTTATTTCAATTTCTCGATAATATATTTTGGTGGGCAAGGTAAAACAGTAAAAGGATGGATCAGAATTCAAAGTGCCAAGGATTAATGATGGTAAGTATACGTATATATGACTATACATAACACAGTTATACAGTTATTGGTCAATGCACAAACGTTTCATCAGCTCAAATATAACACCACATATTGGTATTATTAATTTAAAAATTCATCAGTTATTTGCATAATCAACTATTTAGAGATCCGCACTGCATGTCGATGGACATTTATCCCCTAATGTGATAGTACGATTTTTCCTACTGGTGACAGGATATACATCGACAGGGTCACAAAATCAATCATTTGATTTGCTTCGACAATCCCGTGAACATGGCGAAAATGCGCCTTTTAGAATGTAGTTTTAATTTACAACTACTTAAGACAAAGCACAATGAGAATCCTTTTTTACTGTATGATCGGAAAGCAATTTAGTTGAATTGTCAATAGAGTTAGAATGCAGCCAGGATCAAGGGTGAGGGATTCAGAATCGACATCTAAACAAGAGAGACAACAATAATGGACTCGAACTAGATCAACAATCCCGTCTACAAACCTAATGCAATGTACAAGTCAAGAACAGTTTAGAGCGAACCAATTGCCAGTCCATATTTACCTTTGTCATCCTTCCAGCATATACATGTAAATATGGAAATAAATCAGAAGTAATATCAACAAAGCAACTCTAACATTTTCCCAAAGTTAAATATTCACAATAAAGTTGCTTATATAGTAAATATTTATAAACCATTTAGAGACTGCATTAATTTGAATTTTCAGTTTAGTCCCTCACTGGAGCTCGCATATTTTGGAAAAGCATTAATTTACAAATTTGAAGTATTTTCTGAACTACTCAGCGGTTCTTTTGTACCCCCTACTATCTGTTTCCTTGGCATATATTGTATTTGCTTTTGGTATTCAAGCTTCATACTTATACACCCCTACTTAAAAGTCGCAGTCAAAAGGATTTAAGCCAAAACTAGATTTGCGCTCAGCAAACACCAAAGACACATATAAGCAGGTCAACAACGTCGTTCCTAGGGCTGATATTCAATTTACGCGAGTGGGGTATGGGACGATTGAGCCCTTGCTATGTCTCGTTCCCGCATGTTTCTCGTAGCACCTAACAATGTGGCATGCGTCCGACGAGGCCTTCTTAGTCCGAAATCCCACGCAGCTGCGGTGGCTGATTTGATCGAGCTGCTCACCCACCCAGCACCGCACCGTGCCAACGGGGCGAACTGACGACTCCGTCACCACGTCTGTCTTGAGACAAGCGCGGGAAACCTACCTCCTCACCGCGCCAGTCTAAAGAGAAATCACGGCAAAACAACAAAGGCTGAGATTGCGCTCAGAGACAAAACGAACAATGATAGGACTTTGGCCCACTCTTTCAGACAAATTGGTGTGGTGCTTACGCAAAAGAACACAAAGCGCTGTAGAAAAGCCCCGAAGAAACCAGTGTGAAGCAACGCAAAGATTGTTGCTGAGCTCTTTGTGGCAACCAACTGTTCAGGCAGGCGTTGTCAGTGCGCCGTTGGACTGATGCCATGAACGTGTGCATAAGGCTCCTCAGGTAGTTCCCTTTTCCTTGCTCTTGTGCTATGCTCGAGCAGCTCGCAATGTATACATAGCCTTTTAAAAGACCCGGTCGCAAAAAAATATTTTTGGCGGTCCCTGAATACTCGTGTCACGCGTGCCATACGGCTCGGAGTACGACTGTCCCTGTCTCTCAGATTCTTTTGAGATGCTTGAGACCGACTATTTTATCTGCGCTCCGCAAGTCTAAAGGACGAAAGTGCGAGCAAGCAAGCCGCGTTTAAAAAGTACTGGCGCCCGTCCACCATCATCTTGAATTTCATGCTCCCCCCACCCCCTTTACGAGCCAACGACCGAGGCCCTCGCTGGCTATGGTGCCTTGGATGGCATTTATGTCCTGAATCGCTGAATCGGATCGGCGTTGGCTTTTTGCTCGTCGCGGATGTCACTATTATCCGAATATGCCAGGTCGTGTCGGTGTCACGCGGCATCTAGACGGTTTGATGGGGCCTCAGTGAACTTGGGTCGGCCTTCCAACTTCCTGCCTAGACCGTAGTAGTTGTGGCGCGATAGATGCCTCTCCCGAGATACTTGCGCCAGGGCAGTTCCTGCAGCTTTTCATGGAAAGCGGTATGTGCCATCGCGAGTGTGGACTTTCTGGCGCCGCCAATAACCTGAAGAGCGTGTTTTCCATATTCGAGCATCACCTCGTGGTCGCCCATGGTCTCTGTCTTTCGCCTGCTATGTAGTCAATATGCGAGCATTTTGAAGTAAAGGAGCTACCCTTTAAAATAGCGTGAGAAAATCAACATTATTGACTTCTCGGCTACAAAGAAAAAAAACAAACTGCAAAACCACTGGTCCCTGCCGCCTAACCTCATCCGGTCGCTGCTCATTGGCCCCTCTGGTTGGAAAAAAGTAGCTTCTGCTGAACCTCCTGGCGCGTTGGATGAAGTGGAAGAGGCTCTACATGGTTGCCCCCAGCGCGGACGACCAGAATTGCTATGACTCGTCGCTATAGAGTGCCACTTGATGTTTATATTCAACATGGAAGAGATCTCAGGCCCTGATGACCAAGACAACATCATCGTCTATGATGACGTGATCCTCGAGGAGCAAAAGAAACCTGAACGTCTCTTCAATCGCGGGCGGCACAAAGATGCCGATGTGTTGTACTTGGCTCAGTGTTGCACCCATATACCAAAGGTAATTCGCGACAACGCCAACATAGTGGTCATCTTTCGTGGTACTGACACAAATACCTGCGGAACATACACACAACACGGTGCACCGGCGATATGAACTGCAATGCGTTTCGTCGCTTCTTTAACAAAGCAACGTCCTCACCTCACAACTCTGCCACCATAGACATGACCAGCACATGTCCGGTAAAGTTTTGGACTGGCCTTGATAATGTGTGGATTGGGTCAAATCAAATTTGTACGACGTGTTGCAATATGTTTAAAGACTATGCTGCAAAATTGAAGTCTTGCATTAACTTGCAAATACGTTTAAAGACTATACCGTTTGCCAAAATGTCAAACACGCAAAACCACATACCAATAATGAGGAATAAGTGGCCCGCCGCACAAGCTGCGCAACATACTGATCAACCGCGAGGAAGGAAGATGCATAAAGCAGGCCGTCCAAGGTAGAGGGCCTGAAACAATATTGGCGGTGGAACGACTGCCCAAACACTCCAGTGCTGCCCTGGCAAATTCGCCCCCACCCGATTACATGTCTCACAGAGCTCCAGAAATTTAACGAGCGAGGGGCTTCAATTTATCCAAGATGGGAGCGTTGCCGCGGCTGAGGTGCATACTAACTGGGAAGCGCTGCTGATGTCTGCGACATACCGACAGAAATTTAAAAAGAACCTCGGAGACAATTGTCAAAGTGGGTGCTTCGAGAGGCATCTGGGAAAAAGCAGGCACGTGGTCCTGAGTTTGAGGGGTATATGGAAAAATGTAAGCACTTACATAAAAAAACGAAGCCAGCATAATTTAGTAATTATATGCTGTTGTTGTCTTAGTGTATACTTTTTGTAAAACTAGTCTGTAGTTTGTTGTTTTCCTTGAAGTAAAATCTACGTCTACATCCACATACGTTTAGGTATCCTCCTATTCTACAAGTTACTCCACTCCATGGGATCTTGTATGCTGATTGCCAGGGTAGTGAGTCATTTAACACACCCATGCCCTACACCCGCACCCCACCCCCACACAACCTACTTTTCAGACTTAGCGGTGGTCTGTTTTAGGTCCCACACCTCTGAAAACTTGTATCTTCGTAAATTTTCTTGTAAAAGATGTTGTGTGATTGACTTCAGTTTGAGTTGAATCATTTGAGAGAAACTAAAAAGAGACATGTACATTTGCAGATTTTAAGATTGCATAAAAATAAATCATATATTTTGTGTTGTATTTGGATATACCCATAATTAAGATAAAATAGTTCAGTATACATGTAAATAAAGTTCTACAGCAATTAAATATCTCTCCCTTTTATAGTTTTAACTTTAGCCAAATTAAACCACCATGCGTTATCAGATATTCAATACATATTTTGTCAGATTTGCAAATATTGTCAGTAGATGGCAGTTTTATGGTGTCAAACAGTCAGATCTTAACCTGTTTTGAGAGCAGTGTGATAGATGGCTGGCTTCTTGGTAATTTTAGCTACCCACTTAGTCCCTGGTTCTTAATATCCGTTGCTGTACCCACTACAAGGAGTGAAGAGAGGTTTATTGAAATAATTAAAATTCTTACAATCATATGCAATAATAGTGACCTGCATCTGAAATGACTATAAAAAGTAAAGAGAAGAGATAATTTAAATATTATGAAATGAAATAAATATAAATGCAAAATATATTAATGAAAAGAATACAAAATACAAATATTTACTGCAATACACACAATTAATTTTCTTTGAAACAAATTATGATACAATAAATAGATTCCACTACCTTTTATGTAGATGAATAATAATACTTCTTTGCATTTAGATAACATGCTTTGAAAGGAAAAGATTTGTTGAATATTGCTACTAATCAAGCACAGGTTTGCACAGGTTGCAAAAGTTGGCAAGATATGATAGCTGGAACAGAAATATTGAACAATTACGTAATAGCAGTATTTCCTTAAAATAAATAAAATTCATTATGTTAACAAAATTTGTATAGAAAACAATAACAACAAAAAGACAGGCATTTAATTATGAACACAAATCAACATTGGCACGTGCATGCTGTAGAATATATATGACATCAAACGCATACTTGTCTGGTTATCTTATACTGCTAAAATATCACTGTAACCTGTGTCAAAATTGCCTAATTAGATCAAATTGACCTATGTTTGATACAACTTGTGTCTTTTGTATTTATTCATCCACATACATTTTCTTTTAGTTTATGACAAATACTTCTTTGTAATTTAATGAACTTCGTAATTTAAGAAACTTTGTACATGGTTGTTCATAAAATTCATCAGTTAGGCCAAAAGGCCAAAGTTACCTAAAATGAAATAACCCAACTACTGTAAACAAAAACACCTCTCCATCATTTTTATTAGTAAATGGTCCTTTGGGTTCCTGTTATCTTGAGAAAGTGATTTCGGTATGACCAGATTAATATTTCACAGATGGGCGGTGGGTATCAGATAGCTGTAAATCTGCTTGTTGTTATAAAAAGACTATAAACAAATGTACATTTCACCACACTGGTAATGGCTTTATGCATAATGCTAAATTGAAAACTTGTAAATTGACAACTTTTCATGTGCATTGAATTTTCTTCTATCATCCTTTATTTACAAATGTGCAATGGATTATATCAAGGGAAAGATGACTACATGGGCCAATGATCATTTTAATATTTTAGGTTCAATACTTCTTAAAGAAGGACTAAAAATGTTGTAGAGAGAGCATTTTTAGTGCATGCAAGTCAAGATTTAAGTATCTTACAACATTTTGATCAAAGTTTACTTACACTAATCAGAGTACTGAACATTAACATTTTTTCTTTGATAACATTTAATTACTACATCTTTGTATTTTTTATGCATCAAAATGTTACTTTTGAGAACAATTGATATTTTGATGATTGATTGAAAAAAACAAACAATCAAAGTCCTGAACTTAATATTAAAACATTACACTAAGTTCATTTTTAACAACCCTTCTATAGATAATAATTGACGGAGCCCGTACAAATGCACTACCTAGCAGTCAGGTTATATTGAACTGTATTACTTATGTATGATATGACTAAATATTTATAACACTGGACCCAAGACCATGCAGCCTTTAAAAGGGACCATGATATGAAGGGATGCTATGTTACGAGTGTTTAATGTATTTTTCTTCTATATGTCACACTGCAAGATTCGTTCATGTATGATTGGACCTAAAGTAATTTAAATGTATTTGACACTTAAAGATGTTTTTAGCGAAAGAAAACAACAAATCCCTACACTTCGCTGCTTTTCACAACACTCCACTAGCCTGTACAATGTAAATAATATATTTGTCTACTATCATTCTTCATGCACTTTAAGCCTGTGGAAGGTTTGTGATTATAAATTAGGGCCAGCAACATTTCCAAATTGGTACTCAGAGGAATAGCCCCAATTCTTCACCCTGGATCATGACTCTAGTGAACGAACTTAAAACTAAATTACATATGTTACAAATCTAGCCCTGATGAAGGAACAGACACACACACACACACCAAATTTATTACACTGATCTGGCAAATTATGTAAGAGTTTTGAAAAACAACCAACATCTTTCCCCCTTTTCTATTGTTACGACTCTATGGTGTAAGAAAAATGTAACAGAAAGAAAGTGAAACCAACAAATCAAGTAAAAATCAACAAGCAATTTATTACTAGATAATTAAAATGAAAAATCAAAAAGTCACTTACAGTAATGTGTTTTGAAATCCTAATAATCCAATAAGAATGATTGTTCTAATCACAAGTCCTAAATATAGAATGTTCCGAATTCACGGCTGTGTCCTTGAATGTTATGATGTGCTAATGGTCTGCAAAGTCCTGATGTACTAGAAATCTTGATGTGCTGATGTCAAAATGAAGTATTCCAAAATATCTGAATAAGTTCACTTAAATTCCAAAATCATCAATTAAAAATCCAAAATCCAAAAGTTTATGAGCACTGTTATAATCCAATGAATATTTAAAATAATTCCTCTCTTAGAATTTGGAATGAATTTTCACAACTGTAATAGTTCTTTACAAGACTGATGGTAATGTCAAAACTGAATAAATGTCCACCAAACATGGTATATATAAAGATTGGTCACATGACAGAATGTTCTAGAATGTGTGTCATCTTAATGGAATTCTAACTGTAAACAAAATTCAACCTTGACCTTCAAATTGAGAAAACATATTGATCAAAACAACCTAATTCAAGGACACTAGTTAAACATGTTTTTCCTGATAACATTAAGATTTAAGCAAATATTAAAGTGAAGAAACATTTACAATTTCCTAAAATATTTATAATATTATATAAACATCATACATAACACCTCCCCTCATAAAGAAAAAGAAAGATTTATATAATAAAGCTTTCTTTTGAATATACATCTAATACTACAATAACCCAAATTACATAAGAACATGTTTTATGATACTGGACTTAATTACATCAAGCAATATTACATTTCTAGGCACGTGAGAGTGCATCTGCAATCACATTGTCTTTTCCCCTGATGTGTTTGATGTCAATATTATATTCCTGCAATATCAAACTCCATCTCAACAATCTCCGATTTTTATCTTTCATTTTGTTGATGAAAGTAAGGGGATTGTGATCACTGTACACAATAATTGGAGAAAGAGCTGAGGTAACATACACTTCAAATGCTGTAAAGCCAATATCAAAGCCAAACATTCCTTCTCAATTGTGGAATAATTTTTCTGGTGCTTGTTTAGTTTTTTAGAAAAATAACACACAGGGTGATCCACACCACTTTTGTCTTCCTGAATCAATAATCCACCAACCCCTACATCACTTGCATCAACAGATAATTTAAATGATTGGCTAAAATTTGGTGCAGAAAGAACTGGTGCATTCTTAAGCATGGCCTTTAACTTGTCAAAAGATTCCTGACACTTGTCAGACCAATAAAATTTGGCTTTCTTACTCAATAAACTTGTCAAAGATTCAGCAATTTTGGAAAAATTGGAACAAAATTTCCGATAATATCCAGCAATACCTAGAAATCGCATCAGTTGCTTTTTACAAATTGGAACTTGAAATTCAGAGATAGCTTTGACCTTAGCTTCTATAGGTTTAACTTGACCTTGTCCCACAATATGTCCTAAAAATGTGACACAAGCATGGCAAAGCTCACTTTTGCTCAAATTAATTGTCAGATTCGCATCATTGAGTCGATCGAAGAATTTTCGAATGGTTTCCAAATGATATTCCCAGGTGTTGTTGTAGATAATGACGTCATCGATATAAGCGTCACAATTATCAAGACCAAATGTTATCATGTTCATCAGACGTTGAAACGTTGCTGGCGAATTTTTCATTCCAAACGGCATGACTTTATATTGATAAAGTCCAACTGGAGTTACAAATGCTGAAATTTCTTTTGCCCTTTCCGTCAGTGGAATTTGCCAGAATCCTTTTAAAAGGTCAAACTTGGTGACATATTCCGCATTTCCAATTTTATCAATGCAATCGTCCATTCTTGGGATTGGAAATGAATCAGTTTTGGTGACACTGTTGACTTTTCTATAGTCAGTACACATACGGAATGTATTATCTGGCTTGGGAACAAGAATACATGGTGAACTCCAGTTACTTTTACTTGGTTCTATGAAATCATTCTCCAGTAAATACTGAATTTCTTTCTTCAGATAGTTCTGTTTGAGAGGATTCATCCTATAAGGATGCTGTTTCACAGGCGCAGAATCTACAATGTCAACGTCATGATAAATTGTACTTGTTCGTGTTGGAACATCAGGGAACAAGTGCTCATAGTCATGTTATAGCTTTTTTAGTTCATTTCTTTCCTGTTGTTGTAGATGTGAAAGTTTCTGGTCTAGGTTGTTCAATATTTCTGAATTCCGAAGATTGGTTATACCAGAGTCACTATAGTCTGATCGTACTCCATCGTTGATATCTTCACTGTGTGGGACAGGTACAACTAAATTAACTGAATAATTAGCTGGACTATCTCTGTCAAAATATTCCTTTAACATATTTATATGACAAAGTTGTTTCTGTTTCCGTCTCCCAGGAGTGTTAATGATATAATTTAAGTCATTTACTTTCTTTTCAACGGTATAAGGACCAAAAAATATAGCCTGAAGAGGATTCTGAGGTATGGGAAAGAGAGCCAGAACTTTGTCACCAGGTTTAAAACTCCTTTCCTGTGAATTTCTGTCATACCTTAATTTCATTTTTGACTGAGTAGTGTGAAGATTAGTTCTTGCTACTTCACAGGCCTTTGACAACTTGTATTTGAAATCAGAAACATAATCAAGAAGATTAATCTTTGAATCTTCATTTGAAAGAAGTTTCTCTTTCAATAATTTCAATGGTTCACGGACAGTATAACCAAAAACTAGTTCAAAGGGACTAAAACCCAACGACTCTTGAACTGATTCCCTAACAGCAAACAACAACAAATGAACACCCTCATCCCAATCCTTTTCTGTATCAAAGCAATATGATCGAATCATATTCTTCAAAGTTTGATGAAATCTTTCCAAAGCACCTTGACTTTCAGGGTGATAGGCAGAAGATTTAAACTGTTGGATGCCTAATTCATGCATAACTTGTTGGAAAATTCCAGACATAAAATTTGACCCTTGATCCGACTGGACAGATTTGGGAAGGCCAACAAGTGTAAAAAACTTCACCAAAGCTTTCACAATAGTTTTAGTTTTTATATTTCTCAGAGGAATTGCCTCTGGAAATCTTGTAGATGCACACATGATGGTCAACAAGTATTGGTTGCCTGACTTGGTTTTAGGTAAAGGACCAACACAGTCTACTATTATTCTACTAAATGGTTCATCAAATGCAGGAATAGGTTGCAGATGAGCCTTAGGTATCTTCTGATTGGGTTTTCCTACCATTTGACAAGTGTGACAAGATCTGCAGTATTTAGAAACATCACTTTTGAGTTTCGGCCAATGAAAATGATTCAAGATCTTGTGATAAGTCTTACGGACTCCTAAATGACCAGCCAAAGGAGTTTCATGGGCTAAATTAAGAATTTCCTGTCGATATGACTTAGGAACAACAATTTGATAGCTCACTGACCACTCGTCACCAGCGGGTACATCAGGTGGTCTCCATTTCCTCATAAAGACCTCATTTTTCACAAAGTAACACACTGGAACTTGTGTGGCTTCAGTTTCACTAATAGCCCTCTGAAACAAACAAGATATCTCGGGATCTTGCTCCTGTTCAACGACAAGGGATTGTCGTTTGTCATCCTGATTAGAACAAAGAGAATGAGTTGTCAAAAGAGGATCACTGTGATCAATACCATTTGATTGATCAATACCTGAGGAAAAAGTGACCTCATCAAAAGACTGACCAATACATGTGTCAGCTAAAGGAATAATATCCTGATCAACATCACTCTCAAGAGCTCTTTTTGCCATAGCTCTAGTAACTGCACAAGCAGGGTACAAATCAGGGATTTCAGTTTCGACAGGATCAACTTTCTGATCCAAACAAGGCTTGTCAGTTACAAGTGGATTAACCACAACCTTATCTCCAGCTAGGTCATTGCCTAGTAATAAATGAACACCCTCTATGGGTAAAGAAGTCACTGCCCCAACAGTCACAGGTCCAGAAACTAAGTCTGATGCCAAATTTACACAATGAAGAGGAACATTTACAAAGCCGCACTCTACTCCCTGAACAAGAACACTTTCACTTGAAGAAGACTCCTCAGACAAAGGCAAAGTACCTGATAATAAAAGACTCTGAGAAGCTCCAGTGTCCCTTAATATTTTAATTGGGATAGGTTTGGCAGAATCACCAATAAGTGATATAGAACCTTCTGACATGAATGGTTCATAAGCCTCCAAAATAGAATCAGACTGGGGTTTGTTTGACCCAACAAATGTATTGCTTTCAATACAAGACCGTGACCTTGACCTCGTAGAAATAAGAGCATTTGGAAAAGCTCTGTCTTTTCTCTGTTGCTTATTTTTCAACTTGAAGCAATCAGAAATAACGTGCCCTTTCTTTTTACAATAAGTGCACGTAGGAAGAGATAAGGATTTCTGATCAGTCTTATCAGATGTTTGATTCCTAACAGTTGTGCTGTTGTGAAATTTGGAAGTACTCGAATGAGATTGAAATGGTTTTTTACCAGAAAACTGCTGAGAGGACGATTTATTACCAAATGAAATTTTGTGAGTCAAGGAATAATCATCAGCCATACGAGCAGCATTTTCCAAAGTTTCCACATTCTGCTCATCAAGATAGGTTTTAACATCACTATGGATACACCTCTTGAACTCTTCAATTAATACGAGCTGTCGGAGGTTATCATAACCTTGATCAACTTTCTTGGCTGAGCACCACCTATCAAATAGTTGTTCTTTATCCCTTGCAAATTCGACATGAGTTTGTCCAGTTTCTTTTCTACAATTCCTAAACCTTTGTCGATATGCCTCTGGTACCAACTCATAAGCTTTCAAGATGTACTCCTTAACCACATCATAATCAGTGCTTTGTTGTACTGACAGTGAAATGTAGACTTCACGAGCTTTGCCAATTAGTACACTTTGTAATAACAAAGTCCAATGCTCTCTGGGCCATTTCAAGTTTTCAGCTATTTTCTCGAAATGAAGAAAGTATTTATCTACTTCTTTTTCCTGAAAAGGGGGTACTAACCTAATATATCTAGTAACATCAAAACCTGAACTTGTGTTTAAAGGAGTGGAGTGTGCTCTGTTTGCCAGTTCTAATTCTCTTAATTTAAGTTGCATTTCCCTTTCTTCTCTTTGCATCTGCATTTGTATTTGTCTCTCTTCTTTCTGCATTTGTATCTGTCTATCTTCTTTCTCTCTCTCCATCTGCATTTGCCTCTCTTCTTTCTCTCTCTCCATCTGCATTTGCCTCTCTTCTTTCTCTCTCTCCATCTGTATCTGCCTCTCTTCT
Source organism: Margaritifera margaritifera (assembly GCA_029931535.1). NCBI lineage: Eukaryota > Metazoa > Mollusca > Bivalvia > Unionida > Margaritiferidae > Margaritifera > Margaritifera margaritifera. The sequence goes on from JAQPZY010001388.1 coordinate 257,516, forward strand.
TTCTGCATTTGTATCTGCCTCTCTTCCTTCTCTCTCTCCATCTGTATCTGCCAATTCTAAATCAATCTGGTTCTTTAACTCTAATTCCCTTAATTTCCTGTCAGAACCAGATACAGGCTTTCTCTTCAAACTTAAAGCACTGCTATCAAAAATTCCCTTTCCTACTAAATACTGAATCAAAATAATCTTTATCTCCTGTTTTGTCAATGATACTTTTGCCTCAGATAGACTGTATTTTCTGGCAAGCTCGAGCAACTCATCCTTTCTCATGCACTCTAACCCCTCCTGGGTAGGTTTTGAAATGAAATTCTGAACATTAGATGCCATTGTAAATGCTTGTTGGTTTCACACACAAAAATTTCTCTATTTAAAAATCTTTGCCAAAGACAAAAAAATTCTCCGAAACAAAATCAATATGAATTTCAAAGATAAATTTAATATCTCTAATATGCTTTAAAGAAATTCAGATCCCAGAAGACGAGCCCTCAATTTCTGTTACGGCTCTATGGTCTAAGAAAAATGTAACAGAAAGAAAGTGAAACCAACAAATCAAGTAAAAATCAACAAGCAATTTATTACTAGATAATTAAAATGAAAAATCAAAAAGTCACTTACAGTAATGTGTTCTGAAATCCTAATAATCCAATAAGAATGATTGTTCTAATCACAAGTCCTAAATATAGAATGTTCCGAATTCACGGCTGTGTCCTTGAATGTTATGATGTGCTAATGGTCTGCAAAGTCCTGATGTACTAGAAATCTTGATGTGCTGATGTCAAAATGAAGTATTCCAAAATATCTGAATAAGTTCACTTAAATTCCAAAATCATCAATTAAAAATCCAAAATCCAAAAGTTTATGAGCACTGTTATAATCCAATGAATATTTAAAATAATTCCTCTCTTAGAATTTGGAATGAATTTTCACAACTGTAATAGTTCTTTACAAGACTGATGGTAATGTCAAAACTGAATAAATGTCCACCAAACATGGTATATATAAAGATTGGTCACATGACAGAATGTTCTAGAATGTGTGTCATCTTAATGGAATTCTAACTGTAAACAAAATTCAACCTTGACCTTCAAATTGAGAAAACATATTGATCAAAACAACCTAATTCAAGGACACTAGTTAAACATGTTTTTCCTGATAACATTAAGATTTAAGCAAATATTAAAGTGAAGAAACATTTACAATTTCCTAAAATATTTATAATATTATATAAACATCATACATAACACTATGGGGACATGTTCTCTCCATATGAGCATCATCCTAGGTAAATATATTTCCGTGATGGTCTCATCATTGCTCTTAAGCCTATATATGGTTATGGGATGTGTATCTCTACTGTTCCCAAGATTTTAATATGTCCCATCCCCACCCCTGGAGCAAGACCAAAGTGAGTGATTATTAAAAGCATAAAATATTTTTCATATATGACCTTTTGAAGACGCGTGTTAAAGTTCAGATTGTTATGTACCATAGTGTGAAAATATCTGAAACGCTTTTAAAAACCACCCTAACACCTTTATTCCCGCAATGGACACCTGTCCAGTCCCCAGGAGCAATAGCCAGGGTAATTAATATAATAAGCTTAATTTCCATAGTATGTTATGTATCTGGCCATTATAAAGTCCCATAAAAAATTTCTTACCGGTATCTACAGAAGATTGGAATGATTTGAGATTCTTGGAAAATCAGTAACCCTTCCAAGCCCCTCTTCATGTGGTCTTGGGAAGATTCCAGTACTGTTGTGCACATCTACAAACCCTACCCAAACAGCCCTAATTGAAGGTATCAGTTTTTCAATATCATTGTTAAGTCATTTCACCAACTACCAACAGTTATAGATAATTTACCTTAGCTTGTATTTATTTGAATTAGTTTAATACTGTTTTTATATTTAAATAATAAGTTAATTAGTTACAAATGACAACACAATTATTGTATGTATATAATACCTGGTATTTACGAGCAGGCGATAATGAATGTATTGCACGATAAATAATGAATCAATCTTTCCATCCATTTATCCCCCTTCTCTCTCTCTCTCTCTCTCTCTCTCTCTCTCTCTCTCTCTCTCTCTCTCTCTCTCTCTCTCTCTCTCTCTCTCTCCAGATGTTTGATAACTTGCACCATCATCCCATTAATTGATCAATCCATCTTATAGCTTGACTGAGTGGTTATTTATATATTCTTGTATTTTTATTTTGCTTTGCCTTTATTTTTAGAAATACATTGCCTTCAGAAGATTTTTCTTTTTCTTGTGGTGGACGTGAGGACTCTGAAATATATTTACAATACTTAATCAAAGTAGTTTATGCTTCCCATATCACAAATGGACATTCAATACTTAAAGCAGTGAATGCCTCCCATATCACAAATGGACATGCAATATCTGTAGTCATATTATCTTTAATGTGAGACCTTTCCTGTTACACTGTCAGATGTTATAGGTAATTCTGCATTAAATATAAAAGTGTTCTGCCAAATGATATTAATCCATTGCCTTGCCTATTATATTAAAGGTACCAGAATATACTAGAGCACCTTATATTAAAAAGATGATAGGGTTATTTGATAACAAAAAGGAATTACTGACTGTGTTTGGTGTTAGATAATAAAATTATGTGTTATGTTTGTAGATAGTGTGCCATTTTGTAACGTACTAACTGTCTTTTCTGAAGAAATGCTTTTCAGGTCTGATATAAACTGTTCTGCAAGAAGGCTGATTTTAGATAAATGGATTTATGTTGATTATCGGTGTTATTCGATGAAGAATTTGGTAAAACACATGGCATTTTATTGTTAAGTGTTATGTTCGTAGATTGTGTACCATTTTGTACTAACTCTATTTTCAGAATGAATGCTTTTCAGGTCTCATATAAACTGTTATGCACAAAGGCTGATTTTAAATAAACAGATGTATATTGATTTTTGTGTACACTTGTTAACAAAGATGATCCCTCTGTATTGATTACGCATTCATAGATGATATATATATATATATATATATATATATATATATATATATATATATATATATATATATATCTATCTATATATACATATATATATGACGGTGTATTCTAATTTACCCAAAACAAATACTTTGCAGTATGAACATTTCAACTTAGAGGTTATGTGTGGATACAAAATCAAATCTTGTAATATTGCTACAGTTTTTTTTTGTGGAAAAAAATGTGTGTATGTTTGTGTATGTGTGTGTGTGTGTGAGAGAGAGAGAGGGAGAGAGAGACAGAGAGACAGACAGACAGACAGAGACAGTGAGAGAGAGAGACTGACTCCATGTTAAAAAATAAAATCCATCAAAAGGGTTCATTAATAATCTGTATGAAAATCTAGTCTTCATCTGCATTATGAAATAATTCATTAACACGATGCTAGTATTTTAATAATCTTAGGTCGAGTACAACATTACTGAGTAGTTAACTGTTTAATAGCCACTCATACATATTTTTATTTAAAATGATGACTCAGTTTCACAGCTTTTTTAGAATATAGTACCTGTGGGTAAATTGGGTTCCACATTTGAAGTCTGGGAACATGAAAGAACTAACTATTGCGGTATACATTGTCAGGGGCTTCTTTTTCACAAATTTCAAAACTGGTCACAAATTTAAAAAAACTGGGGATGCAATCTGACAGTCCTAACATTTTAGATACAGGACTGATATGTTCATGTGTTTTGAAATTGTAGAGGCTGTTTATAAGGATGTATTATAGAACATTTTTTTTGATTTAGAATCTTATCATTCAGGAAATAAAAAATAGGTATAATTCATGATGATTTCAAATTCATTCATGGTTTTTTTTATTCTGAAAAAAAATATATAAGGGAAAGTATAGTACTTAAGGTGTGCGCTGTTATTTGTTTCCCAATACTAATATGCATGCAGTGTCTCACATATATATATATATATATATATATATATATATATATATATATATATATATATATATATATATTCTTAAGTGTGCAATATAGAAACTTATTGTCGAACTCATTTTTTATATTTTTCTCATTCTTATATTTTCACATGCGAAAAATAAAAATATATCCTTATATTTTCACATGTGAAAATATAAGATTTCCCATCATGCCATGCTACGCTTGACTGTGTGTGCCTACAGAAGTTGTACCTGCAGCAACAAAAGCGCGCACTTTGTGCGCTAGAACACATAAATAGAAACTGCATTACATTTCAGACATGGGAATTAATTTTTGCTGTGTTACGGAATTATGTACGTGGAATTTATAATGTGCCTAAACTTTTGTTCTATGACTGTACTTTACAATTGTGTCAAATAGTAAGTCGCACTTTAAGTTCGAAAAAGAGATGTCAACAAGGTATTTACTGACCTTTTGTTCAAAGTCACAGCTGTTGACCGGTCCTGGAGTACTTTTCCACTAAATCGACGCATTTAGTATTGCATTCTGGTCGTAATATGACACGTTTCCTGTTGTGAAATAGGTCATTTGCAAAGAGTATATAAGACCTTGAATACGAATTATATGCATTCCAATTTTAAATCCTGTGTTGAAAAGATCTGTTTTTGCGATCAGCTTTTGGAATCATTAGATGTTTGAAATAATAGCCGTGCTGAAATCTTGTAGTTCTGTAATGTTGCATTGCTGTATAAATAATTCGAAATTAATTATTTGTTGGAACATTCATCGAAGTTACCTTGGAGTACTCACTAACGTTTGGAGTTATATTTATGACTTTTGGATTACTGTGAACATTCTCAAAGATGATCTGGATTACTTTATCGTTGGTACATCAGGACTTTCCAGACCCATTAATTCGGAACAATCTTTCATTCGGAACATTCGTTCATTACGAAGATTCATTCAATCGGAACAATCTTTCATTTGGAACATTCGTTCGGAACATTCATTCATTTGGCACATTTTATAATTTCAATACGTGATGCGGACACTAATAATGTATTGGATTATTTGGATTTTAACACACGTTACTGTAAGTGTCTTTTGATTTTCACATTGATTATTTAGAAATAAAATGTTTGTTGATTTTTACAAACATTGTTGGTTTCACTTTCTTTTTGTTACGTTTTTTATACCATAGGGTCGTAACAGCTGAAGAAATTTGACTCGACGCCGTTTGCGTCTCTATGAAGTTATTTCCCCTTACTTCTCTATGAAGTTATTTCCCCTTACTTCCTTGACAACAATGATAAACCCGCTGTGACGCAGTAGTGAATATGACTTGCTTTGTGGTTAGATATGATCAAATAGTTACAAATTTTCAAAAATGTAATTTACTGCGACGCATTAGGTCATCCCAATCCTACCGTTCTCATAAGTCACGGATATTTATATGATCAGCATATGAAAGTGAGGTGAATGTACGAAAAGGGGGGTGGGGTGTTGTGCTGAAGAGTGAGTTTAATCTTCTAAGCTTCGACTTTGGAGCACGTTTGGTATATAATGAAAAAAAAAATTTCTTTTTCTGTATAAATACCGGATATATTTCATCTTGTGGTATGGTATAAAAATCGATATATATTAACTAGTGGCTTCGCCACTCGCTAAAATATCACGTTTATATACCAAACGATGAAATATATCCGGTACTAACGTCGGAAAAGAAAATATCCTCTATATATATTCAAATACTAAAATAGTTGCGAAGCTGGAAATAAACCCATGAAAATCAGTCTATAATGAATAATATACATGAAATCCATGATTACATATTCTTTCACCTTCATGATCACGTCTTCTTTAGTCATTCATTCATTTTGGTTTAGGAAATAATACAGTTTACATCCACTTCAGTATATCTGATCTTTCTAAAGTGATCATATCATATTACACACCAGCTGATTCCATCGCACATTCTATCACATTAACTATGGCTGGGGAAATCAGTGATACAAAAAATGCCGTTTGACTACATTACCATTTATAGTATATGCATCACCGTTCCTCCCTAATGAAATTACTCTAATCTCACAACTCTAGTTGTACTGTCTTGTGAATTATGATATGTAATGTAAAGCATTGTACAAATATTATAATACATTATGAGTACATATAAATTGTACAAAAACTGATTTGGTTAAATCAGTCTACACATAATGTCTTACGTTTGTTTTTCACACACGCTTTTGTCACATGAATAAATATACATTCTTTATTCTTCCAAATGGGTCTGTTATTCATTTTGTTAAACATGTACATATAGGATGAAAAACAACTCATAACTTAAATAAATCATATATAATCGGTAATAGAGTCAATACTATCAAGCATGTACATGATACTGATTTGAAACATATGTATACATTATTTCAATCTGAATTTCTTGTATACTCACTTGTTCTCGTATCTGAAACAGGGCTACTGGTTTCTTTCCCTCTCCAGTCCGCTGCTGTTCCTTCTTTCTTGTATCTGTGCATAAATCATGCCATTTCCTTATTACTTCATCCTCATCTCTAACCATCCCCTTGTTTATAGCATTGATGCAGTTAAGAAAACACACACGCATATATATATATATATATATATATATATATATATATATATATATATATATATATATAACGATACAAAAATTGATAACGGCGCAAATACAAAAGTTTCCCAACGTTTCGAGCAAAACAAGCTCTTCGTCAGGAGAATAAACATATTACATCCACAAAACAAACACTATACACAAAAGTCAAGAATAATTCTTGACTCCTACATGTTTAAATGACGGGGAAATAAACAAACAAAGAATACACAATAGAAGAAACAAAGAAGACAAAAATTAAAAGGGTCTAAAACGGGTAAACTGCAAATCTATGTTATGCGGCCATCAGCCCAACAAAGTTGTGTAAAAAAAATTCAAAGAAGTGTTGATCGTGCGTATCACGCAGAGGACCAAAGTGTTTTGACCTAATTCCATGCTTAGAACAAAGGACTGACACCATGCGCGCCGATAAATCAACGCCGTCATCAAAATGTGCAAAGGAAATTATATCCGGGTAAAGTTATGCCTCGAGGTACTAAGGAAATCTGTCAAGAGCATGGTATAGCGGGATGATGGACAAGAGTTCAAATAATAATAATAATAATAATAATAATAATAATAATAAGACGAAGGAGAAGAAGAATACAAATAATACATGTAAACAGTTACGGAATATTGACTTGGCTAAATATTATCGCAAAAACCGCGCGCGTCACATAAACTGATGCATGGCTGTAGTTTTGATAAGATTACAAAAGGAAGGTCAGACTTATTCCTTTAGGCCGAACACCCCGTGAGTTTTCAATTGAAGTATCTAGTATTGTTCCTTACGTGTACGTTCAATATCGGTCCAGCCCAGGTTAGAATCAATCGGTAGCACATCGAGGGACTCGACGGAATGCCCAGTCGAGTTGTAGTGGTTGGCGAGTTTCGCCTTGGTTTTGTTGCGAATGTGGCTCTTGTGGTTATTCATTCGTTTTCTGAAATCAACGGTTTCGCCAACATACTGAGTGCCGCAGATGTTAGAAAGCATGTTGGAAGATAGTTTACATTTTTGGTAGACGCTTGTCTTTGCAAAAATATGTGTCTGAATCTGTGATCTTGTTTAAAGTTACCTTGGCACGTACCAGATGGTCCTTCAGATTGTTAGGTCTACGGTACGCAACCATAGAAACTTCTGGACATATGCTCTTCAGATGTTCGGAGGATTTAGTCTGGTTCCAATGCTTCCGAATTATAACTCATGAAGGGGACGCGTTTGCTGGTTTTCTTGGTTTTGTACTTCAGGACGGTTCCTCTATCAAGGAGTCTAGTTTTTTTAATAGCCTCCTTGATGTACCTACTTCTTCATCCTATGCTTCTAATGTTCCACTTGAGTTCTCTGAGTCTCTTTTGGAAGGTAGCCGGATCAGAGCATATTTGGTCCGAACGCACATACCGTAAGGAAGATTTTTTATTACATACTGGGAGTGGCAGCTGGTTGGGGTAGGTACTCGTGGAGTCAGTTGGTTTAGAATACAGGTCAGTTTCTATGTTCCACTCCAGGAGGGTAGATTGAGTATTCAAAAAGATGTTGAACCTGTTTGATGACTCTGACGTAAATTTAATCGTAAGATAGAAGTTATTAAGCTATTGGCTAGTTCAAGAAATATTTTGAAATTGTCGCCCGTTTATATACATTGATCAGTTTTTTTGCTCTCATTAATCTTTTACCAACTATTTGCAGATTTAAAAGCCTCGATAATAAACAATCACTGTTAAATATGCTAACTATATTGTCAAAGAACACAAAACAACCTGCCTACTTGGCTTTTGTTTTGTTCATTCCTGTCGTATCTTTTATTTATTTGTGGCCCCTATATTCAGTATAATTTTACTTCTATTGAAAAATGTAAATACATATCACTATATTCAATTCAAATTACTACATAATAATGCAGTTTGATATGAGTCCCAATTCCAAATTGCTGAGTGAATTTGAATTAATGTTTCCACATTTAGAATCAAGCCCCGTCCACTTTCATTTGCACAGAAACACTTTATTAACTGGTCAAAATTGTAAAATGGTAAAGGTATTTTGTACTTGATTAAAATGATTAGACTGAAACTAAAAGTACAGCCATTTAGTACCGTTTAACTTATAATCTCTAAAATAACCACGCAATATGGGAATTACTGGTAAACTACTAAAATGTTCCCTCAAGTTTGTCTGTGTTCAGTAGTGTAACCATTCATTTAAAATTACACAACCACTAGAAGAGTATATTACCAACTGAGTTAAGGACCTACATACAACGAAGTATGAGACTAGGAATATACTTAGACTTCGCAGGATAATAAATCAGACGACATTAAGTATGCTTACTTGTCTGTTATGATCTGCCATACTGCATTTTGTTTGCTGTTTGTTACTGAACTGCTCAGTTTGCTTTGTACGTGAGAAATATTGCTGCCTACCTCTTGAACAAGAGTATCTACTTCATTTTCCGAAAAGTTTGCTTTTCTTGCACGTATCTTATCAGTGTTAACAACATCCATGATGATGATTACATTAGCAACGGACATGCGTAAAGAGCAAGCATTTTTGTATCTCTTGCGTGTTTCTGGTACTTACAAATGAACACCTGTACGTATCGTAAACATCATGTCATGAAACGTATCATTCTTAAATTACTCACGACTACGTACGTAAAAGTAAGTAGCTAAACCCACGAGTAATCTACGTATGCTTTGTGAAACGATCCCCAGGTCGTGTTCTCTGATGCCGTCAGATACCTTAATACTTTGGAGTGGACATCTCTACCCTCCTCACCATACCACCATCGACGCTGCTGGTACACCGAACGAAGATCTCGATGCGATGGGGGTGCGGTTAAAAACGGACTAATATCCGCGGCCCTCTCCTCCGCGAGTCGGAGGTCTTTTTATCGCGCAGTGGAAATTTGCCCGCCAAGAGCGACCGAGTTCCTGACGCGGGCGAGAACTCAGTTGCGGTGTTTAACGCCAACGGCTACGTCAAGGACTGATTCACACCCGTCGCGAGCCTCATGAAGGGCGTGTCGGGAGCTAAGGCCGGCAATCTACACATGTTCAGTGTCAACGACGGCCAGCTCACTCGTCTTGACGACAACGCAACAGTTGTGCTTGAAAAAGACGCGCTCTCTCGCATGACAGTTAAAACTAACAGCTCTTTTGACTTCACGACCGTCCTGTCTGTAAAAACCGGCGGAACGTTAGGGTTCTTTGCCCGCAAACCAGTCGTCACATCAGAGCAATTAAAGCTTCACATCACACTGATCATGGAGGAATTATAATATTGCTATATCCAACACTGCAAGACGACCCACAAGACATTCGCCTAAAAACGATCGGCGAGGATGAAGCTTTATTGAGCGCAGGAGCAGAACAATGGCGCGCTCTAAAAAACATACAATATCTCCGTCTCCTAAGACAGGCTTGGGCTTTGTGGATTTAACGCCAGTTTGCAGCACATGATAGTCTATGCATGGCGACTAGTATAATTGGTGGAGGAAGAACCCGGGAAGCCCCAGGAAGAATCACTGACCCACATGAGACTACTGCCAATCTTTCTCACATACCCACGTTAGCCGAACCGAGACTCGAACCCACGCAGACAGAGGCGAGATGTCAGTGATATGTAAAGGCGAGCACCTGAGACTAATCTGCCATTCGGGGACCCCAACTCCTAAGAAGGGTTCACGATTTACCTAGATGAAGCCGATAAATACTCAGCCAAGAAAAACGAAATACGGGCTGCCGCGGACAAGGCGAACGATATGATGGCGATCAACGAAACGACAAAAACACGACTTCGTAGCTCGCAGAAATCCTAAAGACCGCGAGTCATTAGCTGGGGATACACCATAAGTTATATGCGTTCTTCATCTTGCGTTTTATGGCAGTCCATAGACTCTCCTAGTAGCGCTTGCGCTTTCGCTAGTCCGCATCAGCCAGCTCTGGAGAGAGTAGGACGATTGAGACCCACCGCGCCGCCGTCATATCCGCACTGCTAGCAGTTTAAAAGAAAATAAAACCGGTGGGTTACCCACTCCCACTCATATCTGCGCTTCCGTACGGCCCCTTTTTTCGCTCATGTAGTCACGCTCTGGAACCGTGATGTGCCAAGGCCAGGGAAAAGCGCAACGAAAGCTAGACTGATGGGTATATCGTAAGTCGGATCACATTTTTAAGTATATTAATAACCAGACATTTCTTTAAGAAAAAATTTAATTACGCTTCGCCTAACGCGTCGCATATTTAAAAAAAATAGTTTAGGGCCATATACTATTTAAAAATTTAAAATGATGGATTGTAACATCGAAGGGCTCAGTAGTTTTCACAGATCCAGGAACCGCGTGTTCAGTATACTCCAGTATGAAAAAGGAAATAAATATACAGATTTGAATACGGGTCAGTTTACAGTTCAACGTAAAAATCTAGTAAAGATCATTTTCATCTGGAACTAATACAGCGGCCTTATTCCTGCGTATGTGAGTAAACATTCTTATCACGATAAATGAGTAAACTATGGAAAGCCCCAGGTACCCGATATTTTAATGTGGACCACAATTAACTGCTCCAAAAACACTTGAGAAGCTACGTCTCAATTAATTACTCCCGGGCAAAATAATGAAGTCTGTTGCCCAGTCCATGAAAATAATCACTAGCTCCTTAGTCAGTTTGATAAACAACCCCATTTTAAAAAAAATGCTATTTCTTTTTTTATTTCTAGGCACTTAATGAAGTTCATGTAAGAATATTACTATATTATGATGTTCTAAATAATACTGCAATTGTTATCGCATTTTATAGTTTTTGCTCTCCATTTTGTATAAAATGTCAGAGGTGGATGAAACTTCAACCACTCCTAGCCACACCACGCCAGGCAACACACACACACACAACTGGGTGTATGCTAGCCTAGGTCTACTAGACTCTGCCCTTTGGGCATTATCCTCTCCGTGTCAATTCACCACCTCGGTATGTTTGTACTGTGTCCTGAACTTTAACTCCGCACCCCCCACCCTTCAATTTAAGATAGTTACCGATTTGATGAGACTGAAAGGTAATTGATTTTGATGCCAATTCAAAGTCAAATCCTTTATTACCACTATGTATATTCAATAATGACATGTGAAAGGTATTAACGCAAACTGGTTTCTGGTTCAGTACTATACCAATCATTTTTTTTTTCAACTAGGACACTGGCTGACTAACTGTGTGTTGGTGTCTCTGTGTGTCTACAAGGCTTTGAAACTCTGTCACTGTAGTAAGAAATTTCAGAATATCTGAAAATAAACGAAAACATAAAAATTGCTATACAGAGGTATATGATAAAGGAAAGGTTGGCAACCAATTTTCTAGCTGGGGGTGGGGGGTGGGGTGCACAATACAAATTCATTTTTTCGATGCCATTCAAAATATTGTTAACAATCCTACCTTGCCTATTATAACGAACGCTATACATCCAGCATATATGTAAAAAAGATAGTTCCGAAGTATTTGAGAAGAAATCACTGTGAATCGAACATTAGGCAAGGTATGAATTTAAAAAATATCTTGAACGGCATCGAAACAAATGACTAATATCTATTTGTTTCATAACCTTTCCTTTGTTGTGTATCGTGTAATCGTGTATAGTGGTTTTTTTTTTTCGTTTTGTCTCAAATATTATGCCATTTTCATACTACAATATATACTTTGTAATGCCTATGATGTGTGCGTGTGCGTGTGTGTGCTTGTGTGTTGGACGACAAATTAGAATAAGCCATTTCTCAATAAAATGCTTTCAACAGCTTCAAATTATATATTATGGTACTCTTTCTCAAGAAATCTATTGGCTTGGTTTTTGGTGTTTCATAGTCAAACTTTATAAGAAAGCTTCTTTAGAAATTTTCGTTGGTGTAATGTTACAATTTATGCCATAGGTGTCTTTACATATTTCATTAAGGGAACCAGGATAAATAGCTGCGAGGAATAATGGTAACTATTATCATTCTTTATATGGCATTTGAATTTTACATTACGTTCTACTGAATCTAATCGCTCCTAAATATATTTACCAATGGATTGATAGCATCATTTACATCCATTCATCTGTACTCTCCAATTATTGAAATCTTTAAAATATTATTCTTTGGAAGAAGTCATGGTCATTTATCATCGGGAAAGTTTACTAAATATTCATTGTTAACTAGACAAAGTAAAAATAATACATAAGTTAACTTTTTGGAGGTTGAAATACAAAATCGAAATAAGTAAACGTTTCGAAGAACAAGATAAGTGTCATTCAACAATTCTTTCTCTCTTTCTCTTCCAATCTTATTTTAGAGTTTTCATTCTGTTAGTTAATTAATCAATTAATCACTGATTTATTCATGAAGTCTCATTTAAACACAAGATTGAACTCCATAGTGCCTGTTGCCTTTCTTGTAAAAAAATGTAGGACAAACGAATATGTCTTTCACTTTAAATTTGCCACATATAATTCGGAATCATGTTATTATGATAAACTTTCGCAAAAATGATATTACACTGATTTAAATTTAAGTTAGATATCACGAATATTTAAAATCTAGATATGAAAACCTTTGCCAGATATTCAAGCTTTTTATTACCAAAGTGTTCATTTTTACATCCTGCCCGTGCACCATCATTTAAAACCTCCTGTAGTATCTTCCCGGATCCAATAATTGTGTTGTCGTGCACTCCGATTCGTTCAACATCACACAAAAGGTGATCTAATTTCATAATCGTGTAGACGTAATTCAGTTACAAGCTCTTCCTCCATCATTACACCTAATGCAACAGAAAGAAAGTGAAACAAACAGTGTAAGTAAAATCAACAAGCCATTAATTTCTAGACAATTAAAGTGAAAATTTAAAAGACACTTACAGTAACGTGAATTAAAGTCCAAAATATCTAATAATCCTAAGTGTCCTAATCACAAGTCCTAAATATAGGACTTTCCGAATGTATTCCAGTTGCCTTGAATATCCTGATGTGTCAGTAGTATTGAATGTCCTGATGTGCCTGAATGATGTAATCCAGAATATCTTTGAATGAGTTCACATAAATCCCAAAGTCAAGTATTAATCCAAAATGAGATGAGCATTTTTAGTAATTCCAATGAATATTTCAAATAAATAATTTCTCTCTCTGAATTTGCTCTGATTTTCACAACTGTAACTTCTGATTACTAAAATAAATTTCTGAATAGACTGGTCTTAATAATTTGAAGTTTAGTCATTGAATGAAATCTTGTTTACCAAACCTGTATAAATATAAAGATAAGTCACCTGACTGAGTATTCATGTATATGAGTAACTCTATTGGAAAATAACACTGCGTGCGTGACTTTTCTCACATCAGGGCATGGAAAGTTCCACTTTAAGTACTAAAGTGCTAAATGCTATGTAAACCAGACTGACCTTGAACTCAAATGATGTAAATATGTTTTTTACAAAATGACCACTAAAGTACAACCTACCTCATGGACACATATTATAAATTCAATATACATAACACACCGGGCTCCACAAACGCTAGGGATTACATTTAGAGTATGAAACTATCGGTCTCATCTATTCATCGTCATGATACAGCATATTATATATCATCACTCATTAGACGGAATTTACATTAAAAGGAAAACTCGAACGACAAACGGAAGGAGAGATATCACTAATGCAATAAATCCCGTCACAATTTTGATTTAACAGTTGTTTAGTAAAAAGTTTTTGAATATCTGATGAATATCTGATTGCCTGCAATATTTGTCTACTTCAATTTTGTCAGTACTTTCTTCTGATTATTAGGGGAGATGCTCAACAGCGACAAAATAAAATCTCAAGCTTTAATTCAGCAATTACTATGCAACAATCCACTTTAATTAAGCTTGCATAAACAAATAATTTCAAGTTAATCTTTAACAAATGGAAATAAATGGACTTTATGTGGCTCTGCGCGATTTTCATGTGAATTTCTGTGTATTCTGAGAGGGAAAGAGATTATTCGTGTCTTCTTAAGTGTATTAATTCATATTATTATATCTAGTGGTTTTGCGAGATATTTTTAAATGAATTGTCTATCTTTTATAGGTTTATGTGTACATAATATTTAGTCGGTGCATCCACAATTGATCATTTCTTAGAACTCTTTTTAAAAAAAATTCGGGAATGGTCTTGGCTGATTTTAAATTTGTCGCCTCGACTTCGATCAGACAGTTTGAATATCTCTCTTGTCGCAATGAAATATATACATGTGGTGGCAATTAATATTCTAATGATACTGAAGAATTTAAAATTCGTCTTAATATTTAATGCATATCATAGTTTATTTGTGTGCCAATAACGTTGACATATTTTTTCATTTCTCAGCTATATATTTAAAGTAAGTAATTTATACATCCAAGCTTACACGTCTACCAAATACAACAATGAAAAATTCTAAGTCCTTAAATACTTCAAAACCAGTAGATTACTATCGTATAGTCTGTGCATTTTACTTTATAATGGCCATACATATTAATTACATAGTTCCATATCTTGATTGCTATCACACATTCATGACCTTTTGAACATCTATGCACCATGAACTAGTCAGATAGGGCCTGGTCCACTCGAAAAACATGTATATACTGTTTGCTGTGTCTGGAATCAACACTATTCGTTCTTTTTAAGGTTTTAAAGTTAGAAATTTGTATGTCTATTAATGCGGTTTTAGTCGTGAAGGAAACCGCAGAAACTGTGGAAGACCATCAGTCTAGGATTGACTAACACCTACCCTTGAAATGCACGAATCCAAAATTTTATCACACGGACTAGACCTGGAGCTGAAAAAAATTTCTTTACTCCTTGAGCTTATCGTAAAATTACGGAATACTTTTATCATAGAATTACTGCAAATTATTCCTGGAACATACATAAAATACATTTCAGCATGTTATTTGAAATAAATATTTCCTCCTACAACAAATATGACAGTCATAAGAATTGTATCCACCAACAATGGAAAAAGACAAAAGGATACAAACCAAGTCAGTCTCCGCTTCCAATGAACGTAACAGGTTTCTGATTTGTTTCAGGCTCGTGATGACGTAAGAGTAAAATTGTAAACTGGGGACCTAAGCTCGCTTCGCAAAGATGCCACTGCTTTGTCCAGTGAAAAAAGCATTGAAAGAGATATGTGTGATTCAGGTAGGCGTTAAAGTTATTAGCTTTTCCTGTGAGTGTGTACTTATATGAATAAATGCAATGTCCATGAGTAACAAATAGTCAATATGCTTTCTCACAATAAAACGGCAGCGAAGTTATTGTAAGAGGGTAAAAATGCTCTGTGCGTTAAATGGGCAGTAATCAAGATCCTTGTTTAGACGTGTGAACGCAAAATCTAATACACAACTATTTGATATGCTAGATACATTGGCTTTTATTTACTTTCATTCAGGCAAAGGCACACATACACTTCCGGGAACTTGAAATCGGTCAATCTATTCAAAATTTGTGGCTCAGACTTTGTGCACTATATTGTAATAAAAACTTCTAGATGGGTAAGTAAAGCTAAATGAACAACGATGTTAAGTGCGCTGTAAAACGAATTTGACCATAAGTCTGTAAATTTAAGGCAACACATCTCACTCTTATATGTCTAAATAAACTCGAGCTTTTTTGCAAACATTGGCCATAATAAAACTTTCTATACATTTACCCTGAGGGAAATAAACAATAAATCAGAATGCTAGAAACTATACAGTTATATGTCATAATCAGCGGTAAATTCGTCTACACTTGCACTTACAGGACACTTACATGTGGTTTGGTAGCTCACCAGACAGAGCACTCGATTTTAAGTTTTTTTCCGTTTTTTCTTCTTCTTTTTTTATCTCTCAAGTAATTGGGTGTCATTTCTACTGTTTTTGTTAATGAATATTCAAAGCTATATCCTGCATTTGGATGTCAGAGATCGTCACGTGATTTGTTTTACCAAGAAAAAAAAGAATAGGACGATACAAGTCATCGAAATATTCTTACTTTTAGCATTCGTGACACTTTAACCTGTCTCCACACAAACACATACACGAGCGCGCACGCGCCTCTCGGGATGCATTCAAACTCCAAAAATACTCGATATCATCTACTTATTATACTGAAAGCCGAAACGATCACTCACGCTAAATCGGCGTAGTAGGAATTAATGCTAGAAGGAGAAATGAGGGCCCCACGGAGAGACGGACATTACTCATCATAAAAGCCGGATACACCAACAAAGTATTTGTGGAGACTATTACACAGATTTCCATAAAATTCGTCAAAAATTACCTTTTTGTTGTAAACGACATGTAAATTTCGATGTAAGCAGAATGATATCTCTAAAAATCGCCACTGATCGATAATCAGAAATTTCAATCTCAATAGGATCAAATCTTTGATCCAAACAAGGCTTGTCAGTTACAAGTGGATTAACCATAAAGGTAAAGAAGTCACTGCCCCAACAGTCACGGGTCCGGAAGCTAAATCTGATGCCAAATTGACACAATGGAGAGGAATATTTACAAAGCCGCACTCTACTCCCTGAATAAGAACACTTTCACTAGAAGAAGACTTCTCAGACAAAGGCAAAGTGCCTAATAACAAAAGACTCTGAGAATCTCCTGTGTAACTTAATATTTTAATAGGGATAGGTTTGGCAGAATCACCAATAAGGGATATAGAACCTTCTGACATGAAAGGTTCATAAGTCTCCAAAAGAGAATCAGACTGGGGTTTGTTTGACCCAACAAATGTATTGCCTTCAATACACAACCGTGACCTTGACCTCTTTGAAATAGGAGCATTTGGAATAGCTCTGTCTTTATTCTGTTGCTTATTTTTCAACCTGTAGCAATCAGAAATGACGTGCCATTTCTTTTTACAATAAGTGCACGTAGGAAGAGATGAGGCTTTCTGATTAGTTTTATCAAATGTTTGATTTCTAACAGTTGTACCCAATTGAAATTTGGAAGTACTAGCATGAAACCGAGATAATTTATGTACCAAAAACCTGCTGAGAGGCAGACTTACTGCCAAATTAAACTTTGTGAGTTAAGGATTAATCATCCGCCATGCGAGCAGCATTTTCCAAAGTTTCCATTTTTGTTGATCAGGATAGGTCTTTATATCACCATGGATGCACTTCGTTAACTCTTCAATTAATACGGGCTGTCTGAGGTTATCTTAATTTTTATCAAACTTCTTGGCTGAGCACCACCTATCAAACAGTTCTTCTTTTTCCCTTGTAAATTCAACATGGGTTTATCTAGTGTCTTTTCTACAATTCCTAAACCCTTGTCGATATGACGCAGGTACTAGCTCATAACCCTGCAAGATATATTCCTTTACCGCATCATAATCAACACTCTGTTGTATCGACAGCGAAGTATAGACTTCACGAGCTTTGCCAATAGGTACAATTTGTAATAACAAGTCCAATGCTCTCTGGGACATTTCAAGTGTTCAGCAATTTTCTAAAACTGAAAAAAGTATTTATCTACTTCGCTTTCCTGAATAGGGTGTACTACCCTAATATATCTGACAACATCAATACCTGAACTTGTGTGTAAAGGGGGTGGGTGGGGGGGGGTGCTCTGCTTGCCAGTTCTAATTCTTTTAATCTATATTGCATTTCCCTTTCTTTTTTCTCTCTCTCAGCATCTGTGTTTTCCTCTCCACTTTCTCTTTCTCTCTGCATCTTCATCTTTTTCATTTTCATTTCCCCTTTATCTCTCTCTTTCTGCAGTTCCCTCTCCTAATTCTCTCTCTCTCTCTCTCTCTCGCTGCATTTGCGTTTCCTTCTCCTCCTTCTCTTTCTGAATTTGCATCATTTCTCCCTGAAACTGAAGCTGTCTTAATTCCAATTACATCAGTTTTTTATGTCTTTTATCTGTAATTCCTTTAATTTCCAATCAAAACCAGATCCAGTCTTCCCAATTAAACCAAAAAGGCTATTATCCAAAATATTCTTTCCCACCAAATACTGAATCAAAATATTCCTTATCTCTTGCTCTGCTAAAGATGCTTCCGCTTCAGACAGATTATAATGTCTGGCAAGCTCAAGCAACTCATCCTTTTTTCATAGACTCTGACCCTACCTGGGTAGGATATGAAACAAAGTTCTCAGCATTAGGTGACATTGTGAATGCTTGCTGGTTTCACTAAAGATTTCACAAATGTGTGAAATAAATATCATTGCCAGGGACAATGAAAATTCTGAAACAAAGTCAATTTAAATTTTAAAGGCAATTTTTAATATCTCTGAAATGTTTTAAATTAATTCAGATCGCGGAAGAGCCCCAATTTCCGTTACGACGCTAGGTCTTAAAAGTATGTAACAGAAAGAAAGGTAAACCAATAATGTTAATAATATCAACAAGTTATTTATTTTCCCTACAATGCAAAGTGAAATTCAAGAGATACTTACAAAATTGTGAATCAAATTCCAAATAATCCTTAATGTCCTGATCACAAGTACAACAATATAGAATGTTCCGAATGAGTTCCAATAGTTTTGAATGTCCTGATATAAGACAATGATACATTCCAGAATGTCTTTGAATGAGTTCACAAAAGTCCAAAGTAATGTATTAATTGAAAAGTCAATGATCACTTTAGTAATTCCAAGGAATATCTGAAATAAATAATTCCTCTCGAACTATATTGGATTTGAACGGCACAAACGTAAAATCTGATCTCAAATGGATTCCCACAGACTGGTCTAAAATAGGAACGAATTATTTGTTTACCAAATCCCAATTTATACACACTTTCACTTGACCTATGTCCTAAAAGGATGTTGAGCAATCCAATGACAAATCCCATTCTAACTGTAAATAAGAATGACCTTGAACTCCAATGCTTGTAAACATTCTGTTTACAAGTGATCAGAATCTAAAGTACAACTTACCTTCATGGACAAGATTTAAACACACATCATAGATTAAATATACATAACAGTATGAATGGGCGGATCCTTGCATGTATGCGTGTATGCATGCATGCATGTATGTATCCAGTATAGTTTTCTTTCACGAAGATATTTATAACATCTGTTGATGCAATCGAAGAGAAAGATGAAAATCATAACGTAATTTCGTAAAGAAATGAAGAGGCATAAAAGCGGTTCGATTGATAAATCACGGAATCAGCTAAAGTTAGAAAAATGGAAGAATTAAGAGATAAAGAATCGAATCTACTGATCCATTAATACAGAATTCCAACTATTTCTCCATATATTTATGAATGCATTTGGCAATTGTAAATCAGTGAAAGTGTGAATTTGAACTGTTAGATGATGGTTACTTCACTTTAGATAAATCAAATGTTTTTGCTCCATGAATGAATAAAACAGCGAGTTTTTTTTTCCAGATAATGATAATTTTAGGTTGTAACAAAGTGTTTTGAGACACTGGTTCAAGAATCCTCTTTACTTTTAACATGTAGCTGATTGGCGTTGTGAAACAATAGAATAAGAAGAAAGAAATGGTAACAAATCAAACTAAATATTAGTTTTGTATTCATCTGGTTAGCACATACAGCGAGTTCAGCGAGTTATGCAATGCGTAAGAATTTGAGTATATGCTAGATCGAACAACAAATTCCCTAATACAGATAATAAAGGCACAATCACCCAAAATGTACATAATGATGCAATGCATATAATAATAGGTTACCTGTTATGCAGTCATGGTTGATTCAAAAGACTGAAATGTAATGTCACTTTCAATAAATCGACAAAATCTGGAACAAGTGTACGTCGTTTAGGAAGTAATGAAAGTGGAGCAGAACATAAAGGTTATTTGTGGTGCAAAGTTAAAGGTAGATATAACAAAAATTGCAATATCTCATTCAGCAATCTAAGGGACAATTACATTTTGTATGTAGAGAATTTAGACGATCTTATAAACTTTTTCGGCATGAATTTGAAACCATTTGATTAACAGTATCAGAGCAAATAGAAATAGAAATTCAGTAGCATACATTTGATATATCTTCTGTGAACATTTAATCAGATTGCCGTTGATATGGGTCGTTCTGACAACCTAGGCAAAATGTTAGCCTGGATCTTGTAATCAGTGGTACAATATTAGCAACAAAACAAAATAATCTTTGATAAGGGTCCTATCTCCATTTTGGAAAGGTCACGATTGGTTGTTAATTTTGTAGCTTAATTAAAGAGAGGAATACGTTTCCACCCTAATAGCGGTGCATTGCTTTCCAAAAGAGAAAGAACAAAAACTGTACAATTGTCAAGCTGAAATATAATCCAGTTCAGCGAAACTTTGCTTGAAATGTCACAACTTAGTTGCACGGAATAGATACGTCTAGTCGACACTAGTTTTTAATATTTCCAAAAAGGTGGCAAAAGTATAAAAAGGTTACAACCCAGCTAGAATAGGTGGAGCTTTTTTTATTGAAAAATTTACTTTATTTACTGATGCACGAATAGCTACATAGATATAGCGAATTCAAAATGTGACAAAATATTTTGAGATTTATTCCAGGTGAGAATGCCCTTTCTTACTCTGAAAAGAAACAGATTTAGACAAAGTAACAATGCTTTCCAATTGATATATATATATATAATGAAAAAGAAGGAGGGACATAAAGCGATATTAGGCAGAACGTTCCATTACAGTCAAAAGACGGAAGTATATTTTCATAATAAACCCCTAAACTTTTAACGAAATCGTACAGTCGCACAAAATATATACCGTGAATGCACTTTCATTCGTGAGGTACTAATTTTGTGGATTTTAGCAGTTGTTGTTGTTGATGTTTATGTTGTTGCTTGTGCTGCCATTTTAAGGAAAAAGGAAGAAAAATCCAGCATGACGTCAGCGAGGCTCTTTTTGCTCCAGAGTCATAGCAACGAAATTTAAAAAACGCACACAGATATTCATATACACGAGATGAAAAAAAGAAGAAAAACATAAGTATTGATTCACTATGGTTCATTGCATTTCATCGATGACGTGGATAGGATAGCATATACCCAAAAAGAAAGAAAAATCGTACAGGTGAAAGAAAGTTTATTGCATGCTTAATTGCTTGTTTAATACAAGAATTAAATTCTGAGAACTAATCGTAATATTAATATGGACTTGTTTGTACTTATGCAAGGTAATCAAATAAGCAGTTTTCTTCCTGCTTTATAAATCTTGGATTTTTTGCACCGTTATCAACCTCTTTCAACAAAATTCCTTTACCCAGGTATCTTATGTGATATTTTGGATATATATTTTAAAGTGCAAATCAAGAAGTTTGCATCATACTGACGCGTAAACAACGCGAAAAACAGTTACTGACAATGTGACACCGAAATAGTTTAAATAATTTCGGCAGAGCAGGTATATACTTTTTTGTTTCTTTTCATATTTCATGTCCTGAAATAAAATTAGATTCGTATATATGAGAAATATACGCTAGTAATGCTAGATATAGAACTAATCTCTCAAATATTAGGTCAAAATAATCGTAGGAATGATATTTCAAGACTAGAAGCGACTGATGCAGTTTTGCCAGGTTAATACTATGTCACATACTTTAACTGTAATTATATTTTTGGCAATCTATCTGGTGTAGACAATATTTAAAATATTTTAGGTGTATCAATCAATAAATATTGTTTATTCGTTTTAGAAATTCTTCACCTCCATACAGTTTATGGTTTTCGCAACAGATTTGCCATTGTAGAATGTAAACTGAACAACAGGGGTAAACGTATCACATCAACGGAGTTATGATGAATGATAATGTAATCGAATTAATGTTTCCGTTCTGTCAATCAACCATACTTATCTCCTCCTTATATCTTTACCTATAACATATAGCAGGACAACCTCCTGTTGCCTGGTGTTAGTGATTGCAAAGCACTATATAACACAGATTAGCTAATGGAAGCATACAGTAACAACGTAGACTAAAATACAGACACTATATAGTAATTTTCAGATTTAGTCACTAGTAAAGTTTTTACTGAGATTAAGTTTTTTTTAAGTTTTCATGTTTTGATCTAAGGCAATAAATATGTATGTATACTAGAGAAATGATGATGAGGATGAGTATTTTGGCAACAATGATGATGATAC
Organism: Margaritifera margaritifera; assembly: GCA_029931535.1. Classification (NCBI taxonomy): domain Eukaryota; kingdom Metazoa; phylum Mollusca; class Bivalvia; order Unionida; family Margaritiferidae; genus Margaritifera; species Margaritifera margaritifera. The sequence continues at coordinate 280,173 of JAQPZY010001388.1, forward strand.
TGCGGTTGCTAAGTTTACAGGGACACAATAACTTATCTACTACTTCTTCATATTTACACATATAATAAACGCAGAAGGAGAGGAGAAAAAGTGCACTTGAGACGTAGTACTAGCTGTTGTTGTTGTTTCTGTTATTATTATTATTATTATTATTTCTTTATGTCTCTTCTGTCTTCGTAGTATATTCCAATCATAGAGTCAAACAAATAATTGTTATTAAAAGTATGGATGGACGGATTTATGGATATATGGATAGATGGATTCAAGAATGAATGTTATGTGTCTCCAGAGTAACTCAGAATTTGTATTAAAACCACCAGAAGGCATTTCGATCTAGAATTGCTTGCTATTATATTGACTATGGTAAATCATGGTTTAAAGTACACGTAGCCATAAAAAGCGTGACCCCTAGTTTTAGAGTGCCAAAAAATATAAGATTTGATACCATGAATTATTCTCAAAAACTGTACTTCTCACGCCTCTCAGTTTTCTTAATCCTCTGTAGCACTCGGCTCCGGTTTGTAAATGTATTAAAAGCCCTTGAGGAAAATAAGGAAAGGAAAATTAAAACCATAAGTATAAGATACCAAAAATATTTTTTTTTCTTAAATGAGGAATGAGGAAAATATAATGTGCTACGTGTTCCTGTCTTTAATGAAAAGTAATTACGGGAAAGAAATTGAGTCTATTTCTAAACGGAACAAACTTAAGTGGAAAGTCTATTGCATATCACTTCTATCAACTTGTTTTGTTTTTCAAATTAATTTTTTTTTCAAAATTCTCTTGAAGACTCATTGGTTTCATTAACAAAAAAAAATTGATTCATGTACGGTAAGCACAGATAAATTGTCTAAGAAAATGTAAAGTGTACACTCTTCATACAGAAAGTGATAAGTGTAAAATGTAAAGTGTACACTCTTCATACAGAAAGTGATAAGTGTAAAATGTAAAGTGTACACTCTTCATACAGAAAGTGATAAGTGTAAAATGTAAAGTGTACACTCTTCATACAGAAAGTGATAAGTGTAAAATGTAAAGTGTACACTCTTCATACAGAAAGTGATAAGTGTGAAATGTAAAGTGTACACTCTTCATACAGAAAGTGATAAGTGTGAAATGTAAAGTGTACACTCTTCATACAGAAAGTGATAAGTGTGAAATGTAAAGTGTACACTCTTCATACAGAAAGTGATAAGTGTAAAATGTAAAGTGTACACTCTTCATACAGAAAGTGATAAGTGTAAAATGTAAAGTGTACACTCTTCATACAGAAAGTGATAAGTGTAAAATGTAAAGTGTACACTCTTCATACAGAAAGTGATAAGTGTAAAATGTAAAGTGTACACTCTTCATACAGAAAGTGATAAGTGTAAAATGTAAAGTGTACACTCTTCATACAGAAAGTGATAAGTGTAAAATGTAAAGTGTACACTCTTCATACAGAAAGTGATAAGTGTAAAATGTAAAGTGTACACTCTTCATACAGAAAGTGATAAGTGTAAAATGTAAAGTGTACACTCTTCATACAGAAAGTGATAAGTGTAAAATGTAAAGTGTACACTCTTCATACAGAAAGTGATAAGTGTAAAATGTAAAGTGTACACTCTTCATACAGAAAGTGATAAGTGTAAAATGTAAAGTGTACACTCTTCATACAGAAAGTGATAAGTGTAAAATGTAAAGTGTACACTCTTCATACAGAAAGTGATAAGTGTAAAATGTAAAGTGTACACTCTTCATACAGAAAGTGATAAGTGTAAAATGTAAAGTGTACACTCTTCATACAGAAAGTGATAAGTGTAAAATGTAAAGTGTACACTCTTCATACAGAAAGTGATAAGTGTAAAATGTAAAGTGTACACTCTTCATACAGAAAGTGATAAGTGTAAAATGTAAAGTGTACACTCTTCATACAGAAAGTGATAAGATCTGTAGCAGTAATGCATGTCCTTGATTAAACTTCTCTAATGAACTGTGCCCAGTTGTCTACAAGCAAAAATGAAGTATTAAATTTGCGACCACATAAATATAATCAAAGTCAGCTTGTATTATCAGTCCAATCATACAGATTGGACAATTTCAGTATATAAACAAGTAGCCCCAATACAACATTTTCGATATCATGGATTAAAATTCTGAGTATTATATAATAATAATAATAATAATAATAATAATAATAATAATACTAATATACAAAGTATTATTATTATTATTATTATTATTATTATTATTACGTCCTATACAGGACACTTAACTAGGTTTGAAAGCAGTTGTTTTTGGAAAGATAAAATGTAAATGGTCTTGGGTATTCATCTAACATTTTGGTGGGTGGAGATTACAACATTACATGGAGAGTTAGAATGCTGGTGATAAAGCATTGAGAGTTGGTACTAGTGTCTTTGCTGTAAGAAGACGGTGGCTTCGACTCCAATAAAAACGATAAAATTATCATGGAAAGTATGTCCAGTTTCAGAGCAAATACATATTTGTCGATATCTCCCTCCCTATCTTTATATATATATATATATATATATATATATATATATATATATATATATATATATATTAATAATATACAAGTAATCGAATGTCTCAAAATGTAATTAAAATACTCAATATATACTGCAAAGTTTTGATATGCAATAAAGCTATTTACCTGCAAAAAAGTACAATTGGTTCACATATAGATTGTGATCTACTTCTTTGGCTTGGGATGTTAATTACCTGGGGCAATAAAATAGGGGTTACTATGCCTTTAAATCACCTGAATTTTATCTGGATGGCTATAGAGGGGTTGTAGCACTAATTCAAAGGGTCAGGTTAGTTGTTTCTGGGAAACTCTTTTATATGTACAACAGCCTTTAAGTGCTGCTTTTTGTAAGATCAACTGCCGCAAATTAGCTGAATGAATTCACCTATATGAAATACAATCTTCACTAATAAGTCGCCCCCACAGCCGAGGGAAATAAGCTACCACAGCCGAGGGAAATAAGCTGTTATATGTTATTTGTTTCCATTGTATACTCAGAAATGTGCAAAAATTATCTATTATATATGACTAGCGTTTCTTTTCCTGCTAAGTCAACTATTTACTCTTTCATGGTTATTGGGGTCTTTTCCAGATATTAACAAGAAAATAAAGAATAATCTCTTCTACTCTGTGCATACTCAGAAATACGCAAAAATTATCCATTATCAATGATTGTTACTTCTTTTCCTGATAAGTCAAGTTCGTCCATGCAACAATGGATCTTTGTCAGAGGTTAACAAGAAAAAGATTTTACAATTATATATATATATATATATATATATATATATATATATATATATATATATATATATATATATATATATATATATATATATATTGAAATAAAAAGTACTATTAAATTAGATTACATTTAATTTGGTCAAACTTAATAAAATGTTACATGAAATTAATGACGGTTGAAGTTAACATTTTTTAAATTCTGTTTTTCTTAAGAGCAGATTTTTCTATGCCAGTTGAAATTCTCTAGGCTAAATCTTGGATATGCGCTGGCAAAGATTTATAAAATAACTTGAGATTGACTCTGTAAATGAGGACAAGTAAATACAATGTTCTGATTTGCACTGATTTTGTATCTGAATCACTGAGCAACCACTAGATCTGGCAAATAATAGCCAACGATGTGGGTGTTAACAATTTACAATGATAAGCCATTATACAAGTAAAAAGGGTGATATTGAAGATCGCCTGTTTACCGTTGGATAGGAACTTGATCAGTGGTGATGCTAAATGATTCTTTGTGGCAATCATGAGATCATAGTCAATATATTTTACAGATAGGATTATTTTTTCCGTAAAAATGTGCCCTGAACACCCCTAATCCGAAAGTGAATGTATCACAATTTTCACATATGATATGTGGCAACATAAAATGCTCACATGTTATATGTTGTTCTATGCTAATGAGCAGGCGTGGTTATATCTGTTCTGGAGTTTTATAAAAAAAAAATTCTTCTCATTACTTATAAATAGCAGTTGACGTTTACAATCAGCTGTAGATTGACACCTCTACTAAGGATTTTGTTTAATTGGCGAACGTTTTTGTCACGTTTTTGTTATAAATAGAATGATACTTATACTCATAATTAACAGTTGACTTTTACAATCAGCTGTAGATAGCCACCTCTACTGGGGATTTTGTAACTACAGAATGCTTTTGGTCAAGTTTATGTTATAGATAGGATGGTATAGCTAGCCAGCGACTTAATCTGAATCAAGAAAGCACAAGTGGGTATGTGTAGCGATGTCTACTTTCTCGCAATGGAGTTCATAAATCAGCATTAAATTATATTATATTTGGTGGTTGAAATTAGAGTTCGCTTATATTATTTATAAACATCGAGTTTATTACCAGTTATTAAGTTGAATTTACAAAGACAAATATTAATTTTATTTATCAACTGTTTTGAAAAGTTACAATCAGTTATTATTAATATTTATTGCAAGAATGTCACTAGTGACATCACCATCACAAGCATAACCACCAACACAACAACAATAACATTGTAAAGTGTATTACTATATATTAGAAAACAATAGCAACGCCAAAAACGAGACACCACCAATAAAAATAATAATAATAATAATAATAATAATAATAATAATAATAATAATAAAATAATAATAATAACCAATACTGCAACGTTCAAAATAATATTAATCATGATGATCATCATCGTCATTATTGTCGACATCATTATCATCATTGTTATCATCATCATCTTTAATCGTCAACGTCATCACCGTAATAACAACAGCAATCATGTAACTTACCAGAGGAAATCAATATGTTTACCTTTGATCCAAATTACTCTTAACAACTTAACAAACAAGTAATTAAAATGAAGATAAAAGTTAACATTAAAGATATGAAATGAGAACTTCCTTATATATTAAGTATTTCTTTGATGTATTAGATCTGCAAACTATTGACTACTATGTACTTAATTCAACTAAACGGATCAGCCACTGTTTATTCATTCATGCTTTCTTTCACGCACTTGTATATTCATTCTTTCGTTTGGAGAATAATAACACTTATTAAAGGCAATCGATATCTCAACAAACGGCTACCAAGATATTTCGAGTGTACAACCAAGCTTAGCCTGATGTACCTATTTTACTATTCCGCACTACATTGTTTACCATAGTCCACAACCTTGTTCACTATAGTACACTACCTTGTTCACTGTAGTGCACTACGATGTTCACAACAGTGGACACAATTAGTCACAAAAGTGCGCTGCATTGTTAACTTCGAGTTTAAATTGGAGTACACATCTAGTTTATACGTAGTGCACAAGAAGTGCACTTTAGTGCGTTTCGCTTAGGCACAACTGTACAAGAAAGGCATACTTTCTTAGGTTCAGTTATCATCGTTGAAACTCAGGTATATAAATGCAATAATAATATCAGCCACTAGGGATATTCAACATAAATATTTTAAATAATCAAATATTAATGGATCTACAGATGAACTTTCATCCCCAAAAGTGCGTTCTAGTTTTACTGGTAACTAAACAAACGATTTGACTGAATCCAAATGTGATATGTAGGATAACATTGAAAAGCTCTAGGTCAGCTTATGTCAAAATAGAATGGAGTTATTGCACTTTTGACCTTAAAACTTTACCCTTCATCTGCTTCATTTTGATTGGTGCATCCGTGTCGTATGGAAACATTTCTAGTTTCAAGTATCATTCTCGGACTAACAGCGACACATATTTATACTTTTTTATTTTTGTTTCAACGTGTATCTATGAAAATGAAATACACCTCGTTTCCATGCACATTATGTTATCCATTATCATATTACTTTAATAGTGTACAATTCATTTTCTATCCCCACCCCATTTTCATTTTGGAGTAAGCGACGCATCCGAAAATTATCCTATTGCCAGGTCGCCATAAAATAGCTATTCCATTTTTTTAACCGATCCTTTAAATTTCAGATCAATGCTGGCTACTAACGGTGTAAATTTTAACATCCCAGCAGGTCTAAGAGTGGGCAATGACTTCTGTATACGCTTGACAACATTGGATGGTGTATTAAGGTATTTTGTAAAATAGGATTTATTTATTTAGTGTTTCGTTTGATCATTTACGCAAGGTTTGTTTACAAATGTATGTTTTTTCAAAGATATATGGTTCTATCTATTAGGAAGGTAAAGGCTGAGTTGTACATAGCCTACACATAGATTGTAAGTGCGCAATTGTCCAGGTTCATTCTTCGTGAGATGGATAATGGTCACTCCACTTCCCCTCCCCTTTCCTAAATGGCCGGTCGCAAGAAATACCACTTCCTGATGCTGGCTCCCATTTACAGATGAAACATGTATTAAAATCATTGATTAAGTTTCCTTAATTTTTCCATTGAATAACAGCTGTGCCTATGGTATTAGTGGTATCCAACCATTCTGTAGCAATATATACTACAACTTCACAATGAAATAATTAAATTTTGTTTAAATATGCTAAGGTTTGTTGCACACAAGAATCTATCTATCTCTATCTCTTTCTCTCTCTCTCTGTCTTTCTCTCTCTCTCTGTCTCTCTCTATCTATAGACACACACACACACACACACACACACACACACATATATATATATATATATATATATATATATATATATATATATATATATATATCGCAATAGTTAGCCAGTGTCCCTGTTGTCCTCTCCGTGTGCTGTCATTTACAATTTTTAACTTTGATTTAGATTCTCATCCCAATTGATTGATATATAAATGTTGTGGAAATCTCATCTAGACATTTTTTTTTCTTCTCTTTTTTATGTTAAATGTCTGTTTTTTTCTTTGTATTTGTCCTCTTTCATCCCCCGACGAAGGGCATTCATATGCCAAAACGTTGGGAAATCTTAAAAGGTCCCGTGCTTTTAGCATTGTTATTTTATTATTATTATTACTATTGTTATTATTATTATTATTATTATTATGGTCCTGAAGTACTCAAAATCTTTTGATAGACAGCTACTTCAATGGCGGATTTCAGAATGTAATAGAAAGAAGTGGAGTACTGAATTTCGGAATGAGTAGAATCATAGAGACTAACATAAAAACGAATAGTAGTGGATTTTCTGTAAGTACAGCAAAGTATTTCTATCTTGTATATAAGCACTTCATCCTGTCATTTTTCATTTATAGAATGATTTATCCTCATGTGTGGGTTTCCTCTTTTGGATATAAGGGAGAACATTTATGGTCAATCAGCTAGGGGTTCTCCCCGAGTACGAAACGGCCAAGCCGAGTTTATGTCATGTATTTTTGATTTAAAATTCTTCCTTTGCGCTGCATGAAACAACGTTACCAAATTAGGGATGACATTTATTAGATATCATGACCTTAACGTTGCATTTAAGACAAAAGGTATACGTTTCGAATAAAAAGCTCATATTCTCTACACATTTTATGAAATATTAAATTTATTTCTAGGGATTTCAACCTCTGAATGAAGCTGAGTAGCGATTGATCGTTGAAAGGATTCGTCTATTTTAACCTGATCATAAATGATTGAACATTAAACGGTACCTTTCACTGAATTGACTGTTCAGGAAATAAATAATTCTCAGACTAGTAATTTCCATAATATATCGGTCATTTCCTATCTGATGAATTTGTCGTGGTTCAGACAGGACTTTGAAGTAAATGGCTAATTATTACGATAATTTGACAAAACTGCTGAAAGGATCAAAAGTCAAAGTTGCTTATGTTATGTTCTGAAAATTATCTAACTGTCCAACTCAGCGCATATTCTACTGTGGAATGAAATCAGGGCTGATGATTTAGTTCAGTGGTTCGTATTTATATCATTTATCCAATAGCTGATTAACAGCTACCGTACTTGGTTAAGAGATCCGTTGGAAGAAGACTATCCCTTTATTATGAATGAATCTTCTATAGAAAATGAATTCAGCTTTTTGTCAATAATATTTTTACGAGTCAAATGCTAGAGCTGTATTTTAAAGACATTTCTCCAAACTGTAATGAATGACATTAAAGTTCTTCATTGTATTTATAAAGAATTGGAATGAAACAAACGAAGTCTTTTCTTCTGGAAAATTTAATCATTTGAAATAAGCGATAGTGTGAAGCCTAAATTTCATAACGCACTGCACAGCTGGCTGCTATTTTTCTCCGCCTCTCTTTTTCTCTCTCACTCTGCCATTATAAACTTATTTCAGGCTCATCATTCTTTTAATTAATTATTTAATTAAACGCCGTTTGTTTGCAAAGTTTCATTTAAACATAAGATTGTTAAGTGTTTGCTACTTGTTTCCGATTTAATGGCCTCTTTCCAATTTGACTGGGAGAAAAATGCACACATTAAAATCGGGTGTGCAATCAAAAGACGAATCGCCAGCTCAGCAATAACGAGGCATATTAATTAGAATATAATGTCTTGAACATCAAATATTTAAAAAAAAAAACACAATTTAACACTTTACTTTGGTGAAAGCTTTAACTGTGTAGTATTGTTGATAGCTGATAATGTTTAAACTGTTCAATTTCATACACAATAAATAAATTGAAAGCTAACCTGATACTTTCATCCTTTTACTAAGGACTTCATCAGCAGAATGATTTATTCTCACCTGATTGTTAACATCACCCGAGGGAATAGTGAGCGATGTAAACAAATTGTCCCAGCTCTATTTAAATTTTAAATAAACAAGCCTTGACTGACAGATGTTGGCCGGGTTAATGGCTCCTTGTGGACTTATTCTATCGGCTGGCTTGTCAAAAACTTGAATTAAGTAGCTATTGCGTTAATTTATTCATGTTTCTTAGTTGAACTTAAATATACTTTATAACTCAAGACAGGTATTCGAACTAGATTTTACCTCATAGTATATTGTGAGGGTGAACTGTATGTGTTAAATACACAAAAATATTTTTTTACAATTAACTATGTATTCAGGTTTTATTCTCTACAACATATTTTTGATGATAATGCTCATAATTTGTTTAATAATATTTTCAGATCGATGGGACTCCTCATAGAGATTATATGGCGCACAGATTTCCTCCAAACTGTGGAACTGTTTTAGAAATCATCGGATTGGTGGAAATCAATCTGCTACAATTCACGGGCAACAATTCTTATTAAAACATATTTGAAGAATTGTTTGTGATGACATAGAAAAAAAATTCTTTACTGTATAAGTGTCAATAACATATTTGTTTTTTTTTTCTCTACTGTCTAAGTCATGAGCTGACCATTGCTGGGCGAGTCATTCCATGCCAACACGACAGCCATACTGAACGTAAATAAACGAGTAATTTCAAGTTAATCTTTACCAAATGTGACTAAATGGACACTGTGAAGTTCTACGAGTTTTTTTTTTTTCTAAACAGATTGAGAAAGAGAGTTTAATGAATCTTGTTAAGTGTATTGATTTTTGTTATTATTACCAATGGTTTTCTTATGCTTTTTTCCCCCATGAATTTACTTTCCTTGTATAGATTTAGCAGTACGTAGTGTTTTGTACGTGCATCAACAATATATTTTATTTCTTAGAACTCTTCATTACCGTGGAGTACGAACACAATATAGCATGATGGGAAGCATGGGTTAGACATAACTTTACTGAAGGGAGAGGAAGCCTACTTTACTCCAGCTTCAACCGATTATATTATAGATCGTGTCATTTAGGTTGTTTATAAACATAATATTTCATGTCATAGAGTAGAATGTACATATCTCGTTCTATCAGATGGATCGACAATAGTCCGGTCCATCCACCATATTATATTTTTGTTTTATTTATAAGAAATTTCTTATCAATATATGCCATCAAGGTTTACCATGCTAGGAGATTCTTCTTATAAAAGAGGAATAACTATCTTATTTAACAACTGAGTGCTGTTAGATATTTTCATTTGTTATTGTGAAATTATTTTAATGTTCTGATTTTATTTTACTTTGAAAATACAGATTTAATTTATTTCCTTTATAATACAAATGTAACGTCAACCGATGCTTTTCCATATCTATTTCAAGCTCGGTGTATGATGTATTGATAAATATTATGACTTCAATAGTGAAAACGTTTTTTCATGCATTCAATTAGATCAACGATTACATAGATTACTGGATGTACACAGTTGTTTGGAAACAGAGTAGTCATAAATGAGAATGTATGAATTTCAATCCGACTCTTCCTACCAGCTCCAGGTGCATCAAACTTACAATTCTAGCTTGAATATGCTCCTCATTACCAATTGAACATCTTTTCTTTTATTATAACGATATCAGCACTCATGCTTTGTGAAGTAAACCTCACTGGGATAGAAAAGTCCGTTCAAAAGTAGAATCTGCGTTTGTAATTAACTTTGGTAAATAATTTATTTTGAGATAGCAGCGTAGAGCAATAAAGAAATATTAATGATATCAGTGCATCGTGGTTGTTAAACCATTCTGTGGAATATTAGATAGAGCCTGGTCTACCCGTAAACTAGGTCTTTTTGTCTTTTGAACCAAAAGCATTCGTTGTTTTAAAGTTATATATGTTGAAACGATTCTTGCCAACTATCGTGCACAGTCAAACATCAAATCATTGTTGACAAATGCCATCTTGTCCACACCAGCGTATACTGTAGCATCTGCCTTTGTACGTGTGTCGACCACCTCGACAAAGGATTCGACGGGGAGAAAGTACTGCGAGATGTCTGCAGCTTCACTCAAACCCTTTGATTGGGGTTGCGGGCTTTATACAACTACTACTGCATGTCTCGGATGCTGCAGTAACGGAGCACAGGGATCTCCATATCTAGAGCGGGGTCTTTTACGTCTTGGAGGCATGCCATTGCAAAAATATGTTGCCCTCGAAATCTTCTAATCTGACGAGAGGCGAAGTCCTGCGTCCATGGCTAAGTTTTCAGCGACAGGTCGAACCAGGGTGGCGACTTTCTGGCAGTCCACCTCGTTGATGGCAGCGCACGTTTCGCAGGGTATAGTCTTCGTCGCGGGTTGTTCCAAATTGCTGAGGCTCAGGCGTAAAGCTTCGACAGCCTTTATATCACCGACGGCGACGTAGTCCGCAGCGCTTCCTTTGCCTGGTTTACGGCGGGCGTTTTTATGGTATCGACATCACGCGAGGCGAGGGCCTTAGACGCAGGGGATAGACCCCAGCATTCGAGGGGATCAGTCAGCCTGTCGGGGCCGCTGTATTAGCGGACTGGGTTAACACAGCTAGCCGCATGCCTTCAAGTTGCACTCGAGCAGCAAGTGCTTTTGCCGCTGTTCCGGCTCGTGTTTGCACTGCGCTTACGCTGGCGTTTATCCTTTGTGCACAAATTTTATCTCTTACACTTATGCTGGCTTCGTGTTTTAGATGTAAGTGCTAACTTTTTCCATAAACTCATGAAGAGCTTTTTCCCAGATGCCTCCAGAAACAACCTCTTTTTACCAATTGTCTCCAAGGTACTTTTTAGCTGTATGTCTGTCTGTTGCCGACAACAGAAGCGTTTTCCAGTTCATATTCATCTCAGCCGCGGCAACTACATCGCTCCTATCCTGGATAAACTGGAGCCCTCGCTCGTTAAACTTCTGGAGCTGTGTGAGCATGGCTGACCTGTACTCGGGTGGGGGCAGTTTTCAAAGGGCAGCACTAGAGTGTTTAGGCAGTCTTTCCACCACCGATACTCTTTCAACCCCTCTATTTTAAACGGCTTGTTTTACGCATCTGGCCTCCTCGTGGATCTCCTTGGCGGCCTTTGCGGCATTGGCAGTGGCTTTGACTGGTTTAACGAGAAGTGAAAAGCTCTTTTCGAACTCGTAGGTCACATCATCCTGCGCAAGCTGACGGTTGATCAGTATGTCGCGCAGCTCGTTGCGGCGGGCCACGTATTCCTCAATTATTCTTATCTGATCTTGCCTGTTTGACATTTTGGCAAAAGGCATAGTCTTTAAACATATTTGCAAGTTAATACAAGACTTAAATTTGGCAGCATAGTCTTTAAACCTATTGCAAGACATTGTAAAAATGTGATTTGAATCAATCCATGCATTATCAAGGCCAGTCCGAAACGTTACTGGGCCTGTGCTGGTCATGTTTAATGTGGCAGAGCTGTAAGGTAGAGACCTTTCCTTGTTAAAGAAGTGACGAAACTCATTCGAACTCATTTCGCCGGAGCACCATGTTGTGTGTACGTTCCGTAGGTATTGGTGTCAGTATCACGAAAGAGGACCACTATGTTGGCGTTGTCGCGATTCATCTTTGGTATATGGGCGTAAGACTGAGCCAAGTACAACACGTCGGCATCTTTGTACCACCCACGATTGAAGAGACGTTTAGGTTTCTTTTGCCCCTCGAGCATCACGCCATCATAGACGATGGTGTTGTCTTCGTCGCGGTTAAGGTCATCAAGGCCTGGGACCTCTTCAATGTTGAATATAAGCGTCATGGGGCACTCTATAGCGACGAGTGCTTCGTCGCTTGGTTTCTCGGGCGTGGCCTCTGCCGCGTCTACCAGCATTTTAACTTTCTTGTGTTCCGTAGGATGTCATAGCTAGGCTCAACCATTCAGAGCCTGTTTCACTTCATCCAACGCGTTAGGGGGTTCGGCAGTAGCTGCTTGTTTCCAACCAGAGGGGCCAATGAGTAGCGACCGGTAGAGGTTAGGCGGCGGGATCGTTTTTTTGGCTTCTTTGTGGCCGCGAAGTTAATGATGTTCATTTTCTCACACTATTTTAAAGAGTCACTCCGTTCTTTCAAAATACTCGCATATTGTCTGCACTGCAGAAGAAAGACAGAGATAGTGGAAAGCACGCTCTTCGTGTTATTTTCGGGGCCGAAAAGTCCACACTTGCGGTGGTACGTGCAACATATCACTGCTGACCTGGCGCAAGTATCTCGGGAAGAAGCATGTACACAACTACTGTGGGTCAGGAACGAGGTTGGACGGCCGACCCAAGCCCGGTGATGTACCAGCAAATCTTGTAGATGCCGCATGCTACCGACACGACCTGGCATATTCGGATAACAGTGACATCTGCGACGGGCAAAATGCCAATGTCAATCTGAATCAGGACCTAAACGCCATCCAGGGCTTTCCAGCCGCCGAGAGCCTCGGTCGTTGGCTCGTAAAAGGGGGCATGAAGGTCAAGCTGGTGGTGGGCGGGCGCTAGTACTGTTTAAGAGCAGCTTGCTTGCTCGCATGTTCGTCCTTTTGATAAGGGCCTATTGGGGGATTTTCTAAAGCGCTTGGCGTTCTTTGGTGTAAGCATCACACCAATTGTTTGGAAAGAAAGGGCAAAAGTCATATTTTTGTTCGCTTTGTCTCTGAGCACAACCTCAACCTTGGTTGCTATGTCGTGCTTTGTCTTTAGACTGGAGAGGTGGGTTTCTCGCGCTTGTCGTTGGCGCGGTGCAGGGATGGACCACTCGATAAAAGCTGCCACCGCAGTTATTTCGGTTTACGGACTAAGAAGGCCTCGTCGGTCGTATGCTACATTTTAAGTGCTACGATAATCTTTTGGGAACGGATAACCGCAGGGGAAATTGAAAATCAGGCCTAGGAACGACGTTGTCGACTTGTTTATATGTGTATCTTTGGTGTTTGGTTTATTTTTTGCATCAATCCTGTTGACAGCAACCTTTATGTATCGGGGTATAAATATTAAGCAGGAATACCAAAAGAAAATACAATACAGGTCAAGGAAAGAACCAGTAGGCGAAACGTAACCCTCTGAGTAGTTCAGAAAATACTTTAAATTCGTAAATTAATGCTCTTCCAAAATTATGAAAGCTCCAGAACACGGATTGGCAAATGGTTAGTTCTAAACTGTCCATGACATGTACATTGCATCAGGACTGTAGACGGAATTGTTGAGCTAGTTCGCATCCATTATTGTTATCTCTCTTGTTTAGATGTCGATTCCAAATCCCTCAGCCTTGATCCTGGCAGCATTCTAACTCTCTCGAAAATTCAACTAAATTGTTTCTCGATAATATGGCTAATCTGCATTTTCGTTGTGCTTTGTCTTCCGTAGTGGTAAATTAAAACTAAATATTGAAAGGCGCATTTTCTCCATGTTCACAGGATTATGGAAGAAAACCAATTGATTGGTTTTGTGACCCTGTTTATGTATATTCCGTCACCGGTATACATATATATATATATATATATATATATATATATATATATATATATATATATATATATATATATATATGTGTGTGTGTGTGTGTGTGTGTGTGTATCTGTATGTGTGTGTGTGAATATCGTAACGTACAGTACGTATATGTCATATTGTTTTTCTCAGTGATATATGAATTAAATTTTAAAAGGAAGATGTAGTAGTAGCACATGTTGCAGTTGTAATCTGAGAAAGATAGAAAGCAGCAGTTGTAGTCTGAGGAAGAGATACAGTAAGTAGCAGTTGTAGTAGGAGGAAGAGATACAGTAAGTTGTAGTCGGTAAAAAGATACAGTAAGTAACAGCAGTGACATTAGCAGTAGCGTTGCTATTAGTAGTAATAGTTGGTGTTGCTTTTTGTTCTTGATGTGATGATGGTGGTTCGGGTGGCATTGATTCTTATTATTGTATTTGTATGCATAAATAGTAGTAATTGTTGTAAGATACAGCGACAATGTTTGTATTCGGTGGTAGATTTCACCACACCCTCATCCCTCTGGCTGGTCAGATAAATATTTATGTGCGTGAAAAGTCCTTGGGCTTCACGCTCTACTTCGTTACAGACACCCGCATATAAATCTGGAGGTCCATATTATCCATCATAATCAGAACCGCTATTAACTAACTTTTTATTTCCCATTAGGGTTGTACAGATGGCTTATTGTAATTATATAATTAATCCTTTGTAAACTAATAGCGTCCTAGGGAAAGCGATTGAGCGAAGCGAGATTTTACACTTCTTTTGCTCAACCTTCGTTTTCCAAAAGGGAAATTGCAATAGACTATTTGTCAATGATTTGTATGTACGACCATGGAAATATCCTAAATGGAATTTGTTGATATCAAATGCATGACTTAAGAACATGATGCTCTCTATACGTTCATGCCAATTATTTCTGAAGATAAAGTGAACTGAAAACAACGACAGTGTTTATAGAAGACATATCTGAATGTAGATGTTCCACATATATATGTTATATATATATATTTTATATATATATATATGTATATATATATATATATATATATATATATATATATATATATATATATATACACAAGTATTCTTCTTCAGTCTGTTTCATATATCGTGTTTCATTTCATTTGAATCACGTACACAAGATAAAGAGGAACTTTTGAGGACGAAAGTGCAGATATCATCAAAAACGGTAGGTAATTGCGTGTCTTTAACGACCTAATTTACTGCTAAAATGTACTAAAAATAATAATCTATTTTCTGTGTACAAAGTTATGTGATACGTATCAGTTCTCCCTCCATAGATCATTTGACACAAAAGGAATGTTTTACTTGACAGCATTACGGACTACAAATAACACCACCAGCAGCCTGGACCTTAAAATACAGAAATTAAAAGGAACACACCTACCTCATAGTTTCATTTAAAATGGGCTGGAGGGAAAATAACGAATATAAACAAAAATAACGTATCTGATCTGGTGGATTATATTTGTGTCTCTAGTCTTGTTACGAGAAGATTAACAAACCAGCATTTGCTGGGCAATTTAAAGAAAAGAATATATTGTAGAAATTGTTTCAAACACGTATTTACCATGAATATAATTGTTACAAATGTTTGATATATTATACCTAAATGATACTGGATATATATATATATATATATATATATATATATATATATATATATATATATATATATATACATATATATATAATAAACATTGGCGATTTTTGGAATTGTGTGTCTGCAAACAGCAGCATTTATGTCATTTCCAGATTAGAGAGAAAAGGTCACTTAGTATGAACCTTTTTGGAAATCTAGATAATAGTGACCAAATGACTTCCAAAAATGCTTTTTTGGTATATCTGCTTTTGCGATGAGTCCAGACCGTTAGTCATTTCTCCTTGTAACATTAGTTCCGCCTACATCGATTGTGTCAGGTTGATCGTTTTCGGTTTATGTTTATTTCAACCGGCGACCATTGGGGTGTGAATACGGCACTCTACCACAGAACCACCGCGGTTCCCAATATGTAAGAACGGTGTGTACCTTGCTGGAACAATCCATCTGATTATGGCATGTAACTGTAAGGATTTTAGAGTTCAGATTTGTTGTTTGCTACATAATTTTAAATAGGTCGGTTATTGCCACTTTTTATGAATATGGTCGACTTAATTTCGACAAATATGTGAGAGATGTGTTGCCTCAGATTTTGAGACCTATGATCAAATTCGTAAAATGCAATTTTTTTATCCTATTTAAAGTCGTGCACTTGATTTAACATTTTTTTCAAACTATATCAGCTTGCCTTACCCTTTCAGAAGTTCTTTCTTCTTTAAGAAAGTAGTAAGTACATTCTGAACCAACAAATTGCCAGTAGACTGATACATCGTCAGTTTCAGAGAGTGAAAGACAACAATCTCTAAATTTGCTCGAATGTTAGCAAACACAAGGAAATGTATCCAATATATAAAGTAGTTGTGGATTACATTTTGTGTTCACACTTCTACACAAGGATACACAACGTTGATAAATGCGTGGTAAGAGTTCATGACATTCTTATCCAGTTACAATAACTTCGCCGCCGTATCGTTCTCAAAGAGCATATTGTATATTCGTTCCAGCTAGACATGCCATTCATTTACATGAGCACCAAATTACACGAGTAGCTATTAACTGCAACGCCTATCTGAATCATACAAAGCTATTTCACTACTTGTGGGACTGGATTGAGCAGCTACATTTTTGCGAACCCGGCTTCGATCCCCAATTCATAATTTTGCTCTTACGTCATCACTGGCATTACAGCAATCAGAAACCTATTAGGCTCATTTGAAAAGGCGATTGACCCGGTTTGTACCCTTTAAGCCTTTGACTTTTGATGGTGAGTAACATTCTACAGAACTGGTATATTTTTTGAAATTATGGATTCAAACAATTTCAAGGGTATTGGTTGCCTTCCCTGTCTTCACCGCTTTCTTCCATGTCCAAAACCACACTACGCCAACATTGGAGTCGCTCGTAGCACGTTATATAAGTTGTCAAAATCTGTGGCGTAATCGATGTCTAATAAATAAAGTATAAAGGAACTCTCTTTATTGCACAATTGTATTTTATTTTCATTTTGATCTTTTTTCATTTTAGTCGAATCTACTAACATGTTGTTTATTCAGAAGAAACAACAATGATTGCGTTAGCTATAATCCAGGTGTGATTATCCATACGCATTACCATCTGCTTAGCGTGAGTGCATCTGTGAAATATCTAGTGTCTGCCTCGCAGTGCTATGTACATCGCGTCATGTTAACCTTGGGTAGCAGCCAATCAGATCTTATCCTTATGATATTTAACCTCTGAGCAACTGCTTTGTAGTTTATTCTTTATAATTCTTGATTACGAAATTTTTGCAGTAATATCCACAAAATGTATATTATCTAAACTTATTTGAAAAGATACTACATAAACGTACACATGTATAAAATATATAGGTGGCAAATATCGTTTTAAAATGTATAATTTTAAAAGAACAAATGGTTTTGGTTCAAAAGACATCAAAGACACTATACCTAGTTCACGAGTCGAGCAGGTTCCATCTAATATTACATAGAACGGTTTAACAACCGAGATGCACTGATATCATCAATATTTCAATATTACTATACGTTGCTATCTCAAAATAAATTATTTACAAAAGTTAATTACAAACGCAGATTCTACTTTTGTATAAGTTGAACGGACTTTTCTACCCCACTGGGACTTTTCTACCCCACTGGGACTTTTCTACCCCACTGGGACTTTTCTACCCCACTGGGCCTTACTTCACAAAGCATGAGTGCTAACGTCGTTATAATAAAAGAAAATATGTTAAATTATTTATGAGGAGCATATTCAAGCTAGAATTGTAAGTTTAATGTATTTAGAACTGGTGGGAACAGCAGGATTGAAATTCATACATTCTCCTCTATGACTAGTCTGTATCCAGACAACTATGTACACCCAGTAATCTATGTAATCATTGGTCTAATTGAATGCATGAATAAACGTTTTCACTGTTGATGTCATAATGGTTACCCATACCTTATATACCGAGCTTTAATAGATATGGAAAAACGTTGTTGACGTTACATTTTTATTATAAAGGAAATAAATTAAATCTGTATTTTCAAAGTAAAATAAAATCAGAACATAAAAATCATTTCACAATAACAAAAGAAAATATCTAACAGCACTCAGTTGTTAAATAAGATAGTTATTACTCTTTTATAAGAAGAATCTCCAAGCGTGGTAAACCTTGATGGCATACATTAATTAGAACTTTCTTATAAATAACAAAATATAATATGGTGGATGGACCGGAATATTGTCGATCCGTCTGAGAGAACGAGATATGTATATTCTACTCTATGGCATCAGATAATTTATTAATAAGGAACCTAAATGACACGATCTATAATAGAATCGGTTCAAGCTGTTGTAAAGGAAGCTTACTCTCCCTTGAGTAAAGATATGTCTAACCCATGCTTGCAATCATGCTATATGGTGCTCGTACTCCACGGTACCGTATGCACATCCTCTAGACCGCATATTTCTGCAACCCGTTAGGGATGAGAATTAAAAAAAAGTTAAATGCACAGTCTGTTTGACTGTTATATGTTGCTAACTAACCATATAAGTTCTTATATTCATTAGCTGTTGTATTTAGTTGTTTTAGAAGTTCGGATGTATTAAACAACCTTAAATATGCAGTTGAGAAATGGGAGATATATTAACATTATTGGCATACAGAATTAACTATGATACGAATTATATATTTAGCATAATTTCAAAGTCTTTAATATCCGTTGAATATTAATTGATATGCTAAATGTATATTGTACTGTAACATGATTGATACTAAAACTGACTGCTTGAAGTGTGAGATCACTGAGTTAAATTGAGGCAAGAGCGTTTCCGAAAATGAAGAGTTATAAGAAATGATATATTGATGATGCACGTACAACACACCACCTACTGATAAATCTATAAAAGAAAAGTAAATTCTTTCACAAAAGATCTAAGAAAACCATTGGTAATAAGTACTCGAATCACAACACTTAGCAAGACACCATTAAACTCTCTCTCTCTCTCTCTCTGATTAGACAGAAAATATCTTTCGTAGAGCTAGATACACAGTGTCCATTTAGTCACATTTAGTATAGATTAACTTGAAATTACTCGTTTATTTACGTTTTGTATGGCTGTCATGTTGACATGGAATGACTGGCCCATCAATAGTCAGCTCATGATGTACGCAGTAGAAAGAAAAACAAATATGCTATTGACACTTATACATTTGAGAATTTGTTTTTCTAGGTCATCACAAACTATTCTTCAAATATGTTTTAATAAGAATTGTTGTCTGTAAACTGTAGCAGATTGATTTTCCCCAATCCGATGATTTCTAAAACAGTTCCGCAGTTTGGAGAAAATCTGTGCTCCATATAATCCCTGTAAGGAGTCCCATAATCGAGTTCGATCTGAAAAAATGTATCAAAAATAATTATGAGCATTATCATACAAATATGATGTAGAGAATAAAACCTGAATACTTGATTAATTATAAAGATATTTTTGTGCATTTCTAATTGAACACACATACAGTTCTTCCTCCCTCGACGTTCACAATTTTACTATGAGGTAAAATCTAGTCATAATACCTGTCTTGAGTTATAAAGTATATTTAAGCTCAAGCAAAAAGATATAGATAAATTAACCCAATAGCTATTTAATTTAAGTTTTTGACCAGCCAGCTGATAGATTAAGTCCTCGAGGAGCTATTATCCCGGCTAACAATCTGCGCAGGACTAAATGCGCATGTTATTTGCGCTGTGAAATATATGCTTCACAAATTATACACTGTATGTTTTTATCATGGCATTGAAACATTGGCACGTATCTTGAAGAGGCATAATACGACAATTATTCTTAGTCAAGTACAAATACTTAAAGTGGATTGTAACGATTTGTTCGAACTTACGGTTGAGATTTTTTTTTATTGTCGTCGTTCGGCGGTATCTTAACAGACGACTAAAAGAAGAGTGTCGCAAAAGAAATAGAAAAATATTTGGAATCAGTCATGAGTTTCATAAGCAGATGATTAAATAATAATTATATTTGCATTTTGACGGATTTATTGCTATCAGTAATATCCATCCTTCCGGTTGTCATTCCAAATTTTCCTTTTAACCTCAACTCCGTCTACACCGAGTTAATGAGTTATTTAGTATCCGATATCATGACGATGAGTAGATACAATAAGAAACGTTGGATATTTTGCATATCTTTTACTTGCAGTTTTTAAACATTCATGAGATCTAATTTAAATTTAATTGATACTATAATATCACTTTAGCCGACAGATATTCTTACTAACATAGGAATGATTCCGAAAGCGTTGTGAATAGCGGTTGATTTTCAAATAAAAAACCCCCCAACTAAATATGCATTATGCATTTTGTTCTACATTTGTTTCTTTTAAAATAAACTTGAGGCAGACGATAGCTGTTAGAGAAAAAAAGCAAAAACAGAATCAGATAGAAAGAAGGCATTTAAATTACGGATTGTTGAATTGGTAAAATAAGCGACTACAAATGTCCCTAATGCTAGTCAAATAGCTCACCCTTAAAATATTCAGTAAACCCTCGCCAAAACGAATTTCTTGATATAACGAACACCCACATTGGACAACAGAGAGCACCAATATGTAAAGATAATATTTCGTTATAATGAATGCCTCGTTATAACGAACGATTCTTATGGACCATATATCTTTCGTTATAGCGAAGAAATACTGTATGTCTTTGGGTCAGCTGGTTTTGTGGCTGATAGCTATTGTTTCGGTGATACAGTTAGTTAGACATCTATCAAGCCAGATCATTCATCCTATAGCTATTTCTTTTGCTAACAGGTAAATTCAGATTCGTCGAAAGAAACAATATTCCAACCACTAATAGGAATAATAATCAATTGACGAATTGACGAATCCCCAACATCAACTTGGCTCCAACATCTGTCAGTCAAATCTGATTTATTCAAAATTTAAACAGAGCTGTATCGCTTCACAATACGGGCACTGTTTGATTTGTTAGCTTGTCCGACTATTAATCGGACTCTCTAGCTGATGGTTTATCAACTTAGCCAATTTTACTACATAACAGGTACAATTTCAGACTGTATTAACGTCAATAGCATTCACTCAGTTTTCATTAAATCTTCACTTTCAATCAAAATTTACTTATTAATTAGGTGTTACATTGTTTTTCTAAAAACATCTTGATGTTAAAGGCGTTTTATTCCAATTAATAGGCATCGTTATCACTGAGCTGATTCAAATTTGAAA
This sequence comes from Margaritifera margaritifera, assembly GCA_029931535.1. Classification (NCBI taxonomy): domain Eukaryota; kingdom Metazoa; phylum Mollusca; class Bivalvia; order Unionida; family Margaritiferidae; genus Margaritifera; species Margaritifera margaritifera. The sequence continues at coordinate 301,742 of JAQPZY010001388.1, forward strand.
GAGGCCATTGCATCGGAAACAAGTAGGAAACACTACGGAATTCAAACTTCGCAAACAAACGGCGTTTAATGAAATCATTAATTAAAAGAATGATTAGCTTAAAATAAGTTTATAATTGAAGAGTGAGAGAGAAAGAGAGAGAGGGAGAAAAGCAGCAGCTGCGCAGTGAATCATGAATTTAAGGTTCACACTATCACTTATTTCAAACGAGCTTATTTCAAATGATTAAATTTTCCAGAAGATAAGCCTTCGTGTGTTTCATTCGAATTCTTTATAAATACAATGAAGAACTTTAATGTGATTCATTACAGTTTGGAGATATGTCTTTATAATAAAGCTCTAGCATTTGACTTAGAAAAATGTTATTGAATGAAAAAAGCTGAATTCATTTTCTATAGAAGACTTTTAATAAAGGGATGGTCTTCCTCTAACGGTTAATCAGCTATTGCATCAATGATATACATACGAACTGCTGACCTAAATCATCAGCCCTGATTTCATTTTATGGTGGAATATGCGCTGAATTGGACAGTTAGATAATTTTCAGAACATAACATAAACAACTTTGACTGTTGATACTTTCAGGAGTTTGGTAAAATTATCGTAATTTTTAGCCATATACTTCCAAGTCCTGTCTGAACCACGACATATTCATCAGATAGGAAATGACTGATTTATTATGGAAATTACTAGCCTTAGCAATATCATTTTCTTTACCAGTCAATTCAGTATTAGGTACCGTTTAATGTTCAATCATTTATGATCAGGGTAAAATAGACGAATCCTTTCAACGATCAAACGCTACTCAACTACATTCAGAGGTTGAAATCTCAAGAAATAAATTTAATATTTCATAAACTCTGTAGGGAATATGAGCTGTTCCTTCGAAGCGTTTACCTGTTTTCTTAAATGCAATGTTATGGTCATGATATCTAATAAATGTCATCCCTAATTTGGTAACGTTGTTTCATGCAGCGCAAAGGAAGAATTGTATAAAATATACTTCATGATGACATAAACTCAGCTTGGTAATTTCGTACTCGGGGAGAACCCTTAGCTGATTGACCATAAATTTTCACCGTTATATCCAAAAAGGAACCACCACACAGGAGGATAAATCATTATATAAATGTAGGATATAAACATGAAAAGGTTCAGGTGTTTATATACAAGATATAAATACTTTGCTGTACTTACAGAAAATCCACTACTATTCGTTTTTATGTTAGCCTCTATGTTGCTACCCACTCCGAAATTCAATATTCCATTTCTTCTTACTGAATTCTGATAATAGCCATTGTAATAGCTGTCCATTACAAGAGTTCCAGAACTTCTGTCAATAATAATAATAATAATAATAATAATAATAATTATAATAATAATAAAAAATCTATGCTAAGGGCGCGTGACTTGTTAAGAGTTCCCAACGTGCTGGCATAAGAAAACCCTTCGGCAAGGGATGAAAGGGGACAAATACAAGGACAAAACAGACATTGAACACAAAAAAAGAGAAAATATAAAAATGCCTAGATAATAAGATTTACAAGAGCTATTCAATACTTCAAATAACGAAAACGAAACAGAACGTATTAAGACTAAGCTTCAACAGGAACGCACAACATTTATATATATATCAATAGTAATGAGAATCTAAATAAAAATTAAAATTTTAAATGACAGCACACCGAAAAGAAAACAGAGGCACTTACTAGCTAGTGTGATAGATAGATAGATAGATAGATAGATAGATAGATAGATAGATAGATAGATAGATAGATGCTTGTGTGCAACAAATCTTAGCATATATAAACAAAATGTAATTATTCCATTTTGAAGTTGTATGTATTGCTACATAATTGTTGAATTCGACTAACACCATAGGCACTGCTTGTTTTCAATCGAGATATTAAAGAACTTAATGAAGTATTTAATTAATATGTCTCATCTGTAAATGGAAACCAGCATTATGAAGTGGTATTCTTGCAACGGGCCATTGAGGAAAGGGGAGAGGAAGGGGATAGTGACCATTATCTTCCTGACGAAGAATGAACCTGGACAATTACGCACTTACAATATATCTGTACAACTCAGCCTGTACCATCCTAATAAACAGAACCATATATCTTTGAAGAAAATATACATATGTTAAGACCTGGTGTAAATGATCAAACGAAACAGTAAATAAATGAATACATTTTTGTGACAGAGGTTTTTCAGTCTGTTTGCAAGAAGAGACTGAAAGAGAGAAAGACAAAAGCAGACATCTTAAATTGTCCTTAAGAACATATATTTAGTATCCTGCAATAGAGTACAGGTATCCAAACAAGGAAAATAATGGAATAACATGCATGGTTTTATTGTCTGCGAAATGTACATTGGCGGAGCTGATTAGTACGAAACTTGCCTTCTAGGTTCCGCTTGTGATAAATATTAACTTATACACCTTTTTGAGTCTTGCTCTGTATATCTATGTATCTATCCATGTATCTATTATGCTTGCTGGCGTTCAGGAAATAATTCTAACTTTTTGGTCTTTCAAATATCCAAACCAAACTCTGATAGTATTCGTGTAAGAAATTAGTCTTTGATTCACTTGTTTGCCTACAATATGCACTAGATGAACATACTGTTGTTATCTTTACGATTACGCCAAACGTAATTGTTTCACAACGAAAATAATTTTGACATAGAAGCAGCTTAGGTTTCATACATGTTCAAATTACATATTGGATTAAATATTAAAAAAGAACGATGATGAAATTCCAGATAAAGTGTCACAATACTCGTCTAAATATATGACAATAAATAATGAAGTTCGTTCCAAGATAACATAAATTTTGAAGGAAAGAAATCCCCACGGTATATAGCAACAAAGTATTGTTTACCTTTGAAGATTTATATGAAACGGCCTGTTTCCACTTGTGCAGTATATATTGAAGACAATATTTGAGCTGAAACCAAAGAATAATCAAACATTTGTCATTTGTAGCATTTGCTAATAATGAATGTAATGATTAGCATGAAAATTATATTAAACCTAATGAGCAGACATGTGAGTAACTCATCTAATAGTCTATTTACGTCTCGTAAAGAATCGGCCATTTCAAAACAACTTTACATCAAAGCACAAGACAAAAAAGCAATTAACAGAAATTAATTGAAGTATAGTCATATTGTAATAGAGAATGGTTTCTTTCCTTGTACCGTTAAATTAAACGTGATATCATTTAGAATGATTGTTTCTTAGATGGAATAGTTAAGTAGTTTTTCAATTGTCTATGACCTGCATGTCAAACCTGAGTTCAAATAAAAACAGCAAAGCAAAAGCCTTAAAGACACATCCCTCGTGAAAATGATCACTTATTCTCGCTTTTGTACATACGTAGACTCGACGAACATAGCATCATCATAGAGCCTATGCCGTATCTAAAAATATTTTCTGAATACTTAAAGCGAAATTCAGAGTGACTCATATACCAGTCCAATTAATATATAAATTAGCCATAATTGAAACCTGCCAAATTTGATGATACAAATGGAAATGAATGGTAATTCACTACTGAGGCTATCTTGGACTTTATAAAATAATGATGTAGTAATTTGGGGTACAAATTTAAATTCTTCTCATTGCCTGTAAGAAAACAATATCAGAACTCAAATGAGATAATAGGACTTAATCATCTTAACTATGCCTCTCCATGGGCAACTAATGCACAACCAACTTTGGGAACATTTTTCATAGAAACAATTCACATAAATCTAAAACAAGAAAACATTATCTCAAGATATGCTTCTTTGTTTGCTTATTTGTTTTATGCATAGTTTATAGGGTGGGTAAATGTGATCTAGTCTATATTCTAGAAAGCACATGTCACATTATCTAGGAATTTGACAAAACATATATATGGTAGGCTTTTTCATATCTGTTTAATATGTCTATTCCAAGATGACGATTTCTAGACTGAGTATATTTTATGATCACTGAAGTCTTGCCGCTGCTGCTGTAATTTTCGCCGATATTTTTTTTATGTAATGTCAGATACACACTTGCCTAATTTTTAAAGACGTTTAATGATGCAAACTTACTAAAGTTGCATATTTACATTATTCACTTTCAAAGACAAGTTCCTATGTGGCAAAATACCTTAATATACCATCCAATGTTGTCAAGCGCATATAAATGTCCATGCCCACTCTTAGACCTGCTGGGATGTTGAATCGTACACCATTAGCAGCATTCATCTGAAATTCAAAGGATCGGTAAAAAAAATGGAGTAGCTATTTTACGGCGACCTGGCAATAGGACAATTTTCGGATGCGTCGCTATAGAAAGTTTACTCCAAATTAAAATCGGTGGAGGGGTGGGGGGTAGAGAATGACCAGTAGACTATTAAAGCTATATAATAATGGATAATATAAGGTGCATGGAAACGAGTTGTGTTTCATTTTCAAAGATACATGCTGAAACAAAAATAAAAAAGTGTAAATATGTGTTGCTGTTGGTCAGAACTCCTACAGCAGAGAATGATACTTGAAACTAGAAATGTTTCCATACAACACGGATGTTCCAGTCAAAATGAAGCAGATGAAGGGTAAAGTTTCAAGGGAAAAGGTACATATATTGTGACATAAGCTGATCTAGAGATTTCAGTGTAATCTTACATATCAAATTTAACTTCAGGCAGTGAAGTCACTGCAAAGTTGTTGAGCGGAAATTAAATTCATGACGGACGGGACGTGACGTCGCTTGAGATAGGGTGACGAGCCGGCCGGACATGGGTACAATTGTCTGCCTCCTTCATAGATATTGTGTAGACACAAAAACACTCTTGTCCTCAGAAAATGCAAAAAGGTTTTCAAAGGGATTATTTGCTTTTCTGCGGCTTGTGTGGAGGAGAGAACAAATCCAGATTCAGCAAATGCTCTTTGAAAAAGAGAATTGACAGTATCAGACAGAACATACAGTGGATAACGCACAATATGGTCATAACAAAGGAAAGCAATATATCGCATAATTGATCATTTATAGATGTTACGAGATTGCAAAGGTACTTACAGGATCAGAAAAGGTTTCCTTTGATTTTTTTTTCAACATGTATAATGTATTGGCTTCATAGACGCGATTATTGAACCAGTTGCTGTCCAGTATTTGTCTATCGCTGAATCCTCCACATGCATAATCATTGCAGCACTCTATTTCTCTGGAGAATTTATCCAAATCTTCTGAGTAACTGCTTCCCCTTAAGGCATTGTATGTACATTGTCTTTGTGCCTTGCTTATAGTAATAAGCAGAAGTAACTTTAAACTAAATTTTAAGAGATACTTTTCCTCCATGTTTTAAGATCTCTGCAGCTACCTCGTCGAATCGTGAAATCAACACAAACACGTGCTGCAAGATTTGCCTGCAACAACCAGAGCTATACATAAAACGTCAGAGAGGAACTCCATGCGCGGTTTAAACACCTCTGTGACTAGTTTGATATTGCGCACCTCTTTCCATAGGTATCACCTTCAGAAGAGAAGCAGACCATTTTGTGGTTCAGATAAAGTTTGTTCTTTTGCCAGTATGTGTTTAGTCACCAGTATGTACAGTTGCACCTAAGGGAAACCTTACTCAAAGTACACTACGATTAAAGTGAACTTGTGCTCCAATTTTAACACGACGTTAGCAATATAGTACTGTTTTTAACCAAATAAATATTCCAACAGAGGGGAACTCCGTGGGCAGTGAGCACACCCCAGTGAGTAGTTTGACAGTCCGCACCTCTTTCCTCGGGTATTACCTTCAGAATGAGAAAAAGACTATTTGGTCTTTCAGATAAAGATCATTTGTTGCCAATATTTGTTTAGTCACCAGTAGAACCAGAACGCACTTTTGGGGATGAAAGTCCCTCTGTAGAGCCATTAATATTTGATTATTTAAAGTATTTATGCTGAAAATCCCTAATGGCAGATATTATTACTGCATTAATATACCTGAGTTTCAACGATAATGACTGAAATTAAGAAAGTATGCCTGTCTTGTACAGATGCGCCTAAGCGAAAATTACTAAAAGTGCACTTCTTGTGCACTACATATAAACTAGATTTGCACTCTAATTTAAACTCGAAGTTAACAATGCAACGCACTTTTGTGAAGAAGGCGGTGCACTATAGTGAACATCGTAGTTCACTACAGTGAACAAGGTAGTGTACTATAGTGAACAAGGTTGTGGACTATGGTAAACAATGTAGTGCGGAATGGTAAAATAGGTACATCAGGCTAAGCTTGGTTGTACACTCGAAATATCTTGGTAGCCATTTGTTGAGATATCGATTGCCCTTAATAAGTGTTATTATTCTCCAAACGAAAGAATGAATATATAAGTGCGTGAATGCAAGCATGAATGAATAAACAGTTACTGATCCTTTTAGTTGACTTAAATACATAGTAGTAAATAGTTGCCAGATGTAATACAGGCAAGAAATATTTAATATATAAGGAAGTTCTCATTTCACATCTTTAATGTAAACTTGTATCTTCATTTTAATTACATTTTTGTTTATTCTTTAAACGTAATTTGGATCAAAGGTAAACACATTGATTTCCTCTGATAAGTTACATGATTGATGTTGTTATTATTACAGTGATGATGTTGATGATTGATGATGATGATATTGATGATGGTAACAGTGGTGATAATGATGTTGATGATCATCATCGTGATTATTCTTATTTTGATACTTGCAGTATTGGTTTTTATTGTTATTATTATTATTGGTTGTGTCTCGTTATTGCGTTGTTATTGTTTTGAAATATATAGTAATACACTATACCCTGTTTCTGTTATTGTGGTTGTGTTGGTGGTTGTGGTGGTGATGGTGATGTCACTAGTGACACACTTGCAATAAATATTAATAATAACTAATTGTAACTTTTCAAAATCGTTCATAAATAAAATAAATATTTGTTTTTGTAAATTCAACTTAATAACTGGTAACAAATTCGATTTTTGTCAATAATATAAGCGATCTATCATTTTAACCATCAAATATAATATGATTTAATGCTGATTTATGAACTCCATTGCGAGAAAGCAGACATCGCTACACACACGCACTTGTGCTTACTTGCTTCAGATTAAGTCGCTGACTAGCTATATCATCCTTTCTATAACATAAGCGTGACCAAAAGCATTCTGTAGTTACAAAATCCCCAGTAGAGGTGGCTATCTAAAGCTAATTGTAAATGTCAACTGTTAATAATGAGTAATGAGAAGAAACTAATTTATAAAATTTCAGAGCAGATATAAGCACGCCTATTCATTAGCATAGAACATCATATAGAAGGTAAGCATTTTATGTTGCCACATATCACACGTGAATTGCGGTACGTTCACTATAGGATTAGGAGTGTTCAGGGCACATTCTTAGATGGACGGAGGAAACTGTAAAATATCTTGACTATGATCTCATAATTGCCACAAATGTTCATTTAGCATTACCACTGATCAAGTTCCTTTCCAACTGTAAACAGGTTTCAATATCACTCTTTTTACTTGTATAATGGCTTATCAATGCATATTGATTACACCCACATCGTTCTCTATTATTAGCCAGATCTAGTGGTTGATCAGTACTTCAAATAAAATATCAGCGCAAACCAGAACATTTTATATGTATCCTAACCTATAGAGTCAATCTCAAGTTATTTTATAAATCTTTGCCAGCGCATGTCCGATATTTAACCAGGAGAATTACAACTGGCATAGAAAAATCTGCTCTGAAGAAATACAGAATTAAAAAAATTAGTTTGTAAAATAACATACAAATTAACTTCAATCTTCATTCATCTCATAAACAACATTTTATTCAGTTTGACCAAAATAAATTTAATCTAATTTAATAGTACTTTTTATTTCATATCATACACAATTTTATACTCTTTTTCTTGTTAACCTCAGAAAAAGATCCATGATGTCGCTTGGACTAGTTTGACTTATCAGGAAAAGAGGTGACAATCATAGATAATGGATAATTTTCTAGAATTTCTGAGTACGCAAAGAGTAGTAGAGTTTATTCCCTTTTTTCCTTTTCATCTCTGGAAAAGACCCCAATACCCATGAAAGAACAAATACTTGACTTCGCAGGAAAAGAAGTGGCAGTCATATATAATAGATAATTTTCGTCTAATTATGAGTATGCAGTGGAAAAATATAACTTATAACATCTTATTTCCCTCGACTATGATAGCTTTAAAATGTATGGACATCGGGGTGACTTGTGAGTGTGATTCTTATTTCATAGAATTTGCAGCAGCTTATCTTACACAAAGCAGCAATTAAAGGATCTTGTACACATAACGAGTTTCCCAGAAACAACTAATCTGGCCCTTTGAGTTAGTGATATAACCCCTCAATAGTCATCCAGGTAAAATCAGGGATAGTAACCCCTATTTTATTGCCCCAGGTAATTAACATCCCAAGACACAGAGGTAGTTCACAATCTTTATTTGCACCAATTCTAATTATTTGGCAGGTATATAGTTTTTTCATATCAGAACTTTGCAGTATATATTTAATATTTCAATTCAATTTTCAGACTTTCGGGTACTCGTATCTCTCTCTCTGTCTCTCTCTGTATATATATATATATATATATATATATATATATAGATATAAATATATATATATATACATATATATATATACATATATATATATATATATATATATATATATATATATATACAGAGAGAGAGAGAGAGAGAGAGAGAGAGAGATATCGACATATATGTATTTGCTCGGAAACTGAGCATAGTTTCCATGATAATTGTATAATTACTAATGGGGTGAAATCCATAATATTCTTTCAGCCAAGACACTAGCACCAACTCTCAATGATCTATCTTCAGCATTCTTCCTCTCCAAGTACTGCTGTAAAGTCCAAGCCACAAATATTTAGATGAATACCCTAGAACATTTACATTTTCTCTTTCTAAAAACAACTGCTATCAACCCTAGTTGAGTGTCCTGGATGTGACGTAATAATATTAATAATAATTTATTATTATTGTTATTATTATTATTATTATTATTATTATTATTATTATTATTATTATTATTATATAAGACTCTGAATTTCAATCCATGCTATCAAAACTGTTGGATTTCGGCTACTTGTGTATGTACTGAAATTGTCCAATCTATATGATTGGACTGCTAATACAAGCTGAATTTGATTATATGTATATGGTCGCAAATTTAATACTTCATTATTGCTGGTAGACAACTGGACACAATTCATTATATAAGTTTTATCAGGGATATACATTACTGCTTCAGGTCTTATTACTTTCTGTATGGCCAGTGTACACGTTACATTTTCTTAGACAATTACCTGTACATGAATCAATATTTTTGTTAATCAAACAAAGGAGTCTTCAAGAGAATTATGAAATAAAAGTTAATTTGAAAAAAAAAAACAAGTTGATAGAAGTGATATGTAATAACCTTTCTACTTAAGTTTGTTCAGTTTAGAAATAGACATAATTTCCTTCCAGTAATTACTTTTCATCAAATACAGGAACACGTAGCACATTATATTTTCCTCACTTAAGAAAAAAAAATCATTTTGGTATCGTATGCTTACGGTTTTAATTTTCTTTACTTCGTCTTCTTCAAGTGATGTTAATACATTTACAAAACGGGGATGAGTGATACAACGGATTAATAAAACTGCGAGGCGTGAGTAGTACAATTATTCTAAGGAATTTACGGTATCAAATATTGTTCTTTTGGCATACTAAAGCAAGGGTCACATTTTTTTTACGGCTTCAAACCATGATTCATGCTAGTCAATATAATAGGAAACAATTATAGATCGAAATGCTTCTGGTTGTTTTAATACAAATTCTGTGTTACTCTGGAGACACATAACATCCATTCGTGAATCCATCCATCCATTAATCCGTTCAGCCATACTTTTAATAATAACTATTCATTGGACTATATGACAGGAATATACTACGGAGACAGAAGAAAAGACATAAAGAAATACTACTACTACTAATAATAATAATAATAACAGCTAGTACTACGTCTCAAAGGCACGTGTACTCCTCACCTTCTGCATTTATAACATGTGTATAGATGAAGAAGCAGTTGATAAGTTATTGTGTCCCTGTACACTAACCAACCGTATTATCATCATAATTGTTGCCAAAATCATCATCCTCATCATCCTCATCATCAGTCATTTCTTTAATATACAAATAGATGCTACATATTTATTGCCTTAGATAAAAAACATAGAAACTTAAAAATGTAATCTCAGTAAAACTTTCGTAGTGAATAATCTGAACATTACTATTTATTGTCTGTATTTTAGTCTACCTTGTTACTGTATGATTCCATAAGCAAATCTGTGTTATATAGTGCTTTGCATTCACCAACGCCAAGCAACATCAGGTTGTCCGGTTATATGTCATAGGTAAAGATATAAGGACGAGGTAAGTAAGATTGATTCATAGGACGGAAACATTAATTCGATTACATTATCATTCATCATAACTCCGTTATTGTGATAAGTTTATCCCTGTTAATCAGTTTACATTCTTCAATGGTAAGTCTGTTCCAAACCATAAACTGAATGGAGATGAAGTATTTCGAAAACGAACAAACAAGAATTATTGATTGATACACATAAAATATTTTAAATATTGTCTATACCAGATACGTTGCCAAAAATACCATTACAGTTAAAGTATGTGATATAGTGTTGGCCTGTCAAAACTGCATCAGTCGCTTCTAGTCTTGACAATAGTTCCTACGATTATTTTGAGAGTTTAGTAAGAGTGCGATATCTAGGATCACTAGCGTATACTTCTCATATATATGAATCTAATTTTAATTCCGGAGATGAAAAATGAAAACAAACAAAAAGTATACCTTCTCTGCCGAAATTATTTAAACTACATTGTCACATTGGCAGCAACTATTCTTTGCGTTATTTACGCGTCCATATGATGCAAGCTTCTTGATGTTTTAAAATCTATGTCCAAAATATCACATAAGATATCTGGGTAAAGGAAGTTGTTGAAGGAAATAGATAACTATGCAAAAGAACCGAGATTTATAAAGCAGGAACAAAACTGCTTATTTGATTGCCTTGCATAGGTATAAACAAACTGCAAGTCCATATTAATATTACGATTAGTTCTCATAATTCAACAACTACTAAACTCAACAAAATTAGTACCTCATGAATGAAAGTGCATTCACAGTATATATTTTAACCTACTGTACGATTTCCATGAAATGTTTAAGGGTTTACTATGCCAATATTTACTTCAGTATTTTTACTGTAATGAAAATTTCTGCCTAATGTCGCTTTATGTTCTTCCCTCTTTTTCATGTTATATATAAATCGGAAAGCAATGGCACTTTTTCTACATCTGTTTCTTTTCCAGAGCAAGAACGGGCATTCTCACCTGGAATACATCTCAAACAAGTTTCTGATATTTTGAATTCGCTGTATCTATGCACCTATTTGTGCAGCAGTAAATAAAGTAAAGCGAAAATCAGTCAATTCCATTTTTAATAAAAAAAAATGCTCCGCCTATTCTAGCTGGGTTGTATTGTTTTTTCCTTTTCCTACCTTTTTTGGAAACATTAAAAACTAGTGTCGACTAGACGTATCTATTCCGTGCAACTAAGTTGTGACATTGCAAGCAAAGTTTTGCCGAACTGGATTATATTTCAGCTTGATAGAGTTGTGCAGCTTTTCTTCTTTCTGTTTGAGAAAACAATGCTCCACTACCTGTGTAGAAACGTAGTCATTATTTTATTTAAGCTGACACAATTAACAACCAATCGGGACCTTCTCCAATAGGGAGATGCGACTCTTATCACTGATTATTTTATTTTATTGCTAATTTTGTACGACTGACAACAGGATCCACCAAAACATTTCGCCTAGGGTGTCATAACGGCCCATATCAACCATAATCTGATTCAATGTTCACAGAGGACATATCAAATATATGCTACTGAATTCCTAATTATATTTGCTTTGATACTGTTACTCAACCGATTTTAAGATCATGCCGACAAGTTTATAAGATCGTCTAAATTCTCTACATGCAAAATGTAATTGTCTAGTATATTGCTGAGCGTGATATTGCAAAGTTGTTATATCTACCGACAACTTTGCACCACAAATAACATTTATGCTCTGATCCACTATCATTACTTTATAAATGACGAACATTTCTTCAAGATTTTGTAGATTTATTGAAAGTTACATTAAATTTCAGTCATTTGAATCTACCAAGACTGCATAACAGATGACCTATTATTAGGTGAGTTGCATCATTATGTACATTGTGGGTGATTGTACCTTTATTATCTTTATTAGGGAATTTGTTGTTCGATCTAGCATATACTCAAAATACTTACACATTGCATCTCCATCAATTCCATCAACTGGCCGAACTCGCTGCATGTGCTAACCAGATGAATACAAAACTAATATTTAGTTTTATGTTTTACTATTTCTTTCCTTTAAATCTATTGTTTCAGAACGCCAACCAGCTACATGTCAAAAGTAAAGAGGGTTCCTGAAACCATGTCACAAAACATTTTGTTACAACCTAAAATTATCATTATCTGGAAAAACCTCGCTGTTTAATTCATTCACTGAACAAAACATTTTAATGTATCTAAAGTGAAGTAACCATCATCTAACGGTTCATCTTTCAACTTGCACTGATATTACATTCATGCATATACGGAGAAACAGTTGGAATTATATATTGATAGATAAGTAGATTCAATTCTTTATCTACTAATTCATCGATTTTTCTAACTTTAGCTTAACTTATATATGTACATGTCTGTCTCAGCATGGTCACACGTTCGTACGTACGAATATACATACATACATACATGCAAAGATCCCACCATCCATACATACATTATTAAATAATGTACATATAGAGATGAATATATATATATATATACATGAATAGAGAGAGAGAGAGGCAGCGAGAGAGAGATAGAGAAGCCAAAAATAGTTAGCAGGGAGACAGGTGTATTTTGTATGTAGTGCTAAAATGTTTACTGAAATAACTATATATTTTCTTCTACACCATGGTATGCAATACGTATCAGTACTCACTCTATTAGTCATCTGAGATGTACGACAAATGTAAGGCAAATGCTTTACTATATAGCATTAAGGACCACAACCAACACAATCACCAGGAACGAGTTCGCGTTGAAACAATAATAACATACGTGCTCATGTGGATTATATTTGTGGTCCGAACCTTGTTATGAGAGGTTTAAAAAGCAGTAGCTGCTGTGCAATTTTAAGATTATAATATATTACACATATATACCATGAATGTGCTCTTTGCAAATGTTTGAATGTGATGCATTATACACCGGTTATAATGGCCAGGAATTTGTAGAGAATCTTGTTATTATCTTTCAGTGTAACAACAATAATAATAATAATAATAATAATGATAATAATATATGACTATCGATTACTGGCTAATTTCAGAGATATCATTCTGCTTGCGGCAAAATTTACATATTTTTGCAACAATAAAAAAAAAAAAAAAATTCATGGATTTTATGGAAATCTGTGTAATAGTCTCGAAAATTATTTGCAAAAATACTTTGTTGGTGTATAGTCTTTATGATGAGCCATGTCCGTCCCTCCGTGAGTGCCTCATTTCTATTTCTAACATTCCTTCCGCCTGCACCGACTGAGTGTGAGTGGTTCCAGTATAATACGTAAATGGTATAATAAGTAAATGATATCGAGTATTTTGGAGTCAAATGCATCCCTAGTGGCATGTGCGCGCTCGTGCGTGAGTTTGTGTGGAGGCAGGTCAAAATGTCACGTATGCTAAAAGTAGAAATATTTCGATTACTTGTATCGTCCTATCCATTTTGTTTCTTGGTGAAACAAATCACGTGACGATCTCCGAAATTCTAAGTCAGGTTATAGCTTTGAATATTCATTAGTATTTGTCTCAAATATTCTGCCATTTTCTTACTACGATAATAGAGTTTCAAAGGCCTGTGATGTATGTGTGTGTGTGTGTGTGTGAGAGAGAGAGAGAGAGAGAGAGAGAGAGAGAGAGAGAGAGAGAGAGAGAGAGAGAGAGAGAGAGAGAGAGTTAGAGGTCGTGTGTGTTGGACGATAGTTTGGAATAAGCCATTTCTCAAGAACATGCGTTCAACAACTTCAAATTCCAGATTGTGGTACACTTTCTCAAGAAATCTGTTGGTCTGGTTTTTGGTGTGTTTCAAAGCCAAACTTTATCAGAAAGTGTAATCTTACAAATTTATGCCCCACGTGTGTTTACATATTTCATTAATGGACCCAGGTATAATTTTTGCGCAGAATAATGGTAACTATCAACATTCTGTATATGGCATTTGAAGTTTACATTATATTCTACTTAACCTAATCGTACCTCAATATATTTACCATGGGATTAATAGCATCATTTACGTCCATCCATCTGTACTCTCCAATTATTGAAATCTTTTAAATATTAATCTCTGGAAGAAGTCATGGTCATTCATCATCGGGAAAGGTTATACAATATTCATTACTGACTACACAAAGTCCAAATAAGACATAAGTTAACACTGCTCAGGTTAAAGATAAATTCGATATAAGTAAACGTTTCGAAGAACACGATAAGTTTCATTAAAAATTCTTTCTTTCTTTCTCTTATTATCTTACTTTACATTTTTCATTCTGTTACTCAATTATTTAATTAATCGCCAATTTGTTCATGAAGTTTCATTTAAACACAAGACTGAACCCCATAGCGCTTGTTACCTTTCTGCAATGTAAAAGGTCTCTTGTAAATTTGACTAGACGGCAAATGAGCATGCTAAAATCAAGTGTGGAAGCGATTGATGAATAGCCATATCAGAGACAGCCACGCCAATTATTTAGCTGATAATTTCATTAAAATCGAAGATTTTCTTTTGAACATTTTATCACTTATTTAGATAATAACTTTTGCTTCATAGTTAAGATTTAAGGAAACTTGTTGAACCATTGTGAAGTTATACGTTTGAATGTGTACAATTGCTATTGTAGCATTGACAAGTTTGACAAACCATCAGCTTACCAGCCTAATTTATAGTCAGAGAAGCTAAGTACCCTGGATATTCTTAGTAGTGAGGATTTCAGGAACGTGGGTGAAAAATAGTGAAGTTAAACGTTTGACTTTCTACATGTGGTATAGTAGCACTGGGCAGTTTGGTGTCGTGCTCTCAACTTCATTCAACATCACATCAAAGGTGATCCCATTTCATAATCGGTTTTGACATAATTCAGTTACAAGCTCATCCTCTATCCCTACACATCCTTCTACAAACGCTAGGGATTACATTTAGAGCATGAAACTTTCGGTCTTATCTATTCATCGTGGTGATACAGTATATTAAATATCATCACTCAACAGACGGAATTCACATTAAAAGGAAAACTCGAATGACAAACGGAAGAATATACATATATACATGCATGCAAAGATCCCACCATCCATACATACATTAATAAATAATGTACATATAGAGATGAATAGAGAGAGAGAGGCAGAGAGAGAGAGAGAGAGGCAGAGAGAGAGAGGTAGAGAGAGAGAGAGAGAGAGAGAGAGAGAGAGAGAGAGATGCCAAAAAATAGTTAGCAGAGAGACAGGTGTATTTTGCAGAACTTAATGTAGTGCTAAAATGTTTACTGAAATAACTATATATTTTCTTCTACACCATGGTATGCAATACGTATCAGTACTCACTCTATTAGTCATCTGAGATGTAAGACAAATTTAAGGCAAATGCTTTACTGTATAGCATTAAGGACCACAACCAACACAATCACCAGGAACGAGTTCGCGTTGAAACAATAATAACATATGTGCTCATGTGGATTATATTTGTGGTCCGAACCTTGTTATGAGAGGTTTAAAAAGCAGTAGCTGCTGTGCAATTTTAAGATTAAAATATATTACACACATATACCATGAATGTGCTCTTTGCAAATGTTTGAATGTGATGCATTATACACCGGTTATAATGGCCAGGAATTTGTAGAGAATCTTGTTATTATCTTTCAGTGTAACAACAATAATAATAATAATAATAATAATAATAATAATAATAATAAAAATGTCTGATTATCGATTACTGGCTATTTTCAGAGATATCATTCTGCTTACGGCAAAATTTACATATTTTTGCAACAATAAAAAAAAAAAAAAAAAAATTCATGGATTTTATGGAAATCTGTGTAATAGTCTCGAAAATTATTTGCAAAAATACTTTGTTGGTGTATCTGTCTTGATGATGAGCCATGTCCGACCCTCCGTGAGTGCCTCATTTCTATTTCAAACATTCCTTCCGCCTGCACCGACTGAGTGTGAGTGGTTCCAGTATAATACGTAAATGGTATAATAAGTAAATGATATGAATATTTTGGAGTCATATGCATCCCTAGTGGCATGTGCGCGCTCGTGCGTGAGTTTGTGTGGAGGCAGGTCAAAATGTCACGTATGCTAAAAGTAGAAATATTTCGATTACTTGTATCGTCCTATCCATTTTGTTTCTTGGTGAAACAAATCACGTGACGATCTCCGACGTTCTAAGGCAGTTATAGCTTTGAATATTCATAAGCATTTGTCTCAAATATTCTGCCATTTTCATACTACAATAATAGAGTTTCAAAGGCCTGTGATGTGTGTGTGTGAGAGAGAGAGAGAGAGAGAGAGAGAGAGAGAGAGAGAGAGAGAGGTCGTGTGTGTTGGACGACAATTTGGAATAAGCCATTTTTCAAGAACATGCGTTCAACAACTTCAAATTCCAGATTGTGGTACACTTTCTCAAGAAATCTGTTGGTCTGGTTTTTGGTGTAGTTCAGTCAAACTTTACCAGAAAGTGTAATCTTACAATTTATGCCCCACGTGTGTTTACATATTTCATTAATGGACCCAGGTATAATTTTTGCGCAGAATAATGGTAACTATCAACATTCTGTATATGGCATTTGAAGTTTACATTATATTCTACTTAACCTAATCGTACCTCAATATATTTACCATGGGATTAATAGCATCATTTACGTCCATCCATCTGTACTCTCCAATTATTGAAATCTTTTTAATATTAATCTCTGGAAGAAGTCATGGTCATTTATCATCGGGAGAGGTTATTAAATATTCATTATTAACTAGACAAAGTCCAAATAAGACATAAGTTAACACTGCTCAGGTTAAAGATAAATTCGATATAAGTAAACGTTTCGAAGAACACGATAAGTTTCATTAAAAATTCTTTCTTTCTTTCTCTTATAATCTTACTTTACATTTTTCATTCTGTTACTCAGTTATTTAATTAATCGCCAATTTGTTCATGAAGTTTCATTTAAACACAAGACTGAACCCCATAGCGCTTGTTACCTTTCTGCAATGTAATGGTCTCATGTAAATTTGACTAGACGGCAAATGAGCATGCTAAAATCAAGTGTGGAAGCGATTGATGAATAGCCATATCAGAGATAGCCACGCCAATTATTTAGCTGATAATTTCATTAAAATCGAAGATTTTCTTTTGAACATTTTATCACTTTTTTAGATAATAACTTTTGCTTCATAGTTAAGATTTAAGGAAACTAGTTGAAACATAGTGAAGTTATACGTTTGAATGTGTACAATTGCTATTGTAGCATTGACAAGTTTGACAAACCATCAGCTTACCAGCCTAATTTATAGTCAGAGAAGCTAAGTACCCTGGATATTCTTAGTAGTGAGGATTTCAGGAAAGTGGGTGAAAGATAGTTAAGTTATACGTTTGACTTTCTACATGTGGTATAGTAGCACTGGGCAGTTTGGTGTCGTGCACTCAACTTCATTCAACATCACATCAAAGGTGATCTCATTTCATAATCGGTTTTGACGTAATTCAGTTACAAGCTCATCCTCTATCCCTACACATCCTTCCACAAACGCTAGTGATTACATTTAGAGTATGAAACTTTCGGTCTTATCAATTCATCGTGCTGATACAGTATATTAAATATCATCACTCAACAGACGGAATTCACATTAAAAGGAAAACTCGAATGACAAACGGAAGAATATACATATATACATGCATGCAAAGATCCCACCATCCATACATACATTAATAAATAATGTACATTAAGAGATGAGAGAGAGAGAGGCAGAGAGAGAGAGAGAGATAGAGAGAGAGAGAGGCAGAGAGAGAGAGAGAGAGAGAGAGGCAGAGAGAGAGAGAGAGAGACAGAGAGAGAGAGAGACAGAGAGAGAGAGAGAGAGATGCCAAAAAATAGTTAGCAGAGAGACAGGTGTATTTTGCAGAACTTAATGTAGTGCTAAAATATTTACTGAAATAACTATATATTTTCTTCTACACCATGGTATGCAATACGTATCAGTACTCACTCTATTAGTCATCTGAGATGTACGACAAATGTAAGGCAAATGCTTTACTATATAGCATTAAGGATCACAACCAAAACAATCACCAGGAACGAGTTCGCGTTGAAACAATAATAACATATGTGCTCATGTGGATTATATTTGTGGTCCGAACCTTGTTATGAGAGGTTTAAAAAGCAGTAGCTGCTGTGCAATTTTAAGATTATAATATATTACACATATTTGCCATGAATGGGATTGTTGCAAATGTTTGAATGTGATGCATTATACACCGGTTATAATGGCCAGGAATTTGTGGAGAATCTTGTTATTATCTTTCAGTTTAATAATAATAATAATAATAATAATAATAAAAATAATAATAAAAATGTCTGATTATCGATTACTGGCTATTTTCAGAGATATCATTCTGCTTACGGCAAAATTTACATATTTTTGCAACAATAAAAAAAACCAATAAAATAATGTTCATGGATTTTATGGAAATCTGTGTAATAGTCTCGAAAATTATTTGCAAAAATACTTTGTTGGTGTATCTGCCTTTATG
Organism: Margaritifera margaritifera; assembly: GCA_029931535.1. Taxonomy (NCBI): domain Eukaryota; kingdom Metazoa; phylum Mollusca; class Bivalvia; order Unionida; family Margaritiferidae; genus Margaritifera; species Margaritifera margaritifera. The sequence goes on from JAQPZY010001388.1 coordinate 320,762, forward strand.
ATGAGTCATGTCCGTTCCTCCGTGCGTGCCTCATTTCTATTTCTAACATTCCTTCCGCCTGCACCGACTGAGTGTGAGTGGTTCCAGTATAATACGTAAATGGTATAATAAGTAAATGATATCGAGTATTTTGGAGTCAAATACATCCCTAGTGGCATGTGCGCGCTCGTGCGTGAGTTTGTGTGGAGGCAGATCAAAATGTCACGTATGCTAAAAGTAGAAATATTTCGATTACTTGTATCGTCCTATCCATTTTGTTTCTTGGTGAAACAAATCACGTGACGATCTCCGACGTTCTAAGGCAGTTATAGCTTTGAATATTCATAAGCATTTGTCTCAAATATTCTGCCATTTTCATACTACAATAATAGAGTTTCAAAGGCTTGTGATGTGTGTGTGTGTGTGTGTGTGTGTGTGAGAGAGAGAGAGAGAGAGAGAGAGAGAGAGAGAGAGAGAGGTCGTGTGTGTTGGACGACAATTTGGAATAAGCCATTTCTCAAGAACATGCGTTCAACAACTTCAAATTCCAGATTGTGGTACACTTTCTCAAGAAATCTGTTGGTCTGGTTTTTGGTGTGTTTCAGTCAAACTTTATCAGAAAGTGTAATCTTACAATTTATGCCCCACGTGTGTTTACATATTTCATTAATGGACCCAGGTATAATTTTTGCGCAGAATAATGGTAACTATCAACATTCTGTATATGGCATTTGAAGTTTACATTATATTCTACTTAACCTAATCGTACCTCAATATATTTACCATGGGATTAATAGCATCATTTACGTCCATCCATCTGTACTCTCCAATTATTGAAATCTTTTTAATATTAATCTCTGGAAGAAGTCATGGTCATTTATCATCGGGAGAGGTTATTAAATATTCATTATTAACTAGACAAAGTCCAAATAAGACATAAGTTAACACTGCTCAGGTTAAAGATAAATTCGATATAAGTAAACGTTTCGAAGAACACGATAAGTTTCATTAAAAATTCTTTCTTTCTTTCTCTTATAATTTTACTTTACATTTTTCATTCTGTTACTCAGTTATTTAATTAATCGCCAATTTGTTCATGAAGTTTCATTTAAACACAAGACTGAACCCCATAGCGCTTGTTACCTTTCTGCAATGTAATGGTCTCATGTAAATTTGACTAGACGGCACATGAGCATGCTAAAATCAAGTGTGGAAGCGATTGATGAATAGCCATATCAGAGATAGCCACGCCAATTATTTAGCTGATAATTTCATTAAAATCGAAGATTTTCTTTTGAACATTTTATCACTTTTTTAGATAATAACTTTTGCTTCATAGTTAAGATTTAAGGAAACTAGTTGCAACATAGTGAAGTTATACGTTTGAATGTGTACAATTGCTATTGTAGCATTGACAAGTTTGACAAACCATCAGCTTACCAGCCTAATTTATAGTCAGAGAAGCTAAGTACCCTGGATATTCTTAGTAGTGAGGATTTCAGGAAAGTGGGTGAAAGATAGTTAAGTTATACGTTTGACTTTCTACATGTGGTATAGTAGAACTGGGCAGTTTGGTGTCGTGCACTCAACTTCATTCAACATCACATCAAAGGTGATCCCATTTCATAATCGGTTTTGACGTAATTCAGTTACAAGCTCATCCTCTATCCCTACACATCCTTCCACAAACGCTAGTGATTTACATTTAGAGTATGAAACTTTCGGTCTTATCAATTCATCGTGCTGATACAGTATATTAAATATCATCACTCAACAGACGGAATTCACATTAAAAGGAAAACTCGAATGACAAACGGAAGAATATACATATATACATGCATGCAAAGATCCCACCATCCATACATACATTAATAAATAATGTACATTAAGAGATGAGAGAGAGAGAGAGAGGCAGAGAGAGAGAGAGAGAGAGAGAGAGAGAGGCAGAGAGAGAGAGAGAGAGAGAGAGAGAGAGAGAGAGAGAGACAGAGAGAGAGAGATGCCAAAAAATAGTTAGCAGAGAGACAGGTGTATTTTGCAGAACTTAATGTAGTGCTAAAATATTTACTGAAATAACTATATATTTTCTTCTACACCATGGTATGCAATACGTATCAGTACTCACTCTATTAGTCATCTGAGATGTACGACAAATGTAAGGCAAATGCTTTACTATATAGCATTAAGGATCACAACCAAAACAATCACCAGGAACGAGTTCGCGTTGAAACAATAATAACATATGTGCTCATGTGGATTATATTTGTGGTCCGAACCTTGTTATGAGAGGTTTAAAAAGCAGTAGCTGCTGTGCAATTTTAAGATTATAATATATTACACATATTTGCCATGAATGGGATTGTTGCAAATGTTTGAATGTGATGCATTATACACCGGTTATAATGGCCAGGAATTTGTGGAGAATCTTGTTATTATCTTTCAGTTTAATAATAATAATAATAATAATAATAATAATAATAATAATAAAAATGTCTGATTATCGATTACTGGCTATTTTCAGAGATATCATTCTGCTTACGGCAAAATTTACATATTTTTGCAACAATAAAAAAACCAATAAAATAATGTTCATGGATTTTATGGAAATCTGTGTAATAGTCTCGAAAATTATTTGCAAAAATACTTTGTTGGTGTATCTGCCTTTATGATGAGTCATGTCCGTTCCTCCGTGCGTGCCTCATTTCTATTTCTAACATTCCTTCCGCCTGCACCGACTGAGTGTGAGTGGTTCCAGTATAATACGTAAATGGTATAATAAGTAAATGATATCGAGTATTTTGGAGTCAAATACATCCCTAGTGGCATGTGCGCGCTCGTGCGTGAGTTTGTGTGGAGGCAGGTCAAAATGTCACGTATGCTAAAAGTAGAAATATTTCGATTACTTGTATCGTTCTATCCATTTTGTTTCTTGGTGAAACAAATCACGTGACGATCTCCGACGTTCTAAGGCAGTTATAGCTTTGAATATTCATAAGCATTTGTCTCAAATATTCTGCCATTTTCATACTACAATAATAGAGTTTCAAAGGCTTGTGATGTGTGTGTGTGTGTGTGTGTGTGTGTGTGTGTGTGAGAGAGAGAGAGAGAGAGAGAGAGAGAGAGGTCGTGTGTGTTGGACGACAATTTGGAATAAGCCATTTCTCAAGAACATGCGTTCAACAACTTCAAATTCCAGATTGTGGTACACTTTCTCAAGAAATCTGTTGGTCTGGTTTTTGGTGTGTTTCAGTCAAACTTTATCAGAAAGTGTAATCTTACAATTTATGCCCCACGTGTGTTTACATATTTCATTAATGGACCCAGGTATAATTTTTGCGCAGAATAATGGTAACTATCAACATTCTGTATATGGCATTTGAAGTTTACATTATATTCTACTTAACCTAATCGTACCTCAATATATTTACCATGGGATTAATAGCATCATTTACGTCCATCCATCTGTACTCTCCAATTATTGAAATCTTTTAAATATTAATCTCTGGAAGAAGTCATGGTCATTTATCATCGGGAGAGGTTATTAAATATTCATTATTAACTAGACAAAGTCCAAATAAGACATAAGTTAACACTGCTCAGGTTAAAGATAAATTCGATATAAGTAAACGTTTCGAAGAACACGATAAGTTTCATTAAAAATTCTTTCTTTCTTTCTCTTATAATTTTACTTTACATTTTTCATTCTGTTACTCAGTTATTTAATTAATCGCCAATTTGTTCATGAAGTTTCATTTAAACACAAGACTGAACCCCATAGCGCTTGTTACCTTTCTGCAATGTAATGGTCTCATGTAAATTTGACTAGACGGCACATGAGCATGCTAAAATCAAGTGTGGAAGCGATTGATGAATAGCCATATCAGAGATAGCCACGCCAATTATTTAGCTGATAATTTCATTAAAATCGAAGATTTTCTTTTGAACATTTTATCACTTTTTTAGATAATAACTTTTGCTTCATAGTTAAGATTTAAGGAAACTAGTTGCAACATAGTGAAGTTATACGTTTGAATGTGTACAATTGCTATTGTAGCATTGACAAGTTTGACAAACCATCAGCTTACCAGCCTAATTTATAGTCAGAGAAGCTAAGTACCCTGGATATTCTTAGTAGTGAGGATTTCAGGAAAGTGGGTGAAAGATAGTTAAGTTATACGTTTGACTTTCTACATGTGGTATAGTAGAACTGGGCAGTTTGGTGTCGTGCACTCAACTTCATTCAACATCACATCAAAGGTGATCCCATTTCATAATCGGTTTTGACGTAATTCAGTTACAAGCTCATCCTCTATCCCTACACATCCTTCCACAAACGCTAGTGATTTACATTTAGAGTATGAAACTTTCGGTCTTATCAATTCATCGTGCTGATACAGTATATTAAATATCATCACTCAACAGACGGAATTCACATTAAAAGGAAAACTCGAATGACAAACGGAAGAATATACATATATACATGCATGCAAAGATCCCACCATCCATACATACATTAATAAATAATGTACATTAAGAGATGAGAGAGAGAGAGAGAGAGGCAGAGAGAGAGAGAGAGAGAGAAAGAGGCAGAGAGAGAGAGAGAGAGAGAGAGAGAGAGAGACAGAGAGAGAGAGATGCCAAAAAATAGTTAGCAGAGAGACAGGTGTATTTTGCAGAACTTAATGTAGTGCTAAAATATTTACTGAAATAACTATATATTTTCTTCTACACCATGGTATGCAATACGTATCAGTACTCACTCTATTAGTCATCTGAGATGTACGACAAATGTAAGGCAAATGCTTTACTATATAGCATTAAGGATCACAACCAAAACAATCACCAGGAACGAGTTCGCGTTGAAACAATAATAACATATGTGCTCATGTGGATTATATTTGTGGTCCGAACCTTGTTATGAGAGGTTTAAAAAGCAGTAGCTGCTGTGCAATTTTAAGATTATAATATATTACACATATTTGCCATGAATGGGATTGTTGCAAATGTTTGAATGTGATGCATTATACACCGGTTATAATGGCCAGGAATTTGTGGAGAATCTTGTTATTATCTTTCAGTTTGATAATAATAATAATAATAATAATAATAATAATAATAATAAAAATGTCTGATTATCGATTACTGGCTATTTTCAGAGATATCATTCTGCTTACGGCAAAATTTACATATTTTTGCAACAATAAAAAAAACCAATAAAATAATGTTCATGGATTTTATGGAAATCTGTGTAATAGTCTCGAAAATTATTTGCAAAAATACTTTGTTGGTGTATCTGCCTTTATGATGAGTCATGTCCGTTCCTCCGTGCGTGCCTCATTTCTATTTCTAACATTCCTTCCGCCTGCACCGACTGAGTGTGAGTGGTTCCAGTATAATACGTAAATGGTATAATAAGTAAATGATATCGAGTATTTTGGAGTCAAATACATCCCTAGTGGCATGTGCGCGCTCGTGCGTGAGTTTGTGTGGAGGCAGGTCAAAATGTCACGTATGCTAAAAGTAGAAATATTTCGATTACTTGTATCGTTCTATCCATTTTGTTTCTTGGTGAAACAAATCACGTGACGATCTCCGACGTTCTAAGGCAGTTATAGCTTTGAATATTCATAAGCATTTGTCTCAAATATTCTGCCATTTTCATACTACAATAATAGAGTTTCAAAGGCTTGTGATGTGTGTGTGTGTGTGTGTGTGTGTGTGTGAGAGAGAGAGAGAGAGAGAGAGAGAGGTCGTGTGTGTTGGACGACAATTTGGAATAAGCCATTTCTCAAGAACATGCGTTCAACAACTTCAAATTCCAGATTGTGGTACACTTTCTCAAGAAATCTGTTGGTCTGGTTTTTGGTGTGTTTCAGTCAAACTTTATCAGAAAGTGTAATCTTACAATTTATGCCCCACGTGTGTTTACATATTTCATTAATGGACCCAGGTATAATTTTTGCGCAGAATAATGGTAACTATCAACATTCTGTATATGGCATTTGAAGTTTACATTATATTCTACTTAACCTAATCGTACCTCAATATATTTACCATGGGATTAATAGCATCATTTACGTCCATCCATCTGTACTCTCCAATTATTGAAATCTTTTAAATATTAATCTCTGGAAGAAGTCATGGTCATTTATCATCGGGAGAGGTTATTAAATATTCATTATTAACTAGACAAAGTCCAAATAAGACATAAGTTAACACTGCTCAGGTTAAAGATAAATTCGATATAAGTAAACGTTTCGAAGAACACGATAAGTTTCATTAAAAATTCTTTCTTTCTTTCTCTTATAATTTTACTTTACATTTTTCATTCTGTTACTCAGTTATTTAATTAATCGCCAATTTGTTCATGAAGTTTCATTTAAACACAAGACTGAACCCCATAGCGCTTGTTACCTTTCTGCAATGTAATGGTCTCATGTAAATTTGACTAGACGGCACATGAGCATGCTAAAATCAAGTGTGGAAGCGATTGATGAATAGCCATATCAGAGACAGCCACGCCAATTATTTAGCTGATAATTTCATTAAAATCGAAGATTTTCTTTTGAACATTTTATCACTTTTTTAGATAATAACTTTTGCTTCATAGTTAAGATTTAAGGAAACTAGTTGAAACATAGTGAAGTTATAAGTTTGAATGTGTACAATTGCTATTGTAGCATTGACAAGTTTGATAAACCATCAGCTTACCAGCCTAATTTATAGTCAGAGAAGCTAAGTACCCTGGATATTCTTAGTAGTGAGGATTTCAGGAAAGTGGGTGAAAGATAGTGAAGTTAAATGTTTGACTTTCTACATGTGGTATAGTAGCACTGGGCAGTTTGGTGTCGTGCACTCAACTTCATTCAACATCACATCAAAGGTGATCCCATTTCATAATCGGTTTTGACGTAATTCAGTTACAAGCTCATCCTCTATCCCTACACATCCTTCAAAAAAGCTAGTGATTACATTTAGAGCATGAAACTTCCGGTCTTATCTATTCATCGTCCTGATACAGTATATTAAATATCATCACTCAACAGACGGAATTCACATTAAAAGGAAAACTCGAATGACAAACGGAAGAATATACATATATACATGCATGCAAAGATCCCACCATCCATACATACATTAATAAATAATGTACATATAGAGATGGAAAGAGAGAGAGAGAGAGAGAGAGAGAGATGCCAAAAAATAGTTAGCAGAGAGACAGGTGTATTTTGCAGAACTTAATGTAGTGCTAAAATGTTTACTGAAATAACTATATATTTTCTTCTACACCATGGTATGCAATACGTATCAGTACTCACTCTATTAGTCATCTGAGATGTACGACAAATGTAAGGCAAATGCTTTACTATATAGCATTAAGGACCACAACAAACACAATCACCAGGAACGAGTTCGCGTTGAAACAATAATAACTTATGCGCTCATGTGGATTATATTTGTGGTCCGAACCTTGTTATGAGAGGTTTAAAAAGCAGTTGCTGCTGTGCAAATTTAAGATTTTTACAAATACTGTCAGATGACACATGAAGTCCGCAAGAAGACATAATTAGTTCCTTTCTGATGTTGTGAAGTTATAACTTCTAGTTTTCTGCGTCACATGATACGATTTTAACCAAGCGAAACGTTTGTTTGAGCGTCATGGAAGAGAAAGTGCAATTATATGGAACTCAAGTTCGTTAAGATCGATGCGAAATTAATTTCGAACGGGTTGTTAACATCATTATTTTTCTTCACCGTCCATAACAATATGGAAATATATTAACTCCCTTTGTCATACAGTGAAATAGCAATGACGTGGTCTGATCTCAGTCATGAAGCTTTTTGATGATGTATCACCAGAGAAAATCTTGCACGTTTTGAAGGAATAAGGTTTATATTGAAACAAATGTTAGCATGTAGGTTAAGGATATTATATTTTGTTTTACCTATATATTTTTTTATATCTTTTTTAGAATGTTGATATTTTTACCTTATATCTTGCCGGACTACATGTCTACGTTTATTTAAAAAGGTTTATCTTCCTAAAGTGTTTTGCAATTTTTAACTTTATATTGTTTTAGCTTTACTTTTAATTGGCACTAATTAGCCACGATTGTTGAACCACCATACATACATACATACATACATACATTCATACACACTATTTGATGATTACTTTCCTTGGTTATTGATAGCTAAAACCTGAGTTATATATCACATTTTCTAGTGTGTTCACGATATCAATGCAGTGTTTCCGTTTTGGTTTCGGTTTTTGGATGAGAGCTATTGCATCCTAGGGGGATAGCAGTTTCAGTGCCCATAAAAAAGTCATACAAATCGTCTGACAGTAACACAGGCACGAAGATGCCACGAAGAGCATGCTTTATGCCCACATCCCCAAGGTCAACCAACAGTAGACCATTTTGAGATGTATCGCCAGTGCGTTGATATAGTGAAGACATTATACATGTATACTCAGGCCGATTGCTCCCTTAATGCAAATAAATATAACATACAGAAAAAAGAGCTGAATAAACTCTTCAGATACACTCCACAAACAACTAGAGTAAATAAAATCTATTGAGCTCAACGTATGTGTTGTTTGGTCTTTTTATTCAGATTCTCATTATGGAATATTTAAACCGTTCTTTCTTTGCTTAGGAAAATGATAACATAATGTTCTTTTACATTTGCCTTTCGAACTGAGTCTTTGAATGAATGTGTAAATTAAAATAAATCTGATCAATGAGTTACCAAACGAATACCGCCAAGAAAGTGACATCGGTTAAAATACTGGAAGTTTCTTATATATTATTTGGTGTCTGTCTGTCTGTGTCTGTATTTACATGTGTAGAAAATCAACCAAATCTTGTTTGGGTTCCATGTGCCAATTTTAGAAATATTTGATATCGCATGGTTGGCAGACGATTTAGCATTCAAATAAGGTGCATTGTTCGTCACGCACTCGTATCACGATGTCAGCAAAGAGGCGATATCCATCCTATTAAGTCGAGAGATGGAGAGGAAAGTGTAGTAAGCACGTGCACTCACTGTCTCTATAAAACCAATCGTACTCGACCTAAAATACGATCTGCCCGTAAACGTGTAGTAAACCCAAATAAAAAAATCAAGACAATCGCAGTGCATGTTTACAATTTAGGATAAGTTAGTTTCCACCTGACCAAGTGTAAATAATACTATTTCAGTGCAAACACAAGGGTTTCCCTAAAATAAAGAAACCAAACTACGCGATATGGTAGATTTTGGTAGTAAGACCAATGGTTTACATTGTAATCCACTAAAGAGAACACGCTCGTAATAGTAGTTAAAAATTGGCTTTGGGAAGGAATGCAAGTTTAATATCTCAGTTTGAATAATTGTATTCTGTGTATGTGGACAACAGCCTAATGCTGTATCACAACACTTTTAAGACTAAATCCGCGCCTGCTCTGCGCAATATTTCTGGAGTAATTTTCGACACCCAAGCAAGGCATTTATAATTGTATGAATGAGTTACAGAGCAGAGTGGATACATGTTTCATGTGTATCTGAAACAGTTGCAAGACTAAATAGATTTGTAACACATCGATAAATTAACAGTTAGATTTCCTTTAATATAGCGAATTTAAATAGAATTCTGCTTCTCATAACGAATAGCAGTAGTTTCGGTAATATATTAATATATATATATATATATATATATATATATATATATATATATATATATATATATATATATATATATATATATATATAATGCTTATAAACAAAGGTAAAATGTGAGGAAAAGAAGACAAAAAATATACCGAATACATAATGTTATGATTTAATGACTGAATACACTGCCCTATTCGCAGGTGATACCATTCGTTCAGGTGATATAGTTGCATGGACCCCAAGCGAAATTCTAGTGCAAGTAATTTAATTACACGTTACCTCAAAGCATGATCAAGTTGTGAATACATTTTCTTCTGAAAACGATACTCCATGGCACAAAGGTGCAATATGGTCACGGATGAGGATCCCACGAGTAATATATAGAAATGGTCAAATACTGAACGTGTCACGGATGAGGATCCCACGAGTAATATATAGAAAGAATATGCGGCTAGGACATATGTTTCAGTTGTAAATTTACTGCGAATGACTGGTGTGTGGTGTTTCCATTAAAGAACTCAAGTATTAAATGCATACAATGTGTGTAGCATTTGCTACAACAATAGGATGACACAATTCCTTCCATGTATAATGTAGACGTCTATAGCATAGTGGTCTAGAAAAGTCGGTCAACATCAGATAACTCTGAAAATGTGTACTGTATATACTCGCGTATAATTCAGATCCAAATGCAAACAACATAGACCCTGGTCTGCCGTCGCATAATGCGCCAGCAGATCAGGGTCCATGTTGTTTGTTCTACTGATTAGTCCTTACAAACTGCATTATGCGACGGCAGATCTGGGTCTATGCAATTTGCAGTTGGTATGGGATTACAGACAGACAGTAAACTTAAGCCCATGCAGAGTTTAACTTTTTATCGAAGACTTATTGAAAAGACAGTTCCAAAATTCACATAAAGAGCAGCAGCAGCAGCAACAACAACAACAACAACAACAATAACAATAACAACAACAACAACACGGGGAAGAGGAACATTTCATGGTACTTGTGTTCCTGCGTGGATGCAGATACTAAATGGACCATACTGGAAAAGTTTGGCGGATTTGTAGGTAGATAAGCACGGATGACATTTAGTAACTACACAGAACTTGTACATGAATTCAGTTTGGTGTCGTTTTGGGCAGGAAAATAAACGGACGGTTGAAATGAGGTGCATGATGGTAGAAGAATAAATAAATATTCCATTTGTAAATAACAGAAAATTCATCGTCATCACGAAAAAACAGATGATAAAAACTATCTGAAATTTGAGTCACATAAACAGTGACAAATTACATTAGTAGAACAAGTTTGTTCCAGACATCGTACTGTAAAATATTACTGAGAAAGAGCGCTATGACTAATAGTTGTATCTTTGGGGGAGGGGGGAGGGGATGGGGGTAGGGAGGGGTAAGGCTGGCATGTTTACAGAGTCCTGCATACAAAACGAATTAGTGTTGCACAGAGATTAGTCATTCTGTTAGAAACATATGCATTCTTGTTGTATGTATTTATCCAAGAATATTTATTTACATAGGGAAAAGTCATATGTATCTACATGGTTACTAGAATAGGGGCTGATAATTAAGCAAAATACACTCCTTTAATATTCCAGTTAAACCAATTCGGGTACCTTTTCTATTCCAGGTAAACCAATTAGAGTACCTTTTCTACAATAATAAATTGAGAAGTTAGGAAGATCTGAAGATAGTCCCTAAATAAAAAAGAAACTTGCTGAAGTCCCAAATTTTTTACTGGTGCAAAAAAAAAAAAAAACAAGAAAAAAAACAAAAAACAAACAAACAAAACAAATATATTGGTACTACCGCTATCTGCATCCTTTAAATACATGCAGTTTATTACAGCAACAACAGCAATAAAATATTTATATAAAATGTATAACGTGGTTTAAAGCGTTTGAATATCGCTTGCATTGTTTAAATCAGGGGGTAAGTTTTCACTTAAAGCACTGAAAAAAGAAGAGTTCTTCCGTACCTAGGTATTCCAGTAAAATTAGACCGATTGCAGGTGAAATTGCATCAACAGATATAGACTAAAATACAGGGATAACAGCTGAGATGTATCAAATGGTAATAGTTACAACACATGGATGTGACCATGTATTTAATCAAAACAGGCACTACATAAATTGTTAAGATATTTCAGGTGATAAAGATTAACACTCGAACACATGGAGTGAATTCTGACAGGCAATTTAAATTTCCGTTAAAATAAACTCCCAATGAACAAAGCTTTAGCCTCTGCAAACGGAAGAAGGTTACCATGGGAATGCAGAAGAGATATCGATTAGAGCGATTGAAATTATGCAGAATTTGCTGGAAGGCTTTTAAAAGGTGCCTTCGGTTCAGACGATAGTTCTACATAAAGGAAGCCTCTAATGACGTCAATACTTCTCGCTCACTGAAAGAAAAATATTATGAGGTGTCAATAGACGCTCTCCTCCCCCCCCCCCATCTCTCTCTCTCTCTCTCTCTCTCTCTCTCTCTCTCTCGCTGGCAGTATTAAAGTTGAATTAGTGTTTTTCACTCAGTTAATCAAAGAATATTCCAAAGTAGCAATATTTACATATATTGAAGGGGCCAGTAAACTCGGTTTATTTTAAGTATTTTCATCATAAAGGCTTTAGTTTTTGTGCAGATTAACACTTACATGAAATCTTTCTGTGAAGAAATGTAAGGAAAACCGTAATTTAAAATTTTATTTTAATTTGATATAAACTTTTCTTTATTACCCGAGAGAAAACCGACAGCAGGTTACCAATTTTCTAATATATATATATATATATATATATATATATATATATATATATATATATATATATATATATATATATATGCCCAGAACATAATTTGTTTTCTACAAACCCACTTAGATACATATTTGCTTTCTGCATCAACTGAACTATAAAAAAATAGAATGTTTCAAGCATGTTACAAAAACTTGCAACATTCAATAGGCCAATGATTAAACGATTGATATTGTGTGGACTGAGGATTATTTATTATGAAGAAGTGTTGACTTCGACGAGATTGTGCTTTTTGTGGCCTAAAGTAGTTAATCATTGTATCTTCTCCGTATTTAGGGTTCGCATTATTGTAATTTTCTTCAATAAAAGCAGATTAGTTTAACCCGATAAACTATCTAGCTAAAATCGATGTCACGATTTATTATACAACAAGTTATGCATAATTTCTTACTCTAATGCAAATGTTATTTGCATTTAGGATCCAATGCACGTGCAGCCACATCAAATGCGATCACATGTTCTATGTATCGAGTCAAGGCAGTGGCGTAGCGGGGAGGGGGGGGGGGCGAAGAGAACGGTGGCCTTAGGCGGCAATTTACAGGGAGCAGCAATTATGGTAAGAGTACCGTATATATCATAAATAATACGAATGGAGTGGGGGCGTAACTTTGGTAGTTGGCCCTGGGCGGCACTCACTTTGCCTCGCTACGCCACTGAGTCAAGGATAAGTCTTGTGCTTTCGGTAGATTCTTCTTTTGTATCTCATTTGTGTTGTGGTTGCTTAGTAACTTAGATGCCATATGTATACCATCCATTTAATGGAGTAAGCTGATTTCTCAAATCGAGATGGTTAATATTTCGTAAAACACCCATATACATCAGACACCTATTCTAAGCATCATTCTTCAAAATAAATTATTTACATTCTATGTTATACATAAGAGATTGAACATCTGAGTAACGCTCTTCTTTATTGTTTCATACTCAGTCTATATCATAAGTTGTTTATGGTCGTCCACAAAAAGAACTAATCTTTCACAAGTTTTGAATAAGAACTGACAACGTATCGTGAAACTAATAGACGAGTCCACATTCCTGTATTGCTGACAGTTACCGCATGCATTAAGTTCTTTTGCTTCATATCTTCAAGCTCTGGCCGACAGCCCCATATGCGGCATGTCGTTGAATTCGGTCCTCATAGTTCCCAATCCATTGCCAAAATCGTCCTCATTTTTCCTAAATAGTTGACTTGCTTTCATTCTTCATCACTTTGTCTCGTCCAGCATACATTCTTAACAGGCTCCAATGGCCTTATATACGATATGTCAGCTTCCTTCGTCTTCGGTGATTTGAAAACTCACCCTTCCTGTTGTTTTTTGACTTTTTTAGTGAAACAACTTCAATTTCAGTCCTAATTCGTTACTATGTGGTGTCTAAGAAAGAGACAGACAGACAGACAGAGCTTTTCCGTACGACTTCGTTATAGCTGCATGAAATTACCAACCAATTAAACAAAGCAAACATTGGTAATCGTTAACTTACTTTTTTCATTTCTACTGGATAATATTATGATCCAGACTGTCAACTATGGTCCATAATAATAGCTAATCTTCGGAGTGAGCTTATATATATATATATATATATATATATATATATATATATATATATATATATATATATATATATAGTCAGTCAGTCAGTATGGTTTTAGAAATGCATTAAGACTGCATACTAATAACACTGTTTTATAAAGCATTAAAATAATTGTCGCAAATATTTCATTTATGTCATTTCAAACTATTAAACGTGTACACATCTTTGATCTGTTAAAGTGTGTTTTATCAGAATTCTGAGTTTGAGGAAACGGAACAGTAGGCTGCAAATGAATTACTGACTGGTATTCAATGATAATTGTTTAATTTTATAGTTCTATTTACAAACTGTGCCTTTTCTTCCAGATTCTATGTCAACTGTTCTATTTCTCACATGAGTATTCTAATTAGAATGGAACTTACCTGACCATCAAAAACGTGCGGCATTTAAAATATTTTAATTTCCACGTTATGTTTAAGAAAACGGTGAGTTCAGTATTTGTCACGTTCCGACTTTTACTGCCAATAATCCATCATTTTGGATAGGAAATAAGGCTTCAAACATTGAAACATACTATAAGAAGTCACTGAACTACAGCTGGAGTATCTCCATGAATCTGATAAATGATTACAGGATGCCACATACAGGAATCTTATCAATTAAAATTAATTCATATTTTTAGTTTTGTATATGTTAAAAAGCTTATCGTACTCATGTCTTAAAACATGCTTATGCTGTTGGAACTATCTGAAATCTGGATATGTAATCAGTATACTTATTAAAGGATTAGCAGTTTACCTCAGTGTGTCCTTGGGAAAGGCATTTAGCTCCCATTTCCTCGGCATGGTGGAGGTTGATTAAACGTTTTAATTGTCAGATCATTATTTCGTGCACAGATACGAGTTTGATATCATCATTGTTGGGTATAGACATTCAATTGATTTCGTTTTGGTCCTTTTTTGTTTTTAAACTGAAAATTGTCGGGGCCCTAAATGCTAAGTGCACTATGCTTATATGAACTTGAACATAAATTATGTTTGCTTAATGAATTTAAAAAAGTAACATATAGACCTATAAAAACCTTGAATAGATAAAATGTTCATTATCGCCAACTTTCTCTAAATTTAAAAACATGATGAACTCAAATTGTATGTCAAGTCTTTTTCCGTGTCAAAGTATAAGTTAGGGACTTTTTGTTGTGATACAAACCTAACATGTGCATTGTCTTCTCACCTAAATGTCTTAGAAATCTTGCCGATTTGTGATTCTTACTTTGCTTGTAACGACCTGGTTGTCCCGGGCCGGTTGTTTGGTGTGCGTTCTGTTAAAAATAAAATGTTCAGCTCGACATATTTTCAGTTTAAACTGCGAATCAATTATGTGATGGAATACAGGTATTCATTCTCTCTCTATCTCTCTCTCTCTCTCTCTCTCTCTCTCTCTCTCTCTCTCTCTCTCTCTCTCTCTCTCTCTCTCTCTCTCTCTCTCAAGTAAAGAATCGGCGAGAACATTAGTCATTGTTGGATGCTGGGACCAAGACAGGGAAGTCTAAGACAAGAAGTTGCATTATATTTCTTCTTCATGGTAGAGCCTCCCAAAAAAGACAAAATTGTAACCCCTCGACTGGGATTTCTTTGTTCTGATACCTCAATATTGATTCTATTATTTTAGCGTGCATGTCAGATAATGTGCGTATTTCGATCTATTTATATCGATTACATGGGTTGTAATATCCATAAATGATCAAGATACAATACAGTTCATGATAGAGACATCTGTTCCTTTGACAAATTTTCCCATTTACAGAACGACGGAATTATCTAGGCGCTAATAAACTGATTTGACTTTCTACCAGACATATAGTGCTTTCCCCACCCCTCTCTCCACTTACAATTTCCCCTTTTGAACGGTCTTATTCGAGATATTAACTAATTAAATGGACTACGCTTTCTATTTTCCTATAGGCCCAAGGTCAAATATGATTGCCAAGGTCAAATATGATTGCCATTTTGCACAGTACTTCGTGGCTTTCTGTCGTTAGTTCTTCAAAGGAAACTTCTCAATGCTGCTATTGCAAACACACAGCTAGACGTACAGTATAAATATATAAGACAATGAGATGTGTTTGACATATAAACAATCTGTGACAAGACTTAAACACATAAAATATATGGTCCAAGTTAAATCTCCGCCTGTTTCATTGATTACATAATGCCTGCTTAGTCATTGTTTTCCAAAATTCAGTAGAGATTATATTTCAATAAAGAACATCTAGGAGATAGAATAATATTGTTACAATCAAGTGTCCTCCGCTGGTGTATTCTTTATCAGATTGCTTATTATATCGTCCAATTTATATTCTTCGCTAAGACGAGACTGACGATCGTGATGATGACTCATAGGTTTTCACGAAGACTTGATTGGAATGTAATAATCACGACTTGCCGGCAAAAAGATAGCAGTGTAATGCTGCTTCAAGGCATCTCCTGACTATGCGTGATTACATTTACTGCAGATCTTCTAATACCAGGAAAAAGTCATCTGTTTTCATTTGCTCTTTTCTGTGGCAAAAATTCATATGACTTATTTTCAAACCATTCAAGGAATTTATTTGCAGCCAAAACCACATTTGAATTGAACGCCCGTCGATTTAGCTCCTTTTCCCATATTCTGGTGCTTGAATTATATTTATTACGTAAATTAATACTAAATAGAGTGTATTTCCGCCATATAATTGTTGCCAATATTTTTGTAGATTTTTTATTTACTTTGAAAGGCTGCGTAACGATACATGTTGTGCTCATTGAGAAAATAAATTGAGTCTGTTCGCTTGAGATACTTGATATACCATGCATTTAGGGTGACCCAAAAATCATCAATACTCATGGTAACATATCTGCATGTGTTTTAAATTAAGTGTCGTTCATTATTCATATCTGCATGTGTTTTACATGAAGTGTCATTCATTATTTAGTATCTTTCCGCATAACGGACCTATATGAAATTTCGAATAATTTATATTTGGGGACTGCATGACTTTCATGATAATTACAACTACTTTCGTTAATCTAAATAACGTCATGTGAGCATATTGGATAAGGATGCGATCTATCATGATCAAGAAATCAATTTATAAAGCAGGATATAGGATCAGTCGTTTTCTTCTCGTGATAGTACAGTTTCTCACCGAGACAAAAGAAGTTGACATTCACGAACATGCACACACTCACGTCTCCTTGGAATAATAAAAGTCATACATTTTACCTCTGGATAATAAA
Organism: Margaritifera margaritifera; assembly: GCA_029931535.1. NCBI lineage: Eukaryota > Metazoa > Mollusca > Bivalvia > Unionida > Margaritiferidae > Margaritifera > Margaritifera margaritifera. Next base: position 338,039 of record JAQPZY010001388.1, read on the forward strand.
TTATGTTCCTTGGAGATTAAACAGTACATGTGTGATTTATTTAAGCTAATTTTGGCCAGCACTACATTTTGTTCTTTTCCTACCGGAGAGTTAAAGGTTTGCTATCTGTCACATTTATCTTCCTATTTTAAACAACTTATCATGAATTTAGATTACTCTGGACATTTGTCTTTCCTATTTTCCGCGCCTTACCATGGATCTAGATTAATTGGAACATGTGCTCGTTTACAGCTGTTGTTTGCTGTATGCAAATCTGAATATCGGTCAATCATGCCTTCATTGAACCTTGATGAATGTTGATGTATTTACAAATCTTTCAGATGTCTACGCCACATTATTTCAAGTACTTGTCTGCGCCTTAAGTAAAAACAATGAAACGTGTGGTTTAATATGCTGGAATTGTGATATAGCCTATACGGCTATATTTTCTAAAGATTCCATGGGAAAAGAAGCCAGTTATGACGTGTTGTACTTTGTCTAATTGCAGTTGACTGATTCAAGCATATTTTGTTCTCATATGCATAACAAAATATTTTCTTCGTTGTTGCAGGAAAACGTTTAACGTGATTTCGAAGAAGAGCCCCATATAGTATTGGTAAATTTAATACATATTATTTCCTGGAAAATCTTAACAAATAACATTTCTGACACAATTTATAAAAAGCAACTAGATTTCCTCTATTCGAAGAAAAATATGTAAATGTTGTTCGCCAGTATGTGTTTAAAATTACTTTGATATGAGAATGATCATCACCGTCTGCGTGATCTAGGCACCCAAAAAGACCATATCTCTCAATATTAGGAAAATTATATCTCGTTCGGCATTTCTATCTGGGATTTTTTGGCCAGTGTACAAAATAGTTAAATATGTTCAATTTCGTCTTCGAACTGACTCGTATCGTTTTGGGTTTACTCGTTCGTCATTAGATCATTGGCAAAGGCGTATCGCTAAGGAAGTAATCAAAAGAGGAGACAATTGAGATGAAGTTGGTTCGATCATGATTTGCTGACAGCTCCTCTGATTAAACTTGTCTTCACCTTTATTGATCCAAAATTTGGTCTTTGATATTTTTAATTTGTTTGTTAAAGTAGTGTTTGACGAAATTTTGCAAAATATTTGTTTGTTTTCTTAAATCCCATCAATAAATGAATAAAGGTCAGTATCTTTGTTGCTAATTTTTTTTTTTTTTTTTTTGGGGGGGGGTTGTTATTTTTTGTTGTTGTTTTTTTGTCTCATACCGGCGTCGAACTTGCTCCTTTGTCTTTATAGTCTTGATGAAACTACTCTAGAAAACCATCTTGTGTTAAAATAAGAGAAACCAATTATGATTTGCCTTGGAACCTTCTTAGATCCAATTATCATACTGCAACACAGAAGCAAATCAATGCAAAGCGTTTCGACGATTCGCGAGTATTCTTCTCTGTGAAAATAAAGGAAAACTGAAATCTATCACGATTAACATGGAAACCTGATCGGATTAAATTATCCTTATGCAACGTCCAGGCAAACCAATTCCAAAGTCTTAAACATTATGTGAGTATTGTCAGGATCGGAGTATGTTATAAATGGATTGATTCTATTTTCCACACTTTATTCAGATCAAAGAATTCCTTACTGTCTTTATATCCGACCATTATAAATCGTCCTATCCAGTGAGTAAAATACCTTGAATCTGTCACGTGTTTTTTCGTCTACCTAAGTTTTCTTTATTAGACGCGTGATTTACTAGGTTTGATTTCACTGCATGCCTCTATTTTGAAAACGCCCACCATAAAAGCTTTTGCTCTTCTCTGCAGCATTAAAGAATAATGTATGCATATGCTCACAAAAATGACGTCATTTTGAATTATATGTGCAAAAGTGGATTGCTGGTTGGTGAGCATATTTGCCCTGTACAATGTTATATGTGTGCAACTTTATATACACTCAAATCGATTTATCACAATTAAAGGGTTTCACCATGTACATATTTCGTGATGCATGTCAGAAGTATACATGTATTATTATTATGATCTTTTCAACATGTGTATGCAAATATATAAATTAAAAAATACATTTCAGTCACTTTGAGTCGCCTTCGACCTTTCAATACTTATGGTATATCCTAAGAAGATTGCTTTTTTTGTATTTCCCATTATATCCATGTATCTTGGTAACTTATCAATAAGGCACAATCCGTTTGCGCCGAGACGAATCGTGAAACACTACTATTTGTCATGTTTCTCAGTATTCGTAGCCTACAGGTACTCATGATTCCAACAAATGTGCGTATTTCAAACTTTAATCTTTCAGAACGACGACCATATAAATCTCGGATAACGACTGCACAATTTATGTGGACGATACGGTTCCAGAGATGATTCATACTTCGAGACTAGCCGTCAAGAAGGATACAAATAAAAAGACATTGTTCTTACGCACCTTAAACAAGGTTACTTCTTGCCGTTCAGTCTAGGAGTGGAAAATGGAAGTGAAATTCTCAATATATACTACAAAAGTTGGAGGTCTGACGCAATGTTCATATCTTGTTCTATGGATCTTCAGCAAACAAACATTGTCAACACTACTCTCTTCATCAGCTCAATATTTTTTTCTAGGATGGGTGGGTTGTAACTTAAGTAATTTTGGCAACATGCAAAGTACATTGTTTGTAGTCTCAATGTGGTTCTCGCATTTTTCCCATGTCGTGAGCCTGGTGTAAATTGTTCCGGTTTTCAAGGAATTTAACTCAGTATACAAATACTTAATTAAATGTGTTGGCAGTGTCAGTCTTACATATGTAATAAGTTTTGACCAATACATAATTGAAGGAGCCTTGCTGTGTTCAGATAAAACAAATAGCTTTAGTTGTAATTATTTATTTATTTGTTTATGTATTTATTTATTTATTTTTATGTATTCGCATGGAACACCTATTAATTGCTATGCATTGATAATTAATGAGCTCAGAAACACCAATTTCGGTGAGAAAAGATTTGGCAGCATATAATCATGTTATTACTGTATATCTTTTGTGGTATTAGTGGTCCTATATCCTTTTCTGGACAAGAGATTGACGGAAGTAGTAGATGGTGGGTAAATAGGTACTGGTGGCACTACGGGTACCAACGGGAATTTAACATAGAGGGTGGCACTCTGGGTACCAACGGGAATTTAACATAGAGGGTGGCACTCTCGGTACCAACGGGAATTTAACATAGCGGGGGGCACTCTGGGTACCAACGGAAATTTAGCATTGGGGGTAATTGGGGTACCAACGAAAAAAAATAATTGGCAATCATTGGAAAATTAATCTTTTCTTGCAAAATGGGTGGCCCTGAAAAGGGCCGTTGGTTTTTTTTTTGTTTAACATTGACATCTCCTGGAGGGTCTTCTTTTTCGGAGACTTCTACGGACTTCCGGACCGTACATCAAGACCCTCTTCAGGCAGCCTTGTCTTTCTATATAGATGCGACGTTTCCATATAGAGGTCTCTGTGATTTTCGTAATGGCCCATGAAGCTTTTACATACATGGGGAATGCTGGATCAAACAACATCCCCGAGATGATACTGGATGATTCCACACTTGTCCACATTTGGTTTTTTCTTCTTCTTCGGGAGTGGTCTTGGAGAAAAAAAACCGGTGAAGCTTTATGAGACAAGCAGTCGTATATATACCCTACGAGCGGATTGAAATGCATCGAAATGAACTACCAATCCAAGCGCGCGTTACAAGCGGGTCGGTTTTTCTTCCAATGGGAAGAGAGTAGGGGTGTGACGTCATTTGGGGTATAAAGGCATCACAGCGTTCGTAGGGATTTTACTTTTTGGACAGCCTAAATGGAGACTACCAAGACCACTATGTATTGGGGTGAGCCTGCAACGACTAATGCTGCTTTGTTAAAGTTCCAGCCGGAAGAGTTTAATTTAGATTTTCTGTCTCAAGAATTTGAGCCTGAAACGACTACGACTGTTGCTGCTATATCAGCCTCTTTGCTGCCTGTCATGGACGATTTCAAAAAGAGGCAACAAGAACAACTGGAAATATTTTACAGCGGCAGAGAGAAGCGGAAGAAGTGTTTCTTCAACAAGAAGAGGAGAGAAGAAAACGAGAAGAAGAAATAAGGCAGTTAGAAGAGTGAAGCACCGCAAGAAGAGTGTCAGGAAGACAAAACGGTGAGTCTTCTCCAAGAGATTTTATCCGAGTTAAAATGTTTGACAAACCTGTATAAGTATTCTTTAACTCAGCCGAAGAGAAAAAGACCATCACGGGCCAAACATTCCAAACCCATCACCACTACTAGTGAGATGCTTCCACCACCACCACCAGTCACTACTACTACTACCACCAAAGCAGCAGCAGCAGGAGGAATTGGACTTGGCCGTGAAAAAGGATTGCGACAATTGAAGTTGATCATGTCCAGTCCATAAGTTTGTTTTAACAAAACAAACAAAACAAACACCCCAACGGCCCTTTCAGGGCCAGCCAGATCTCTAGAAAAGAAATCAAATTGCCAAAAAATCAAGTAAAACTTAAAAAATCCCATTCCTTGGGGTTCTTTTTTGTAAGAGTGCGTGCGTGCGTGCGTGCATCCCTATTCTAAATTACAAAATAACACAAAAACACTTACTTTTTTCCATTCTAGTGTATTCTCATTTTTATTTTACAAAATAATTCACCATGAACATAACACCACACTCCAAAAAAAAGTTCATTGTTCACTGTCTGTCTCTCTTGTTCTTGTTCTTCTTGAATTTCTTCACAGGAATCAAGGGTTCTTCTTCTTCATTCTCATTGTCTTCCATCCATCTAACTTTCTTGCTTTTCTTGACGATATGTGCTTCTTCTTCTTCTAGGTTTGAAGATCCTTCGGCTTCCTCCCTCTCTGGTAGATTTTCTTTTTCTTGTTCTATCTGAGGGCACTCCGAAGACCAATGTCCTTTTCCTTTACAATAATAACAAGTATCTTTCCCTTTATCTCTGTTTTGGTTTTGACGTTGTATACATTCTGGAGCCCAATGTCCTTTCTCTTGGCAGATATAACAAGTATCTTGACTTTTATCTCGAGAGGTAGAGGAGGAGGAGTAGTCCTTACTCTTACTGGTAGTATACTTTCCAAGGACCGTCTGCAAATCTCTCACCAAAAGAGCAATATGTCTTCTTGACTCTTCCATCTTTACAGTTTGAAAGTTCAATCACAAAGACTGATTCTGAGGGTAAGAAGGTCTCTCTATATATAGTCTCCTCTCTCTATATATAGTCTCCTGTGTGAAACTGAATCAGTTTCAAATCAAACTTCAAGATGAAAAGATCACGCCAAATCTATGAGAAAACAGAAGAAGAAACAAAGAGGCCACGGCGACGAAGACTGTCCGTGCCGCCTGAAACACCGCTGGCTGAACTGCTAGCTCAAGTCCATGCTAGCGATTTCGAAGAAGAGATGAGTGAACCTGAAACCTTACCACCTTCTAACCCACCCAAAACAAAAACCACAATCAGAACCCCAAACCAAAAAAGGCCTACTACCGTGGCTCCCGAAAATTACTATCGGATTCGAGAGACGCAAAAAATAACCTCTCGAAAATTTAAAACCACAACCTACACTCACACAGTTCGCTTCAAAGACTTCAAGTCCGAAGTACCTCCCGAGAAAGCGGCGGGGTTCATTAGCGATTTGTGGGGTTCTGTGTTACAGAACTTGAAACGACAATGCGGAGCCAAAGAGGACGATCGATTGAGACTGGCCATCCATCACGACAATTTGAAGTCCCCTGTTTGGATCTAGTTCAGCACCCCGGCAGAATTAACACCAGACAAAGTCATGTCCAAAATCGAACACGTTCAACAATCTAACGACAAGTTTACCATCACGGATGGAAAGGCCACACTTTACATGACTCACGTTGCTCCTCCTCGAGGAAGTGGACGAAGCAGGAAAGCGTTACTGGTGGACGATCTTCGAAGTACCAAACACAGTGTCGTTCAAATTGACAATACCCAAGACCAGATGTGTTTGGCTCGAGCCATCGTAGTGGGGCGAACGTATGCCAACAAGAACGAGAGCAAAGAATGGAAAAGAGCCTGGAATAACATTCGACGATCGAAGAAAGACAAACAACAAAAAGAAGCAGAACTCCTGTTGCAACAAGCAGGCATCCATAAAGAGACCGTGTGTGGCATTTCTCAAATGCAACAACTTCAAGACGTCTTGGCTCCTCACTACACTTTGAAAGTTCACCCTCAAGAAGTGCGCGGAGATATGGTGTTTCGAGGCCCAAATTTTCCCGAAGGAAAATACATTCACGTGTATTACCACCAAGAACATTTCGATGTCATCACCACTATCACCGGATTTTTGGGATACTCTCACTACTGCGAGAAATGCGACCAAGGATTTAACAATCGGGAGCGACACTTTCATTGCGGTCAGAGATGTTGGGGCTGTTTAGCGGACAAACCATGCCTTCCTGAACAACACCACTTCCATTGTGAGACGTGTCAACGAACTTTTGTCAGTCCCTCTTGTTACCAACAGCATCGCAAGACACAAGGGTACCAACAAAAATATGCTTGCGACTTATTGAAATTGTGCTCCACGTGTGGAAAACTGATTCGCACCAACGACCCATAGAGCCACACTTGTACTGGAAAAAAAAGATGTAACATTTGTCACCAGATGGTGAACTTTGATCATCAATGTTTTATTCAAAAGTACGACAAGACAGAGAAGAAAGAATTAAAGAAGAACAAGAACAAAGTGGATTTCATCTTTTTTGATTTTGAATGCATGCAAGAAACAGGCATTCACATTCCCAATTTATGCGTGGCTCATCGGGCTTGTGAGAAGTGCATTCAAGAAACGATCCACTTTCACTGTCCTCATTGTAGTCGGATTCCAGGAGGACGTGAAAAAATCTTTCGCGGGGCCAACACTTTTTCCGAGTTTGCTGAATGGATTTTAGACCCTACCGACGACACTTGGAGCGAAGAGGACATTCAACGTTACGGAGACTGTCATCGTTATGCGACCGTCATAGCTCTCAATTTCTCGGGATACGATGGACAGTTTTTGTTAAGATATTATTCGCAACAAGGTACCGAACGCCCTGAAGTCACCATGAACGGAAACAAGCTCATCTACATGAAAGTGGGTCAAGTCAAATTTAAAGATTCCATGAGTTATATGGCCATGCCTTTGAGTCGAATGCCAAAAATATTTGGCATGACAGAAATGGCCAAAGGCTATTTTCCTCACTTCTTCAAAACGGAAGCTAATCAACATGCCGTCCTACCTCATTTGCCTGACCTCCATTATTATGACCCCGACGGAATGCGCTCCGAACAGCGAGAAGCCTTTCACGCTTGGTACCGCGCTCACCAGTCCGATCCATTTGACTTTCAAGAGGAAATGCTCAAGTACTGTCGATCCGATGTGGATATTTTACGGCGTTGCTGTGAAAAGTTTCGACAGTTATTTCTAGATCACGGAGATGTTGATCCTTTGAAAGATGCGTGCACCCTACCCAAAGCCTGTTCCTTAGTGTACACCCAAAATTTCATGCGCGAGAACGAACTAGCCATCATCGACTCCAACACGTATCTCTTTGCCAGTCGTCAATATTCGATCAAAGCTTTGCGTTGGCTCCATTACTTGTGTCAAAAAGAAGACAAATGGATACAACATGCCAGAAACGGAGGAGGAGAAAAGAAGATTGGATCTTATTCCGTGGATGGATTTGATTTAGAAAACCTGCACACGGTGTACGAATTTCAGGGTTGCTTGTTTCACGGATGCCCTACCTGTTTTCCTGACCGAGACCTGAAAAGTCCTTATTCAGACTCTACCATGGAACAGTTGTACGAACAGACTTACCAACGACGACTTCACTTAGAAAGTCAAGGATACCAAGTGGTTGAAATGTGGGAGCACGAGTACGATCGACGTTTGAAAACCGATCCTGAATTTAAGAGCATCACCGAAAGTTACGACATGGCTGACATCGAACCTTTGGATCCACGCCACAGTTTATTTGGAGGACGAACCAATGCCACTCGCTTGCTGTACGACGTAGACGAATCCAAAGGAGAAGAAATCAAATACACCGACGTGTGTTCTTTGTATCCTTGGGTGTGTAAATATGCTCGTTTTCCAACCGGATACCCAGACATCTTGACAGAATACATCGACGTGGAACACATTCGTCAATACGAAGGATTGATCAAATGTAAAGTCTTACCTCCGACCCAGTTGTACCATCCCATCTTACCTCACCATTGCCAAGGAAAACTGATGTTTCCTTTATGCCGTACGTGTGCCGAAACATGCAACCAAGATCACCCCTGTCACCACAAGGAGGAAGAACGCTCTTTGACAGGAACGTGGGTCAGTGCCGAATTGTTTCGAGCTCTGGATCGAGGATACCGTTTGTTGAAAGTGTACGAAATCTGGCACTTTCCAACCACCGCACAATAAAAAAAAGGACGACGCCACGAATCATCCAAGCATTATCTCGGGGTACGTCAACCAATTTTTAAAACTGAAACAAGAAGCCAGCGGCTATCCCTCGTGGTGTCAGACTCCCGAAGACCGAGTTCGATTCAAAGAAGAGTACCGTGACGTCGTAGGGATCACTTTGGAAGACGTAGAAAAGAACGAAGGAAAAAGATCGTTTGCCAAAGTTATGTTCAATTGTTTGTGGGGAAAAATGGCCCAACGACCCAGCTTAACCAAGACGGAATACTTGACCGATTCTTATAAGTACTTTCAACTGGTGGACAACAAAAGTGTACTAGTCAAACACGTCGAAATCGTCCGTGATGATTTGATCTTAGTCAATTTCGAAGAAGAACCCAAGTTTGTAAAACCTGACAAGTTTAGCAACGTAGTCATTGCCGCCTACGTGACAGCCCATTCTCGTTTGAAGTTGTACGACGAAGCTTTAGAAGTCTTGGGAGATCGTGTCCTGTACTTTGACACCGACAGTTGTATGTACATCCATCGACCTGGTTGCCCACACCCTACCATCCAAGGAGATCGTTTAGGAGCCTGGACGGACGAGCACCCTCAAGACACCATCCTGAGTTTTGCCAGCGGTGGCCCTAAAAATTACGGCTACCGATACCGAGACCCGCAAGGACAACTTCACACCGAATGCAAAGTTAAAGGATTAACCCTAAACTATCGAACCAGCCAAGTGGTCAATTTTGAGGTTTTGAAAGATGCTTTGCTGTCTGGACAAGTGGAAGACTTTCGAGTGCACACGTTAGAACCTCACAAGATCGTACGGTTACCTAATCACCAAATTGTCAGTCGCCCTTTACAAAAAGTGTACCGAGTCGTGTACCAGAAACGAGTGAGACTTCCAGACCACACCACTTTGCCTTACGGACACGTCGATCTGCAGTATAAAAAAGGAACCCCTTGAACAGAAAGACAATACCATGATTGACGATGACTTCAACAACACCGTGTGATGAACCCACTACAGACCTCAAGTTGAAAGAATACAAATTTCCCGTGGTCTTGCCTGACTATTGTGATTGTGCCAGTCGCTTGAACACGTTTAAAAAATGGCCTAAATGGAATGGATTACCTACTTCCAACTCTTTAGCCAGAGCAGGATTTGTCGACTTTGGACAGGGAAGCAGAGTGAAATGTTTCAGATGTGGTGTAACCATTCGCATGGACCCTAAAAATTCAGCTATCCTGGAACATGTCAGATGGGGTCAAAACTGTGCTTACCTTTCTTTGGCGTTTCCACCGATTACATTACAGTACTTTGCGGATGGTACAGTCGACAGGTATAAAAAAGGAACCACTTCCAAGTCTAACCATTCATTCTGACTTTCAACGTTGACCGAGCAAGATGAATAAGAATACTCATGCCACCCACCCACCAAGGGAGAAATCTAGTGTGAACTCCAAGTGCCATCACGACTTAGAGTGCGATGCAGTGCCATGCGAGGAGACGGATTCCGTACGCTTTGGCATCAGCGATTCACACGATGAGACGGATTCCTTACGCGTTGACATCAGCGATGCTGTGCGTGTGTCTCACCGTCCCTCTAACGATGCAGGACGACCTTTACTCTTTATTAAACGTACACATAATTGTCATACCTACAGGAGTAAAGAATTGACGATACCTGTGGCTTTGCCTGGTTATTCCAAGTTTGAAAGTCGACTCAAGGCGTTCCAAGACAAGTGGCCTAAATATCTACTACAAGCAACTACTGCCAAAGCTTTAGCCAGATCTGGATTTATCTACTTGGGAGAAGGAGATAAAGTTCAGTGTTTCAGTTGCGGTGTGAGACTTCACCAATGGGAGACTACCGACTCAGCTTACATTGAACATGCCAGATGGTCTCCGCACTGTCAGTTCTTACCTTTAGTAGCCTTAGAAGAGTACGGGTACGATGAGACAGATGCCAAGAAGAAGTAACATGTTGGATGATACTTTACAAGAATACATTTGTGGTTTACCTTTGGAGCTGCGAGAACGCATTTACCAGTATTTACCTAGCTTAGAAGACCGCATTCGTGGTTTACCTTTGGAGCTGCGAGAACGCATTTACCAAGAATGGATACAGATACAAGTGAAACGTAAAGAACAGTTACATCCTTTACGACACAAACAATTTAATCATTGGTATCTGAATGGTATAAGAAGTTTAATTGCTTTGAAAATATTCAAATGGTCAGACATTGATCAAATAAGAAATGAAAATTGGTCTCTTAAGGAATTGGTTGGCACCACCTACCATGTGGGAGTGATACACAAAATTCCATGGAACGAAGTGGAGGAAACAACCAACTTACAGGAATACCAAAAATGTTTACAAGAAGTGTCACTTCAAGACGAATCACCTTTACGTCGTCTGACGTGTTGTAGGGTCCTCACTGAATATCTTGGAAAACCTTTACCCACCGATTCCATTTGGCAAGTGTATGACTATTTTGTCACCAAGAAGAATAGTTTAGAAGAGCGCTTTCGTGACTTGCCTTTGAAGTTGCGAGAACGTATTTACGGAGAGTTTGTCCAATTCCAAGTGAAACGCAAACTCAAATTCATTCCTCGATTTGCACACTACCGCGACTTCCACCGTATCAGAAGTCTGATTCTGAAGAGAAACTATCACAGCTATCGTGAAGAACACAAAAGAGAGTTACTTCTTTCCAAGTCGGAAACTTTACAAGAACACATTCGTGGTTTGCCTTTGGAGCTGCGAAAACATTTACCAAGAGTTGGTCCCGATCCAAGTGAAACGCAAACTCAAAGTCATTCCTCGATCTGTAAACTATGCTTACTTCCAAAGTATGAGAAGACTGATTTTGGGAAGATTCTATCGCATACACCTTGGAGAAGACTATCATAAAAGATACCAACCTTGGGAACCTGGATATTAAAACCCACCACCAAAGATATCCACCTTAGGAATCTCACCCTATAAAGTCTCACCATGTCAGGACTGTGGTCTTCACTTGTGAAACGTATTCCGTGGAAGGAAGTCAACGATCGTGTTCAGACCTTAGAGGATTATAAAGACTACCTTTCTTGGATTTCGTTTTCCAGGACATTCGTTGTGGAGTATTTTTGAGGATCAGTGTTTGTCTTGGATTATTTTGGAGGACCCGTGGCTGTTTTGGACTATTTTGATGAACCATAAAAAAAAAACAAAAAAAATAACATGACCATTCATGCTTTATCGGTACACGAAAGACAAATTGTACTCAAAGTGTTGAAAGTGGTGATGAAGACAAGTGTGGTACATCCGTGTGAAGAAGACATTAGTCAAACGTTTTCTACCCTTCATACCTTTCAAGAAGTGTGTGTTGCTAGTGAGTTACACCAACAACTTTACACTTAGAAAGATGTACGTGACTGGAGAAAAATTTGTTTCAATGTTTGGCTACAAGAAGTGGCTCAATTTGCCAAAGATCTGGCACGTCACCACTAAGTTTCCAAAAGTGAAATGGGAACCTAAGTAAAAAAAAATGACCTTAGAAACAATCCTGGAAGAAGAACCTGACACAGCAGAGAAAGACCACACCGTCGTTGTCGTCCAAATACAATCCCTTGAGGAACACACCCCCTCCTTACCGTCAGAGACATTTCATTCTTCCAAAACAAAGACGAACAGAAGATTGCCACCACCAGTGCCTTGGCCTTCCATTCCTAGGACACCAGAATGTTGTACATTGACTTGTTTGTACAGAACTTTAATTCTTTTAGTGGTAGCCTTAATCTTGTACCTGACCATTTTTGCGGTCTGCATTTTTGTCCTTCATGACTTGTAAAAAAAAAATGTTTTTGTTGTGTTGGTTGTTTTGTTTTACAAAAAAAATAATCGTGTATGAAACGTATAAAATGTCTTGGGTCTTTTGTCTTCTTCTCAAAAATCTTCCTACCTCAGTCATGGCTACATCTTCTTCTTCTGCCTCGTCTGCCTCTTCTACTTCCTCTGTGGTCAAAGTGATTGACGAAAAGTTAGATCGTCCAAGTTGGGACGCTTTGTATCTGCGCCATCCCTTTAACATGTTGATTGCTGGACCGAGTGGTTCAGGCAAAACCGAATTTGTCAAATGTTTGATCGAACACAAATCTCATCTGGTCGATCGTCCACCTCAACGTATCGTGTGGTGTTACAAAGAGTGGCAACCGTCTTACACGTTATTGAAAGAAAGTCAAGGAGAAGCCATTTCGTTTGTAGAAGGTATCCCTCACGAAGACGATGGGATCGTGTCTGACGTGAGTCAAAAACATCTGGTCATCTTCGACGACATGTTAGGAGAAGACGAAGAAGAAATTAAACTTTGGTTTACACGAAAAGGACACCATCGAAATGCCAGCATAATTTACATTACTCAAAATTTATTTCAACAAAGTAAAGCCCATCGGACCATCAGTCTCAATGCTCATTACGTGGTCTTATTTAAAAGCCCCAGAGACAAATCTCAAGTGCAAGTGTTAGCCAAACAGTTAGGTATGCCTTGGTTGAATTATGCGTACGACGATGCCACTCAAACATCTCATGCGTATTTACTCATTGACTTAAAACCGACCACTCCCGAGTATTTGAGATTTCGTGCCCAATTGTTTCACCATTGGTGCCAAGAAGGAGGCCCTGTCATTTACACGTCCCCTTCAGCCACACTCTGAAGAAAAAAAACTATAAAAACATCCACTACGTCATTTCTGTCTCACAGTCTTCGAGACGACTTCCTTTCAATCTCATCCTCCGGTTAAATTGATTCGTGCCTTGTATGGCATCAGTCGCGAAAAAAATGCACAAGTCCGTACTCATTTGTTAGAAGCTAGTCTTAAAGAAGTGTTACGATGGTTTACTTTGACGGCACGTCAATTACTGCAAGGCATCATTCACATCCCTCATCAAACTCAACGTTTTTTTCAAAAACATAATGGGGCGTTGTCACAACTAGCCGATCCTAGAATCGATCCACGGACTAAAAAACAAATCATTTTAACCCCTGGAGGGAGCGGTTCTTTAGGAGGGGTCATGATTCGTTCCCTTTTGAAATGGGATCCTAATGCCCAAGCCAAAAAGCCCAAAACACCAAAAAAAAAAAAAGAAAAGCCCTAAGAAGAAAGCCACAAAAAAGAAAAGCCCTAAAAAGAAGAAAGCCCCCAAGAAAAAGAAACGTTCTGCCAAGAAGAAAAAAAAACACCCACCACTTCAAGGAGCCGCAAGAGAGGTACTGCTGCCAGGACGCAAACGTACACCCGCAAGACACCACCACAACAGACCCAAGTGACGAGGTCTCCTTCTCCTTTTGCGTCCACTTCTTCGTCTTCTTCACCACCCTTCAGGATGATGCCTGCCAAACCAGACTTAAGACAAGTGTTTCCTAATTTGATGCAAAAATGGAAACCTATTTCGAAAGTTACCACTTCGGGACCCTCCACTTCGGCTGATTTGGCCATGGCAGCAGCCGCCAACAAAGTACCGTCCCCTAAAACCAAAGTCCAAGAAAGTACCGGCGTGTTACAAAGTTTAATGGATTTATCCAAAGAAGAACTGAGACAATTTAGTCCACTGAAAACACCTCAACGTCGAGTGAGACCTGTCATGAAGATGGTACGTCGTGCAGACAATCAGTGGAGACGTGTTCCAGTATAAAATAGAAGGGTGACCTGCCAAAGACTTCAGACTTACTCCTCACCTCTAAGATGACCCCCGAACGTGCACACCACCACCACCAAAAAAAGAAGAAAAGCAAAAAAGGACTTCCACCTCGTCTGGCGAAACATTGGGACGTCTTGTCTGTCCTGACCAAATCCAATCCTCCCATGCGAAAACACCTCATTCAAACAGCCCCCAAAGAAATCATCGATACCGTGTGTGAATGTTGTTTGAACGTTTTGAAAGGAACGGTACCTTTGTCCAAGATACAGAAACAAAAATTAGGTAAACATCGGAACGTTCTTCGTCAAATGGTGAAAAAGAAAATACCTCTCCAACAAAAGAAAAAAATGTTGGTGCAACGAGGAGGATTTCTACCTAAGCTGTTAGGACCGTTGTTAAAAATAGCGGGTCCTTTGTTAGGAACTATTGCTGGACCACTTTTAGGAGGTGTCATGCGATAACAAAAAGAAGATAAAAAGGACACGATTCTCTGGCAAGACCAGACCTTTTTGTACCTTTAGATGAAATGGAAGGACGAAAACTGACTTTAGTACCTTACAAACGATGGATGGAATTTCATCGTTGGAACGAACAACGGATACCTCATTTACCACCCAATCCTAATCTCAACGAGATGTCACAGTTACAACAAGAATTACAAACCCTGATGGAACGAAGTGATTTGTCAGAAACAGAAAAATCGCAACGGTACGGTCAACTTTTACAACGTCTGCAACTCTTTCACCAAAAAGCTGTAGACGAAACAGCTCCACCCACTCTGAGAGATTTCAAAACCCTGATGAAAAGCGAAATTAAAGTTACCACCACCACCACTAAAGCAGACACCGCCACAGGGATAACCGTAAAAGAAGAAGAAGAAGAAGAAGAGTTACAAACTCCACCTCTTAAAAAAATACGAAAGTTAGCCACACCGGGTTGGATAAAAAAGATGATGTCTACCCCATTGCCATCAAAAGTGAAAAAGGAAGAAGTGAAGACAGAAATCAAAACAGAACCGATGACCCCTGTTCAAACATCCTCCTTTACACCAGTGGCTCGTCGGACACGTAAAGCATTGCAATCCAAAAAGATACCCCACGAAGAAAAGAGCATTGGTACTTGATTGACTTATTGAGGAATCATGGAGAAACTTTTAGCCACCATTTACTACAATCCTGGCCATGCTGCTGGTTACCGAGGAGTTCAAAAATTATATCGAACTGCCAAAAGTAAATTGAAAAGTGTACGTTTGCCAGAAGTACGACGATGGTTACAAGAACAATCGACGTACACGTTACACAAACCCATTCGACGCAAATTTTCTAGAAGTCCAACCCAAGTGGAAGGCATCGATCATCAATGGCAAGCCGATTTAGCCGACGTCTCTCATTTGGCAACCTATAATCGTGGTCACAAATATGTTTTGTGTCATTGACGTGTTTTCCAAATTTGCTTGGGTCGTGCCTTTGACATCTAAAAGCAGTACCGAATTGGTACGTGCCTTAAAATTGGTCTTGAAACAAAGTGGTCGTCACCCTTTACGATGGCAAACTGACAAAGGCACCGAATTTCTAAACCAAGCTTTTCAAAAAGAATTGAAACAAAGACAGATTCATTTTTTTACCACCGAAAATCCTGAAACCAAAGCCAGTGTCGTGGAACGTTTTCAAAGAACTTTGAAAGAACGCATGTGGAAATATTTTACACATCAACATACTCTCAAGTACATCGACGTGTTACCCCGTTTGGTCAAAGCGTACAATCAATCGTACCATCGTAGAATCGGATGTGCCCCCGAAGAGGTCAGCCCTGAAAACGAAGTGACCGTGTTTGATCGATTGTTTGGTACACCCCAGAGGAGACCACCTCAGAAGAAAACCTTGCTGGCATTGAAGACGGGTGATTTGGTTCGCATCGGAAAAACCAAACGCACTTTTGACAAAGGTTATTTACCCAACTGGACCACCGAATTGTTTCGTGTCACTACACGAGTGCGTGGACGCCATCCTCCCGTCTATAAATTGGAAGACATGCACGGTGAAGTGCTCAAAGGAACATTTTACTTGCCTGAGTTACAACGAGTGACCAAAAAAGAAGACGCCTTGTACGACATCGAAAGCATTCTCGAACAAAGAACACGCAAAGTAAGCAAACGTCGAGTAGAAGAAGTCAAAGTACGTTGGAAAGGATATCCTCCTAGTTTTGATTCTTGGATTGCTGCTTCTCAAGTCGTCGACTATAAAAAGAAAAAGAAGTAACCCAACATGCCATTCAACACAACCACGACCTCGACTCCTTCGCAGAGTTCTTCTCTTCAAGAATTACAAAAACAACCGCTCTGGGTGTGGTGCGGAGAACGTGTGCCTAAAAATCAAATCGTCTTTTTCTGCCAAATTTTTGTAGTGTATTGTGTCATCGGAGCAGCTATTGCTAATTTGAGTTTGCAACAAGGTGACAAACAATTGTGGACCATTTTACTCAGCAGTTGCATCGGTTATCTTTTACCCAGTCCCTCTTTGAAATTTACGACGACGACGGACAACAGCAGCCACAGCAACCACGGTAGTACGACAAACGCCAGTCCACCTTCTTCTTCCAGTCACCATAATACCACTCCTCTTTTGGAACCCTTTGAATATCCTTTGAACTCGAGTAGTGACTCCTCGGAGACCAAAACCACTTTGAACCTACTATGAATGACCAATTTTATTTAACTTTACCCAGTGACAGTTCCATGGATGTATTTCCTAACAACGTCTTATGTTGTTTCATGGCCAAATTACCTCAGGCCATCCAATTGGATCACGAAGCTCATTGGGAAGTGGCTTTGGTAGAAATCATTCATCCTACGCAAATTCAAAACATCGACGAAGGTCAAAACACTTTCGTCGTGGAAATCTTGAACCCCAAAATGCAAGATGAGTTGGAAAAAAATGATCCTATATTTTACGAGTCAAAAAAAGGGTAGTAGATCCTAAATCTCCTGTCTTGTCGCAGTATACCATGAGAATTCCTACGGGGTATTATTTTAGTGCTGAACATTTGGTGGAGACGATTGCAACCAAGTTTGCGCTCCAATTTGGCCCAGCCTTAAAGAAAGTCGATAAATTTGTACGAATCGCTTACCATGCTGTGTCACGCCGTTTCATCTTGCAATTTTTCAAAGAGAGGTGGGAACTCATTGGCGAGAAAGACAAAGGCTTACCCGTGGAGGACAAAACACCCTTAACCATCACTTTTTCTCCTGGATTGTATGCTATTTTGGGTGGAAATAAATTGTATCCTCTTCGAAAAATCAAAAGTAAATTAGAATTCGGAGATGATTTTAAAACCCCTATCGAATTGAACGAAGGTTTAAATTTAATGTTTGTGTACTCCGATGTGGTGGAATACAACGTGGTGGGACACACAGCTGCGCCCTTACTGAGAGTCCTTCCTTTCAAAGTGGATTCTGCTGCTGGTGCGTACGAAGAAGGTGGAAACACGTTTCATGTTCACCGTGAATTTGTACATCCTCATTATCTTCCAGTCAGTAAATCGTATTTTGACAGTGTCAACATTAGTATAAAAGGAGATTTGGGACAAAGTGTGTCATTCATTGACAAAGGAAAAGTCACGGTGAAACTACATTTTCGAAAAAGGTTCTCTAACGCATTGTAAAACAAATGTATCCAGTGTACCGAGGAGTGGCTCGACAACGAGGACATGGTTTAGGAGATATGTTAAGATCGACTTTTCGGACGGTAGCCCCTATTTTGAAACCGATGGTGACTCGAGGATTCCATGCCTTAAAAGATGCCGCTTTGACACAAGGAAAAGAATTTTTGCAAAATGTCCTCATTGACAAACAAAATCCCAAAGAAGCCTTTATGAGAGCAGGCAAAAATGTGTTGATGAACACTGGCAAAGATCTTTTAGGTCTCCGAGAGAGTCCTATAAATGCGCTTCACGCTTCTGGCCCTGGCATTACTTCTTCCTTCACTTCACAGCAAGGACAAGGTAGAAAGAGATGACGTTGAAATCCCTTCAGAGTTCATAAAACACACAGTGGTGTTCCAAAAAAGAATAAGAAAAGAAGAAGAACCGTTAGAGAATTATACGTGTTTGATTACTAAAACCTTTGAAAATGATGCACCGAGATTCTTGCGAATGTACCAAGTCAGAACTGGATATGTTTACCATGCCTCCCACCATGATGACGATGCAAGAATCCTAATGGGTGGAATTTCATCCTGTATCGTCTTTGACGGATTCAGCTCCTATCGAATTTGAAATCAAAGGACAAACCGAAGATTACATCGATCTGAATAACAGTTACTTGTACCTGAAACTTCAAGTGAAGAAAACGGCGGACAACACCCTTCCTGGGGACGGTGACCGAGTGGCACCCGTCAATAATTTCATGCATTCCTTGTTCAGCGGAATAGATTTGTACTTGAATAACAAACTGGTCAGCAGCAGCTTGGATACTTACCCTTACCGTGCTTACTTGGAAAATCTCTTGACGTACGGAAAAGAAGCCAAGAGCACTCATCTGGATGCTTCGGTGGTCTGGATACCTGACACCTCGGAAAAGTTAAACCACACAGACCTGACAGTAGCGGCGAAGTCTACTGAGGATGGCAATAATGGTACTAAAGATATAATTCCAGCAGTCCTACACAATGGGATTTAACGACCGTCAAAAGAAAATCAGACGCAGTTTAGAACTGATGGATCGTTTGTATTTGGACATGTGTTTGCAAGACAAGTATTTGTTGAACGGAGTAGATGTACGCCTGAGACTGAATCGCAGTAGTGCCGCTTTCCATTTGATGGCCGAAAACAACGAGTGGAAAACCATCATCCAAGAAGCCAAACTTTACGTGCGACGTGTGGAAGTCTTACCAAAAGTAGCCAACGACATCAGTCAAACTTTGAGCAGAACCACTGCCAAGTATCCTGTGCGACGAGTGGAAGTGAAAACCTTTACCATTGCCGCTGGACTCCGATCCAAAGTCGAAGATCACGTCTTCCAAGGACAGCTCCCCAAACGTTTGCTGATTGGCATCGTCAGTAATGCAGCCCTCAACGGAGTCCACAATCAGAATCCGTTCGAGTTTAAACACTACAACGTCTCCAAGATAGGAGTCAGTCGAGATGGCAAGACCTTGTGTACCAGGCCTTTTGAACCTAAGTTTGCCGAGAGAAATTACTTGCGATCTTACCTGAACCTGTTTGATGCCACAGGACAGTTAGGTACCAACACCAGCCACGGCATTTCGTACGAGGATTATGCAGGAGGGTATGCCTTGTGGGGATTTGATTTCACTCCTGACCAAGGCAGCGACGAAGGACATTTCCACCCTATAAAATCAGGCCCACTTCGTGTGGAACTTCAGTTTAAAGATCCTCTACCCGACACAGTGAACGTCGTCTTGTATGCAGAATTTGATAATACTCTAGAGATCAACAGTTTGAGAGAAGTGATTCTAGACTATTAGAAGAAGAAGAAAAAAAAGATGCAACACGTAGAAGAAGAAGAACCTATGGAGATAGATAATGATGAGGGATTTTATGAAGCACAGCAGCAGTCACAAACTACCACGGATGATGATTATGACGAAGTCATTCATTCAGTACCTCGAATAGAAGAAGAAGAAGAGAATAATAGTGTTCCCAAGTTTGCTGGATTTATTTCTCGATGGCCAGAACAAGAAAAACATTTAGTCTCCTGTTATGCTAAGGAATTGACTGAAAGAATTAACAGCTTGACCCGACAACATTGTCATGGATGTCAAATCGATCATCCCAGTCAGAAACAACACGACAAATGTTTGATGATGACAGTCGAAGAAAAATTGGACGAATATTTAGAAGAGGCCTGGTCTCAGATCTCGGAAGAAAAGGTGTTGAGACAATGGTATAAAGACTTGCAGGATTCTTTTTCACCTCCACTCACTCCTCTGGAGATCCATCGCATCGTAGCTCTCATTCAACAGAGTACAGAAACTATCCGCCGTGAGAATTCGTGGAATTACTTGACAAAACCATTCAAATTTAAAGTCAAGTGTGAATTGATGACTTATCATTTCCTGTGAAAAAAATGAATACCAGGGAACTTCATTACCTGTTGACTCGCAGTTCCTACACTTCTTCTTGGAATCCTGTGGTGTGTGCTAAAGATGAACTACCTCATCGCAAACCTAAAGACGTTCATGCCTATGTCATCAATACCGACGACAGTCATCAACCAGAAACCCATTTGGTAGCTGTGTACGTTCCCAAAGATCACAATGGTGGTGTGGAATTTTTTGATTCTTATGGATTACCTCCTTTGGAAGACGACATCATCGACTTTATGAGAAGAAATGCCATCTCTACTCGATTCAATAATGCCCGATTACAAGGATCGGATTCAATGGTGTGTGGACAATATTGTGTACATTTTCTTCATCAACGCAGTCTCGGATATTCCTTAGAACATTTAGTGACTTGTTTTGATAGAGACTATGCTCGAAACGATGCTAAAGTAGAACGATGGTTTTGTGAACGTTATGGTTATCTCTTGTCTTTAGCTCAGAAACGTAGTGTGCATCAGAATGATGTAGATGTAGAAAAGTGGAAGTTTAGTTTACCTTCCCAACGTTGTCAACCCTGTAAATACGTTCCTGTTTAATATCTTGTTGGTTGTTAGTTTGCATTTTTATGTTAGAGAAGCTTCTTCTTGTTCATTAAAAAATGTTGATTTTTTTGAAAAAATGGTGTTGTGTGGTTTTTTATTGAATTTGAAAAAAACTTATTATGTTCTATCTCTCTTTCTATCGATCTGAAGTCACGCACTCTATCCATTTTCTCACTCTCGATCTGAACCCCATGTTTTCCATCGCATCCGCGCTTCGAGCATATAAAGCGGTGCGTTGGCCAGTGTAGTCACTCTCGTTGACTCGTCAAGATCTCAACAACAACACTTCAAGAAGATGGCAGGCAAGATTAGTAAACTGAACGAAGCTATGGTGAACATGCAGAGGGTGAAGCATCATTTGATGGAGACCAACCCTGAGAGAAAGACAATGATCTTCCTACAAATGGCTCATGATCTGGTGGAAGAAGTCATGAGGGAAGAAATCATTAGGGACAGAACGGAATGGGAGGAGAGACAAAGACTGCAGCAGCAGCAGCAACAGCAGCAACAGCAAAGACAACAACAACAACAACAACAACAACTCTTGCAGTCCATGAAACTACCCGACGGAGAAGTCAGCTGTAAGATAGACTGCGATGAGTTTGCTTTCTCTTTTACCAGAAAGAGAGCTTGTCTTAAAGCCGTGAGACCCGTGGCTAAACGTGGCCGCCCTGCTGCAGCTGCTACCGCTACTGCTACTAGAAGTTAAACATAACTTCTTAATAACAACGGTCCTTTTCAGGGCCACCCATTAATCAAGAAAAGATTAATTTTCATATCATTGCCATATATATATATATATATATATATATATATATATATATATATATATATATATATATGTGTGTGTTTGTGTGTTTGTGTTTTTACCCACTCCACAAAACAAATCCCTTTCCCCAACAAACAATAATGTTTGTATAGAGAGTGTGGTGTGTGTTTGATAAAAAAAAAAATATAAAAAATAAAATAAGGATAGTGTGGTGTGTGTTTGATAAAAATAAAAATAAAAAATAAAAAAAAGGATTGTATGGTTGTGGTGTGTGTTTGATTAAAAAATAAAAAAAACTTTATCAAAAAAAGGGTGGTGTCTTTGTATGTGTTTTTTTTATCAAAGTAGTTTCTTTTAGGTCCGCGCACTGGGTTTGTGTTTTTAGGGTAAGGGGTGATGGAGTGCAAACTCCGCGAAGCCTAGAATGACGTCATAGGGATGACGTCAGACGCGGGGTAGTGGGAGTAATGTTTTTTTTTGGAAAGGGAACTTTTCCTTCACGTCCGCGCTTCTAGTATATTAAAACAACACCTTCACACTTGAGCTACCCCATTTATCTATCAAGATGAATACCATCGAAAGTATTCGGCAAATTAGAGTTCATCTCGAGGTGGCGTGGTACCTCCTCCTAGACCTGGAGAAGAAGGAGAAGGAGGAGAGGGAGAAGAAGATCCTCATTAGACCCCACCCGATAATGGAGGAGGAGAAGGAGAAGGAAAATTGGGAGTCTGAAGTGACCCATCCTCCATTTGTTTTAAAGATCACGAAGCGCTGCATGAGTGCAGCTACATGGAGGGGGAGCTGTCCCGCTTGTCGGGAAAAGCCAGGGAGGTGCCCACACCTCTAGATGAACTCTAAAAGACCCAACGGCCCTTTTCAGGGCCATCCATTACTCAAGAAAAGATTAATTTTCATATCATTGTCATATATATATATAGGTGTTTGTATGTTTGTGTGTTTGTATAGAGTGTGTTTGTTTTTTTCCCCACTCCAAAAACAAAATTAGTCACATTCCCTGGTATGTGTTTGTATAGAGTGTGTTTGATAAAAAAAATAAATAAAAAGGATGGTGTGGTGTGTGTTTTGTTTGTATGTTTAATAAAAAATTTTATGTTTTGGAAAAAGGGGATGTTTTCCTTCACGTCCGCGCTTCGAGCATATAAAGCAGCGCCTTCCGCAGTCGCGCCATTCACACTTTAACAAGAAGATGAATACGATCGAAATATTGCAGGAAGCCTGGGATATAATGGTGGGTGTGGAGTCTTTGGTGGAAAGGTTGGAGTGTTGGTGGAGATATCCTGCCACCAAGCCATACGTCACCAGCCAACTAGCGGCTCTCACTTCAGCGAGGAGGTTGGTGAAGGATGTCTTGGTGGAGGAAACCCAAAAAACTTCCTCAACCCCTTGTCGTGTGGGGTTCATCAAGACGAGCCTTGACTTACTGGATGGGGTGGAGTATTTTCTTCACGTAGTATAACTCGATGAATGGTTGTATCCACCCCCCAGTAACGTCAGGCGCAAAGAGGTGAACCTTCACATGGTGAAGGAATTGTTAAAGAAAGTTTTAGAGAAGGAAGTAGCCCACATTAAGATCTTGTGGGCTCTAGAAAGATCAAAGAAGGAGCAGGCCAGGAAAGAAAAGGAATTCCAACGCCTGAATTTAAACTGGATGAAAATCCAGGACAAGTTCAGACGAATGGAACATCCCGACTGGCTACCCAATCCACCACCACCACTCCCAAAGAAAAAGACCACCACCTTCCTAGGCTTCTTTACTCAATGTTGGAGGAAAAAGTAATCTTCCTCCAACGGCCCTTTTCAGGGCCACCCATTTTTCAAGAAAAGATTAATTTTCCAATGATTGCCATTATTATTTTTTTCCGTTGGTACCCCAATTACCCCCAATGCTAAATTTCCGTTGGTACCCAGGGTGCCCCCCGCTATGTTAAATTCCCGTTGGTACCCAGAGTGCCACCCTCTATGTTAAATTCCCGTTGGTACCCAGAGTGCCACCCTCTATGTTAAATTCCCGTTGGTACCAGTAGTGCCACCAGTACCTATTTACCCACCATCTACTACTGACGGATGTTCTATTTGTTTTGTCTTGAGGCGTAGGCTCGGCTAAAGAAAAATTATGGCATCGCCTGTAACTGGAAGATAATTGCAGATTTGTTTTCTTTTATTATATAACTTTACCATTGTAAATTGCAAATTGAATTACATCCGATTTGAATGAAAGAAAATTAATACGAAGTGGATGAGAGGAGACAATTCGATAAATGTTTACTCTTGAATAATAACTACAACATAAATTGCGTCCACTCTGAAAACGAAAGACAATAAAAACATAGACAGAATATGAAATTCTGCGAGCTGCTGAAACTGCTGATTTAAGAAAACAGATAGAAAAGCAGATTGTTATAAAGTTAGGAATTGATCCAAAAATTCGAATCAGTAATTGGAGCGCAGTGAGAGAATTTTAAAAGCTTTTGAGACAAATAGCCACATCCCTGCACATGAGAAATGACGAAGTCAACCCATATGGTATGGAGTTGCATGGTTTGATCGGCTTAAGTCGGCAAGAAGGACAGACAGAAAAAAGTTCGGTTTTGCTCAGCAAATACTCTGTGATAAGTTATAACTTCAAGAGCATTAAAAGCAATATTTCAGGTATTTGCAATTATTACATACGTGTCCGCCCATAACTTCCTATAAATGTTTACATAGTAACAAGATATACCTACCAAAAGCCAATCTGTCACTATTTTGCAGCTCTTCCGGCATATGGCTAATATATACATATATATATATTGTTACGACTCTATGGTCTAAGAAAAATGTAACAGAAAGAAAGTGAAACCAACAAATCAAGTAAAAATCAACAAGCAATTTATTACTAGATAATTAAAATGAAAATAAAAAAAAAATCACTTACAGTAATGTGTTTTGAAATCCTAATAATCCAATAAGAATGATTGTTCTAATCACAAGTCCTAAATATAGAATGTTCCGAATTCACGGCTGTGTCCTTGAATGTTATGATGTGCTAATGGTCTCCAAAGTCCTGATGTACTAGTAATCTTTGATGTGCTGATGTCAAAATGAAGTATTCCAAAATCTTTGAATAAGTTCACATAAATTCCAAAATCATCAATTAAAAATCCAAAATCCAAAAGTTTATGAGCACTGTTATAATCCAATGAATATTTAAAATAATTCCTCTCTTAGAATTTGGAATGAATTTTCACAACTGTAATAGCTCTTTACAAGACGAATGGTAATGTCAAAACTGAATAAATGTCCACCAAACATGGCATATATAAAGATTGGTCACATGACAGAATGTTCTAGAATATGAGTCATCTTAATGTAATTTTACTTGTAAACAAAATTCAACCTTGACCTTCAAATTGAGAAAACATATTGATCAAAACAACCTAATTCAAGAACACTAGTTAAACATGTTTTTCCTGATAAACATTAAGATTTAAGCAAATATTAAAGTGAAGAAACATTTATAATTTCCTAAAATATTTATAATATTATATAAACATCATACATAACACCTCCCCTCATAAAGAAAAAGAAAGATTTATATAATAAAGCTTTCTTTTGAATATACATCTAATACTACAATAACCCAAATTACATAAGAACATGTTTTATGATACTGGACTTAATTACATCAAGCAATATTACATTTCTAGGCACGTGAGAGTGCATCTGCAATCACATTGTCTTTTCCCCTGATGTGTTTAATGTCAATGTTATATTCTTGCAATATCAAACTCCATCTCAACAATCTCCGATTTTTATCTTTCATTTTGTTGATGAAAGTAAGGGGATTGTGATCACTGTACACAATAATTGGAGAAAGAGCTGAGGTAACATACACTTCAAAATGCTGTAAAGCCAATATCAAAGCCAAACATTCCTTCTCAATTGTGGAATAATTTTTCTGGTGCTTGTTTAGTTTTTTAGAAAAATAACACACAGGGTGATCCACACCACTTTTGTCTTCCTGAATCAATACTCCACCAACCCCTACATCACTTGCATCAACAGATAATTTAAATGATTGGCTGAAATTTGGTGCAGAAAGAACTGGTGCATTCTTAAGCATGGCCTTTAACTTATCAAAAGATTCCTGACACTTGTCAGACCAATAAAATTTGGCTTTCTTACTCAATAAACTTGTCAAAGGTTCAGCAATTTTGGAAAAATTGGAACAAAATTTCCGATAATATCCAGCCATACCTAGAAATCGCATCAGTTGCTTTTTACAAATTGGAACTTGAAATTCAGAGATAGCTTTGACCTTAGCTTCTATAGGTTTAACTTGACCTTGTCCCACAATATGTCCTAAAAATGTGACACAAGCATGGCAAAACTCACTTTTGCTCAAATTAATTGTCAGATTCGCATCGCTGAGTCGATCAAAGAATTTTCGAATTGTTTCCAAATGATCTTCCCAGGTGTTGTTGTAGATAATGACGTCATCGATATAAGCGTCACAATTATCAAGACCAAATGTTATCATGTTCATCAGACGCAGAAACGTTACAGGCGAATTTTTCATTCCAAACGGCATGACTTTATATTGATAAAGTCCATCTGGAGTTGCAAATGCTGAAATTTCTTTTGCCCTTTCCGTCAGTGGAATTTGCCAGAATCCTTTTAAAAGGTCAAACTTGGTGACATATTCCGCATTTCCAATTTTATCAATGCAATCGTCCATTCTTGGGATTGGAAATGAATCAGTTTTGGTGACACTGTTGACTTTTCTATAGTCAGTACACATACGGAATGTATTATCTGGCTTGGGAACAAGAATACGTGGTGAACTCCAGTTACTTTTACTTGGTTCTATGAAATCATTCTCCAGTAAATACTGAATTTCTTTCTTCAGATAGTTCTGTTTGAGAGGATTCATCCTATAAGGATGCTGTTTCACAGGCGCAGAATCTACAATGTCAACGTCATGATAAATTGTACTTGTTCGTGTTGGAACATCAGGAAACAAGTGCTCATAGTCATGTTTTAGCTTTTTTAGTTCATTTCTTTCCTGTTGTTGTAGATGTGAAAGTTTCTGGTCTAGGTTGTTCAATATTTCTGAATTCCGAAGATTGGTTATACCAGAGTCACTATAGTCTGATCGTACTCCATCGTTGATATCTTCACTGTGTGGGACAGGTACAACTAAATTAACTGAATAATTAGCTGGACTATCTCTGTCAAAATATTCCTTTAACATATTTATATGACAAAGTTGTTTCTGTTTCCGTCTCCCAGGAGTGTTAATGATATAATTTAAGTCATTTACTTTCTTTTCAACGGTATAAGGACCAAAAAATTTAGCCTGAAGAGGATTCTGAGGTATGGGAAAGAGAGCCAGAACTTTGTCACCAGGTTTAAAACTCCTTTCCTGTGAATTTCTGTCATACCTTAATTTCATTTTTGACTGGGTAGTGTGAAGATTAGTTCCTGCTACTTCACAGGCCTTTGACAAATTGTATTTGAAATCAGAGACATAATCAAGAAGATTAATCTTTGAATCTTCATTTGAAAGAAGTTTCTCTTTCAATAATTTCAGTGGTCCACGGACAGTATGACCAAAAACTAGTTCAAAGGGACTAAAACCCAACGACTCTTGAACTGATTCCCTAACAGCAAACAACAACAAATGAACACCCTCATCCCAATCCTTTTCTGTATCAAAGCAATATGATCGAATCATATTCTTCAAAGTTTGATGAAATCTTTCCAAAGCACCTTGACTTTCAGGGTGATAGGCAGAAGATTTAAACTGTTGGATGCCTAATTCATGCATAACTTGTTGGAAAATTCCAGACATAAAATTTGACCCTTGATCTGACTGGACAGATTTGGGAAGACCAACAAGTGTAAAAAACTTCACCAAAGCTTTCACAATAGTTTTAGTTTTTATATTTCTCAGAGGAATTGCTTCTGGAACTCTTGTAGATGCACACATGATGGTCAACAAGTATTGGTTGCCTGACTTGGTTTTAGGTAAAGGACCAACACAGTCTACTATTATTCTACTAAATGGTTCATCAAATGCAGGAATAGGTTGCAGATGAGCCTTAGGTATCTTCTGATTGGGTTTTCCTACCATTTGACAAGTGTGACAAGATCTGCAGTATTTAGAAACATCACTTTTGAGTTTCGGCCAATAAAAATGATTCAAGATCTTGTGATAAGTCTTACGGACTCCTAAATGACCAGCCAAAGGAGTTTCATGGGCTAAATTAAGAATTTCCTGTCGATATGACTTAGGAACAACAATTTGATAGCTCACTGACCACTCGTCACCAGCGGGTACATCAGGTGGTCTCCATTTCCTCATAAGGACCCCATTTTTCACAAAGTAACACACTGGAACTTGTGTGGCTTCAGTTTCACTAATAGCCCTCTGAAACAAACAAGATATCTCGGGATCTTGCTCCTGTTCAACGACAAGAGATTGTTGTTTGTTACCCTGAGTAGAACAAAGAGAATGAGTTGCCAAAAGAGGATCATTGTGATCAATACCGTTTGATTGATCAATACCTGAGGAAAAAGTGACCTCATCAAAAGACTGACCAATACATGTGTCAGCTAAAGGAATAATATCCTGATCAACATCACTCTCAAGAGCTCTTTTTGCCATAGCTCTAGTAACTGCACAAGCAGGGTACAAATCAGGGATTTCAGTTTCGACAGGATCAACTTTCTGATCCAAACAAGGCTTGTCAGTTACAAGTGGATTAACCACAACCTTATCTCCAGCTAGGTCATTGCGTAGTAATAAATGAACACCCTCTATGGGTAAAGAAGTCACTGCCCCAACAGTCACAGGTCCAGAAACTAAGTCTGATGCCAAATTTACACAATGGAGAGGAACATTTACAAAGCCGCACTCTACACCCTGAACAAGAACACTTTCACTTGAAGAAGACTCCTCAGACAAAGGCAAAGTACCTGATAATAAAAGACTCTGAGAAGCTCCAGTGTCCCTTAATATTTTAATTGGGATAGGTTTGGCAGAATCACCAATAAGTGATATAGAACCTTCTGACATGAATGGTTCATAAGCCTCCAAAATAGAATCAGACTGGGGTTTGTTTGACCCAACAAATGTATTGCTTTCAATACAAGACCGTGACCTTGACCTCGTAGAAATAAGAGCATTAGGAAAAGCTCTGTCTTTACTCTGTTGCTTATTTTTCAACTTGAAGCAATCAGAAATAACGTGCCCTTTTGTTTTACAATAAGTGCACGTAGGACGAGATAAGGATTTCTGATCAGTCTTATCAGATGTTTGATTCCTAACAGTTGTGCTGTTGTGAAATTTGGAAGTACTCGAATGAGATTGAAATGGTTTTTTACCAGAAAACTGCTGAGTTGACGATTTATTACCAAATGAAATTTTGTGAGTCAAGGAATAATCATCAGCCATACGAGCAGCATTTTCCAAAGTTTCCACATTCTGCTCGTCAAGATAGGTTTTAACATCACTATGGATGCACCTCTTGAACTCTTCAATTAATACGAGCTGTCGGAGGTTATCATAACCTTGATCAACTTTCTTGGCTGAGCACCACCTATCAAATAGTTGTTCTTTATCCCTTGCAAATTCGACATGAGTTTGTCCAGTTTATTTTCTACAATTCCTAAACCTTTGTCGATATGCCTCTGGTACCAACTCATAAGCTTTCAAGATGTACTCCTTAACCACATCATAATCAGTGCTTTGTTGTACTGACAGTGAAGTGTAGACTTCACGAGCTTTGCCAATAAGTACACTTTGTAATAACAAAGTCCAATGCTCTCTGGGCCATTTCAAATTTTCAGCTATTTTCTCGAAATGAAGAAAGTATTTATCTACTTCTTTTTCCTGAAAAGGGGGTACTAACCTAATATATCTAGTAACATCAAAACCTGGACTTGTGTTTAAAGGAGTGGAGTGTGCTCTGTTTGCCAGTTCTAATTCTCTTAACTTAAATTGCATTTCCCTTTCTTCTCTTTGCATCTGCATTTGTATTTGTCTATCTTCTTTCTCTCTCTCTCTCTCCATCTGCCTCTCTTCTTTCTCTCTCTCCATCTGCCTCTCTTCTATCTCTCTCTCCATCTGCCTCTCTTCTTTCTCTCTCTCCATCTGTATCCGCCTATCTTCTTTCTCTCTCTCCATCTGTATCTGCCTCTCTTCTTTCTCTCTCTCTCTCTGAATCTGAAGCTTTGCCAATTCGAAACCCATCTGGTTCTTTAACTCTAATTCCCTTAATTTCCTGTCAGAACCAGATACAGGCTTTCTCTTCAAACTTAAAACACTATTTTCAAAAATTCCCTTACCTACTAAATACTGAATTAAAATAATCTTTATTTCCTGTTTTGTCAATGATACTTTTGCCTCAGATAGATTGTATTTTCTGGCAAGCTCGAGCAACTCATCCTTTCTCATGCACTCTAACCCCTCCTGGGTAGGTTTTGAAATGAAATTCTGAACATTAGATGCCATAGTAAATGCTTGTTGGTTTCACACAAAAAAATTTCTCTATATAAAATCTTTGCCAAAGACAAAACAAAAAATAAATTCCGAGACAAAATCAATATGAATTTCAAAAATAACTTTAATATCTCTAATATGCTTGAAAGAAATTCAATCCCGGACGACGAGCCCCCAATTTCTGTTACGACTCTATGGTCTAAGAAAAATGTAACAGAAAGAAAGTGAAACCAACAAATCAAGTAAAAATCAACAAGCAATTTATTACTAGATAATTAAAATGAAAAATAAAAAAAAAATCACTTACAGTAATGTGTTTTGAAATCCTAATAATCCAATAAGAATGATTGTTCTAATCACAAGTCCTAAATATAGAATGTTCCGAATGCACGGCTGTGTCCTTGAATGTTATGATGTGCTAATGGTTTCCAAAGTCCTGATGTACTAGTAATCTTTGATGTGCTGATGTCAAAATGAAGTATTCCAAAATCTCTGAATAAGTTCACATAAATTCCAAAATCATCAATTAAAAATCCAAAATCCAAAAGTTTATGAGCACTGTTATAATCCAATGAATATTTAAAATAATTCCTCTCTTAGAATTTGGAATGAATTTTCACAACTGTAATAGCTCTTTACAAGACTGATGGTAATGTCAAAACTGAATAAATGTCCACCAAACATGGCATATATAAAGATTGGTCACATGACAGAATGTTCTAGAATATGAGTCATCTTAATGTAATTTTACTTGTAAACAAAATTCAACCTTGACCTTCAAATTGAGAAAACATATTGATCAAAACAACCTAATTCAAGGACACTAGTTAAACATGTTTTTCCTGATAAACATTAAGATTTAAGCAAATATTAAAGTGAAGAAACATTTATAATTTCCTAAAATATTTATAATATTATATAAACATCATACATAACAATATATATATATATATATATATATATATATATATAGATATATATATATATATATATATATATATATATATATATATATTGTGTCTACGTTAATCGGGATTTCTGATCATCGGCACCTTTACACAATCATAACTTGACTGTAATTGTCCAAATGATGATACGCACATGAATCCATAAAATAAAGATGAATCTATACTAAGTAATTATGCATTCTTGAATTCTTTCTTGTCTAAAGTAGGGGCAAATATTTCAACAACTTGTGTGATATAGTAAAGATGTGAGTAGTTATGGGGGTCGATATGGGGTCAAAAATGTCTACGTGCGGTCATAACAGAAAGTCCACTCTTGGACCATCGTGGATAGGGTCACTACGGTATCTAATGGAAATTTAATGCTAATAGCGTTGAAAAAGCTTAACATTGTAGGTCACAATGGTGTCTAACATTTTAATGTTAGAAATGTCAATCGGTTTAACGTTGTGGGTCACAATGGAGTCTTATGAGAATATAACATTAGGATGGCACTTTGGAACCCAAAGGAATTTAGCATTACTCCGCCCCTTTGAAAAGATGTCATTCTGGGCACAAGGGAAATTTGACTTTAAAAATATCCGTATGGTTAACATTGGGGGTGGGGGAGGCGGCACTCTGGGTTCCTACGAGAATTTAACATTACGATGACACTTTGGGGTCCTATGGGAATTTAATAGTGTGGGTCGGTATGGAGATTTAAGACACCTAATGACCATACAGCACGCATCCTTATTAACCTAATGATGTAATGTAAGGCTGAGATTAATTTTTTAAATGTTTGAAATGTTATAATTTGTTATAGATTGTATTTTATATTTTGTTTAAAAAAATTTAAATTGTTAAATTTGACATTTTTTGTTACAATTTTGTGCTGTATCGTTACAAAATATGTAACATTTTGTAACAATTAATTATTATTATTATTATTATTGTTATTATTATTATTATATTATTATTATTATTATTATTATTATTATTATTATTATTATTATTATTATTATTATTATTATTATTATTTTACTTTTTATTTCAACGCATTCGACCGTCTTGCCATTCAACGTCCACCAGACATCAACCATGAGTTCAAACATTAGTAGCCGATTAACTGTGAGATAAGTCCAGTTCGAACATGTCAGGAACCTCATAGACCAGACAGAGGAACTGGAGCTACTTCCAGGAAAAAGGAGATTAGGGAAGACCACCGGAATATATTTTCGAATGGCTAAAGAACTGGTGGGATATGTATTGAAGGAAAAGATATAAAGGGATAAACAAGCTTGAGAGCAGTAGAAGATCAGCAACTCCAAGAAGAGCAATGGGAGCTGTTTCAGGAATGGCGGCAACGGAAACAGCAGCAAGAGCAGCCACAGCAAGAAGAACCCCCGATCCCAAGGGTAGAAAATTGGAAAATGGGAGGTGCGGACACTAATCAAACAGCCCGTCACCCTTTTATTTTTAAATGTCAGAACTACAAAGGTTTCTTGAAATAGAAATACTACTCATCATTGACAACCCAAACATTATATGTGTGCTTGATTTTTTATGTATGTTTTGGTGTAGAACATTTTGTTGTCAAATCTGTATACAAAATCTTTTTGATTATATTTTTTGTAAATTTAGATAAAAAAAATATTTTTTTAATAATTTTTAGGTACTTTTTAAAAAAAATTGATATTATTTTTAAGATTTTAAAATTTAAAAAAAATAATTTTTTTAAGTGTGCATGCACAACCTTTCAAAAATATTCTGTGCGTATGCGCAAGTCTTTAAAAATGTATGTGCGCATACGCAAACCTTTTTAGGCGTGATGTGATATCTCTATTGACTCCACCCACCTGGAGGACATCCAGGAATAGCTCTATTGACGCCACCATGTTAAACTATAAAAATAACTCCATAGACTTGATATTATGGCTGCCATCTTTGATTTAAAATGTCGCATGGTTTCCCCATGTTAAATCTATAGACGCCTGCCTAACCCATGCATGATCAACTCCTTGGGCAAGGCACTTTACTCCAGTTGTCTGGGTACTAAATAACCTAAATGTGTTCCTGTGCCGTACGTAAAACATCAAACCAAACCAAACCAAAAACATACATCATCAGGTTGGCAACGATTTGTGTTGGATGGTCATGAAGTGTTTTAGATCCTTAGATCGACCCACAATCTTAAATTCCCATAGATCCTCAAAGTGACATTCTAATGTTCAATTCCCATTGGACCACATAATTCCCTCTAATGTTAATCCTATGGACGTTTTTAACATTAAACTGCATGTCAAGCATCCCGACCGTACCCCAACAGGTTTTTACTCTTTGTATATAAAAGATAAATAATGTATACACACAATTACATGCGAATACAAATGTATCAATTACAAATACGCGAATCTGTTCAACATATACATAACAGAGAGTAGGTTATACGTGTATTTAGAGAATTTCAACCTCAGTATATCATTCCATCACATTACTGTTGTGTTATTTACGTTAATATACCCATGTCTTCTCAGACTTATTGTGGCTTCTGCGTCATTTGTTTTCGATTTCTTGTTATCATAAGGTGTGCAATTATCCCATACTATATCTACATATTAAAGAATGGGACGAATAACATAAAAGAATCTGAAAAGTTGAAAGATCAAGGGAACATTTAAATTTTAGCTGTGGTGTCAAACGAGACGAGGCTTTGGAGATAATATTAAATATGTGCCGTCTTCAGAGAATGTAAGCTCGAGATGACAATCAGCGTCGACCTCATTGCTAAATATTGTTTAAGGTATACGTCAGTATTAAACAGCTGGTACGGTTTGTTTGGGGGTTTTTGTTTGCTTTTTTTTGGGGGGGGGAGGAGGGGGATGTTATTTTGTTTTAGGAATAAACTTTGATTCAGTTCTTTTAGGATTAAGTTTAACAAACCATCTATGTGACCATTTGTTGATTTTTTTCTTGAATTCCATATATGGCACATATGACGATGCAGGATAGTCTACAATGATATATAGACTAGCGTCGTATACAAAAAGACGTATATTTCATTGAATATCTACAACAATACCATTTACTAGAGTATAGATTACAAATAAAAGAGGTCCTAATATCCTTGTTGCACGCCTGCGTGGATAACTCTCCAGTCAGACTTACCACCAGGAATAGCCAACATTGTTTTTCTATCATCAAGATAATTTTTGAGCCAGTCTAAGAGACGTCCTGAGATTCCAACCGTACGACGCTTGTGTAGAACGCTATGGTGTCAAACTCTAACAAACGCCTTACTAAATGAAGCAAAAGAGAACACTCAGCTCTTTATCCCACCTCGAGGACTTTCTGCAGAGTTCCATCTTGGATATATTAAGATGGAGTGATACAGCGTAAAAAGCGTTAAATGGCCAGAAAAAAGCGGAGAACCCAGGCCAAATATGATCATGTCAAAAGGCATTATGATTCAAAGCTATGATAGTGTGTGATGTACTCATTACGTCATTTGGTAAACAAGGTACGGGTATGTGCAATGGTGGCTACTGTAGTATT
Source organism: Margaritifera margaritifera (assembly GCA_029931535.1). NCBI lineage: Eukaryota > Metazoa > Mollusca > Bivalvia > Unionida > Margaritiferidae > Margaritifera > Margaritifera margaritifera. The sequence continues at coordinate 372,604 of JAQPZY010001388.1, forward strand.
TCCGATTATTTATTTGTTTTGGTCTAATAATTGGAGCAAAGGCTCGAGCGTGTTCCGATTGTTCTTTACCCTCAATGGCGGCGCGATGGGGGGGGGGGGGGGGTCTGGGCCGGTTTCAGGGCTGGGGGGGGGGGGAGATGCTGGCAACAGACCAACTGACATAAAAACAGTTCTCTGTGGCAAAGTAGGGACGCCACTAAAGAACATTGCCATCGGGCGCCTCGGTAGGGAGCGCCATTAAAGAACATTGCCCCCGGGCGCCTCTAACCCTCGCGCCGCCACTGTTTACCCTCATCCAAAGTTTTGCAGTAAGCATTGAAGGCATGTAACTACTGATTGACAGACGAATCGCATAGAAGGAAATCGGACTGGAACTGGGTTATAACATCAAAGTTGATACAAAAGTTTAAAACAATTTAGCAATGCAACTTATCAAAGATATGGGTTAATATAATTTTTTTTATTATATGTCTTATCATTTTGATTGGCTAAATCGCCAGAAGCTGTCCTTGCTAAAAATATATATTACCTGTGTGAAAGCAAGGTTGATATATTATTCCACGACTCTCCAGATGGCTTAGTCAGATTCTCTGACGACCCCCGCCTATGACGATGTAGACAAACACTCTGAGAATCGAACTACTGATGGTTAAACACGGAGTATTCTGTTTAGAGTCTGCACTCATGATCGAATATGCATTATGCATCAATTACAGCTGATGGTTTTTTTTCTCCATTTGTCCGCATGTTCTTCCGTCCGTCGCATACCTTTCTTCTGGTCTTAATTTCGTTTTAAAGGAAAGTTTGGCACTAACAACGATCGAGTCCAGTACACACATGTTACGAATATTAACCGCTTATCTTTATTTTTATTTTATTTTGTAGTATGTTCTAGTCATTAAAATCCATATTGGCATTTTATATAATGAACTAAATGACTATCTACTTGTTTTGTATTATTCCTAAACATTTTAATTTGGTATAGATTTCAAATTTTAAAGGGTGCTGTCTTAACATTAAACAGGAAAAATAACGTAGGAAATTAAAGTAATATAATTAAACAATTGGTGATCTTTTTGTGTGTATGTGTGTGTGTGTGTGTGTGTGGGGGGGGTGATTCAAAGTTGTATCAACCCCTACGGCCTCGTTGAAGGTAACTTTACTGGGGTTGTTAAATTTTCGTTTCCACCTCATCATGAGTCTTTTAATTGTATCATGTAACTCATATAATGTTTTATGAACTGGTGCTTCTTTGCACTCTTTCTATTTAAAAGGAAAGTGCGACTTGTTTACCCAATAATTAAATAGATTGACCACTAGTTTACTTTTCTGTTCAGCTGACTCTTTCAAGATTTTAGAAGTAACCAAGTTCGACTCTGAGGCTTTGGATATATGGAGACTGGTATGTATTCTTTTTACTTCATGATAGTTATCAAAATGGAGTCTAACACTATATTTATTATAAAGTTTTGGTCGTGAATCCGTGTTCCTCTATCATCTAAACCAGACTCAGATGAAAATTAGTAATGAAAGGATTGTGCTTTTTAATATCTTCATCAAAGGATTGGTCCTGGTAAAAAAAAAGAAAAGATCGGAGGGAATACATACGATTTGGATTGCGTATTTAGCAACGTGTGCGCTATTTTTCCAGTAATTATTTGGAAGATGGATTTCCATTCGATAAGCTGTTTACAACAAAATTGTCTTAATATTTGTGCTTTTCAAATCTTGCAAGATTTTTTGTTCTCGCAGCTTTCTATATTTAGCCAAATGTTCTGGGTTATTAGTTAATTTGCTTTCCTTTACCACTGCCTGCGGGATCTAATTTATCTACAAATACGTTTTAAAGCTGGACTGGATCGTGTGGTGCTACAATTTTAGAAAGGCATAGCATTCAGTGCAGCCTCTTTAAGTACCTTCACGAAGTTATTTGGATAGTAATCTTTGTCTTCAGAAATGATACTCTGCCAATTTTCCTCTGCAAATTGATGACGTATTAGATCATAATTTGCATCCTTGTATTCCAAAATTTGTTTTGTGAAAGCACGCGATCTAATTTTTCGGAAAATTTAACAGCGCAAATGTATGACAATTAGTACGTATATTGGTCGAAAGAAAGCTAAATGCTACTCCATAGGGAACAACTGAATTCGGATTATTCACCAATATTAGATCTAGGCAAATGCCTTGTTTGACAGCTTCAACGTAGTTGACAAACAAGTGGGAGTCTCCGTAAACTGCGTGGAGGAAGGAGTTCTTAGTCTGCTACAATACGCCGGCAATTGCCTTTAGGAATGCGTGTTTGTTTGTTGTTTTTTTCCCCATATATCTTACAAGACGATCATAACACAAGCGATATTGTGGCACACGTTCTTTTGAGGAAAAGTGTTTGGACTGTGCTTTCATCTTATTAACAATGACACATAGAAAGAAACGTATTTGATGCTACAAACGTCCGTTTTTTACTTCTAATAATCTATAGTGGTGTAGAAACAAGATCAGTTACGATAACAATACCTTAGCTACTTCCAGAATATCATACAATGTGTGGGAATGTGAGATGAAAACGTTCCAGAATATCATACAATGTGTGGATATGTGAGATGAAAACTTTCCAGTATATCATACAATGTGTGGATATGTGAGATGAAAACTTTCCTCGTTGCAGAAAAATAACTTATTTATCATGCAGATCTTGATTATATTAGAAACTGAATATAAATTATGTTCACCTGCAGGAAACTAATTTCATATTTTTTGGAGAAAACAATCCTTACTTTCTTAAATATCTTTTTTAAATACCAGGAAGAAAAATATGTTCTCGTTTACACATAGGAATAGAAAATTACTCGTTGTTTTAACCTTTGTGTACATTGAACAACTTGTTTTGTTATCTGTTTGAACTTCCTTCAACTCTACCCGCAAAATGACCAATATGAATATAGTCTGTAAAGTGGGCCATGTAGAATCAACAAGGCATGTTTCTTCTGATGTTAAACAAAGGGACAACTATTAACCAGGATATTATCTGGGTCACTCTTGGACATTCTCCTGCATAATTTGTTATCATAATTTTTTAAAAGTTATTTTGCATCGCCACACTCGAGATAACTTATTTGTTACGTGAATTAATCTTAGATAATCTCCTGCAATTGTTTTTCTTCAGATTTTTTGAAAGTGTTGCTTACAATTTTTAATCGCGAGGTCCTAGATAAATACTCCCACATTTTGGCATAGCATTTACTTTTAAACTAATGTTTTTCTATTCAAAATTCTACTACTTTAAGCAACGGACATTTGTAATTAATAGTGTTAAATACTTAAATAGCATTAAAATGATGCAGTTATCCTGAATTGTATTTGGGCAAGTTATATAGTGGAAACTATCAAGGTGTCTAAAAGTTGCGTATTGCGGCACGCGTCCTCTGAGATTAATATAATCTATGTTGGGTCTGGCACCGAGACAAGGAAATTCAAGTCGAGGGGTTACATTCTCTGTCTTTTGGGAGGCTCTGCGGAACAAATGACAAATACTATATCTCCTAGACTGGTGGGCTGCATTTATCACTTTTCTCATCCATTTAATTATCATTTTATTTAGGAATTATTCATATAAATTCATTTTCGTTTATGACTAGTCTCTTCATTGCGGACATGCAACCAACATCATTCCTCATGAAAATGACCTCATCAAGCCATCAAGCTGAGGCTTGTCAAATACATGTTAGCACTTGGTCCTCACAAAGAGATTGAGACAAGCGAGCCGAGATAACGGACCCGATACATGACAAGTAAGGATTGCAGTTTTGCGAGATTCTTCTGCTACATGGGCAAGAAAAGCTTTGCACATGATACTATTATATAGTGCGTACTGCGTTGCCCGAGACTAGAATGGCTTGTGATCCATAGGAATTCAGAAAAAGGTCAATGAGTGACTGAAAACTAGTGGTAGATCTATATGGAGTTTTTGGAGTCAATTGCACACAAATTAGAACATATCAGGAATTGCCAGATACGTTTACCTCAGTAGTACCAATAGCATAATGGCACAATATTCATTGTCTGCTATCCAGGTTAGAAAAGCGAAGCAAGACAGAAAGTTGAGAGTTAAATTTGTCGCGGACAGATTTTACATCAATGGCAAACTAGTGAACGAGCACGAGCAGCAAACAGCGGCGTATTTTGAATGAACACCTTCCGTTTCCTCGACAAAGTCTGCCCTGGCTGACAGCTGATATTAATACCGATACTGATTCTACTCAAGATTATAATACCCAGTTACAGCCCCCTTCAGGATCGTCAACAATGCACAAGAGAAGTGCCCGTGCAGTTGACCCACGAAAGATCAGCATGAACTCGAATATGTACATCGCGTTAGCGTATTAGCTTTTATGGACCCAGAAATTGACCCAGTAATAGGAATAGGAATTTGTACAATATGAACCTGTATAATATGTAAATGTTTGTAGTTTGAGACAAAAACTCGTATCAATTATTATGATACTGTTTCATTTGCTGAAAGAAAGCTTACGTGCATAGATGAAATCAGTGTCAATGGTTATAAGATAATTACAAAAAACAGAGGTCGACGTCTCCAACGTTCCTGGGGTATATCAGTTCTTATTAAGGATTCTGTCTCTGATTATGTGGATGTTGTAGAATTTGAATCAGAATATACCCTTTGGATACAAATTAGAAATATAGTAATAGCTCGTAGTGATCCTGTTATTGTTTGATTAGTATATATATACCCAGAAGGCTCGGAATATTGCTCTGATGAATCATTTAATGAAATAGAAAATGAAATTCTTACAATTTCGAATACTTCTAGTTATATTTTTCTCGTTTGTAACTTTAATACTAGAACTGCTAATTTATCAGATATTGGTAATAGCTTTCTTGATATAAATCAAGTCCAAATATTAAGTCTCGATAATGAGACAATGAATTACATAGATAAAATGAGCGTCCAGACAGATATGGTATACCCCATGTCCGCTATTCACAAGTTAAATATAGAAATAGGTATCGTATGCATTGATTCAATTTTTGTACAAAATATTATATGTATATTTGTAACAGAAGAGTGGGTTTAGAGAACGGACTTGGAAAATGTTCATCTGGTAATAAGAGCCTAACTGATTATTTAGTAACGACTTTAAGTGGCTTCCAATTGTTACAAATGTTTGAAGTGCTTGATTTTCATCCTTTGTTTTCAGATATTCACTGTGCCTTAGCAATTCATATTCGAAGCTTGCAGCAACATCTACTTGATGCTTCTAATATGGAAAAAAGAGCTAAAAGTTTGTAGGATTCGAGAAGGAAACATAAATTATTGGCGAATATAAATTTTCTAAATTTGAATATTGATTTTGAATTACAGCAACTTATATTTAAAGATAATATAACACAAGGCGACGTCAGTAGAATCATAAACGATATAAGTAATATTTGTATTAGTTCTGCTGCACTGACATTTTTTCGTAAAGGATATAAATGTACGGACAAGAAAACTGCATCAAAACCATGGTTGGCCAATGAGTGTATGAAAGGCAGAAAATGTTACCACTAGTGTAGGAAAGTTCACGAAAGTGGAAAAACTGCGGTGAGCAAAACTAATATGCTAACAGTCGGCAGACAGTATAAAAAAGCTCTTGCAAGACATTTCTCTAGTTACATAAAATTCATTGGAGAGGAAAAAAAGCACTTTACAATCAAATGATCCAAAGCGATACTGGAATATGACAAATAATGTTGGCAGGAAAAGACCTTATCAAAGTATTGCATAGCAAGAATTTTTAAAAATATTTTAAAGAAATAAACGTAGTGGACACAGATTGTGACTAGCGAATAATCCCCGAAACGGTGTAAGCGGTGGGTGTGGTCGATAACTCTTGTCTGAGTGACACAATTACAGCTGAAGAAATATTTAAAGTTGTTAACAATCTAAATTGTAATAAAGCAAGTTCAATTGATAATATATTGAATGAATGAATGAATATATATATATATATATATATATATATATATATATATATATATATATATAAATTCAATTGCTGAAATGTTCTATGTGTATGTACAACTTTTTAATATAATCTTGAATATTGGTATCGTACCAGATGGTTGGACTAAAAAGTGTTATTGTGCCAATTTATAAAAATAAAGGTGAAAGAAACGATATACCTAATTATAGACCTATAACGTTAATTAGCTGCTTTGGTAACGTTTTTACCGCTATATTAAATTTAAGATTGACTAAATTCCTTGATGATAATAATTTACAATCTGAGACTCAAGCTGGATTCAGGAAAGGCTACTCCACAATTGTCAATGCATTTCGTTTGAATGGCCTTATTGAATCTTGTAAACATTGCAAAAAGAAACTTGTATGTACTTTGGTTGATTTTAAAAGTGACTTTGGTAATGTGTGGGATCTGAATCATAGCATAAGGCTGGATTTGATTGACATCAGGGGAAAGTGCGTTAATTTTATATTAAGTATTTATAATGATATCAAATTGTGTGTCTGTGTAAATAATAAATTTTCCTTTTCTTGTCTCATGTGAAAAAGGTTTAAGACAAGGAGAAAATGTGTCTACATTATCGTTCTCCTTATCTCTAAATGATTTAAACTGAATTTTATTAGAAACTGGGTGACGAGTTTGTATTGTACCCTCCGAACATACTGATTTTGTAAATATATTAAATGTTATGTTGCTGTTATACGCTGATGACACCATACTTGTTGCAGATAATCACACTGTCATGCAATATATCATTGATACATTTAGCACATATTGCGATAACTGAAAGCTTACAACCAATACAGAGAAAACAAAAATTGTTGCATTTGTTTCCAAAAAGATCACGCATACACATTTAAGATAAAAATTTCCGATATTGATGTTGCTGATGAAAATAAATCTTTAGGCCTTATATTTCAAAAGAACGGAAAATTCCCCAATGGCCTGAAAACTCAAGAATATATAGCTAATAAAGGTATGCATTTACTTAAAAAGCGTATACATAATTTACATTTGCTTACTGTTTGTCAGCTAAAACTGTTCTATCAGACAATTGTACCAATTATAACATTTGCTTGTGAAATTTGGGGATTTGCAAGGTCTGATATAGTTGAAAAAATCAAAACTCGTCTTTTTTTCGTTAGAAGTATATTGAATGTTCAAAAATCTACCCCTCTATATATGGCATATGGTGAACTTGGCCGATTCCCCTTAATTATCAGCATTAAAACTCAAATGATAAACTACTGGGCTACACACTGGCAAAATGAAAAAACAGTTGTATCAAGCATTTAAAGAATCTGATTACATGGTCACAACCGTACCAGAAATCTCAAATAATTTGGCCAAAACATTTTCGACGGAATCCTCAGAACAGAATTATTCTGAAAACCTCCGCCGTGTCAAAAACTTGAAAACAAAGGTTCCTCTAAATGTAAAATCTGCTAATGCTGAAGATTACAATAAACCTTTCACTCTCAGAGAGTTGCAAGACTCTCTTGACTGAGCCCAAAACACTTCAGCAGGACCAGATGACATCCACTATCAACTTCTGAAACGCCTACCTGACATATCTCTAGATACGCTGCTAAACATTCTTAATAAAATTTGGGAAACTGGCGTCTTACCGCAGTTTTGGCGAGAAGCAACGGTGATACCAATACCCAAACCTGGTAAGGAGCAAACCGACCCTTCCAACTATCGTCCCATAGCATTAACAAGTTATATTTGCAAAATCATGGAACGGATGATTAACAATAGACTACACTGGTATCTCAAATCCAACAACCTATTATCTGACGTTCAATGTGGATTCAGACGTCAGAGGAGCACAATCGACCATCTTGTCAGACTTGAAGCATTTATTAGAGATGATTTCATAAAGAAAAAACATATAGTTTCCGTCTTTTTCGACTTGGAAAAAACTTAATGAATGACCTACTCAACCAAGGTGTAACTTTATCTTCAATTTTTTGAAAGATACAAATTTCAGAGTTGAGGTAAGTAGCACCCTTTCTGAAAACTATCCTCAGGAGACGAATGTATATCAGGCAGCATATTATCAGTCACCCTGTTCGGCATCAAAAGTAACAGCATAGTGAAATGCGTTAATCCACGAACTGACTGCTCATTGTATGTTGACGACTTATTGATCTGCTATAGATCAAAGAGTATGTGCACTATTGAACGTCAACCACAGATGAACATAAATAAAGTTCAGAAATGGGCAGAATAAAACGGGTTCAAAGTTTCAAAATCAAAAACTAAGTGAATGCATTTCTGCCTATTACATCGTATTCATGATGAAAAAAGATCTATCTTGACTGTTGTCTTGTTCCAGTTGTGGAGGAAAGCAAATTTGTAGGCCTTATTAGACCGTAAACTAACTTTTCTTCCACATATTCGATACTTCAGGGACAAATGTAAAAAAGCCCTGGACTTAATGCGAATCGTGGCAAATACAGATTGGAGAGTTGATCGGAAGGTCTTGCTCCGGCAATACGGGTCATTAGTAAAATCGAAATTTTACTATGGATCGATTGTGTTTGGATCATCTTGTAAATCCTACCTTCAGATGCTTGATCCGATACACAATCAGGGACTTAGACTCTGTCTGGGTACATTTAAAACTCCCCCTTCAGAAAGCCCCTATGTTGAGGCAAATGAACCACCACTTTATCTCAGATGAATGAAATTGTCTCTTCAGTAAGCTACCAAACTATCTTCTAATCCATCTAACCCCGCATACGATGTAGTTTTAGGCCCAAATATAGAACCTTGTACGTTCAGAAACCAAACTTCATTCCACCTTTTGGCATAAGAATTCGTCCCCACTTAGAAACAGCAAGAATCAATGTTGGAAACATTGCAAAGTTCTGTATTCTCGAATCACAACCGTGGTTATCAAAACTTCCTAAAATAATTTTTGACCATTGCTAATTCAAAAAGTCGTCAACAAATCATCTACTCTTTCAGAGTAAATTAAACGAAATCAGAGCCTCTTATTGTAACCCTACGTCCTTGTATACAGACAATTCGAAAGATGGATACAAAGCTGATTACCGGATAAAGTCTCATTTTTTACAGCAGAAATTACAGCCATAATCAAAACTTTGAACTATATCGAAACCTCTCAAAAACAAATTGCATCGTTGTTAAGATGCTATTATAGGAGGAATATAATCTTCATGCTTCTAGAATAGATGTTTGACATGTGTGACCCAGTGTCAGCTTAGTTGCATGCAGCCAGGCCAGGGCTGTGCGGGTTAAATGGATTTGGTGAAAGTATTTAAAGTCTATTTTAACTATGAATTAAGTTACTGTATACCATTACTGTAGATTTCGGTGTAACTTTGGCAGATTTTTGAAACTGTGGATTCTGTTTTGATGAAATGTTGTCGTGAATGTTGATGGAAGTTTGGTGGACTTTTAAAACTGTGGATTCAATTTTGGTGAAATTTTCCCGTGGAATTCGGTGGCATTACTCTTGGGAAAGTCTTAAATTAAAGATAGAGTTATAAATGTGACTTCTTAAGGCAAGCGATGGCGCAAGAAGTGGAAGTTGGCTTGGATGGAGAAGTTTATTAAAGATCAAAACAGGGTGCTGCACAGAAGGCTAATTTGATAACCCTCACAGACTGTTATGTAGATCCAGAGGATGAGGAGAAAGTAATGGCCCCTCCTAAAGGAAAGCGAACACGAAAGAAGACCGGAAACACAAAGAGAATGACAGAAAAGGAGAGAGATTGTGATATTGAAAGATACAATTAGAACTTGAAAGGGAGAAATTACGAATGGAGCACAATCTTAAACTTATAGAATTGGAATTAGAGATAGAAAAAGGGAGACATCAGAAAAACGTAGACCAAAGGAATGACAGTCGTGATCCACTTAGATGTTTAGCTGATTAATATTCCTTAAAGGCTCTCCAGCCAGCGCAGGCCCACTGGATAAGGCGCAATTTGGTATGTGGACCTGTCGTCGACGCTGCTTAGGACTACATTATGCCAACCAATGACAAGAAGTTCAATCATAAGCACAGCCAACAACAAGCAAATAACCAATTATCGGGTTTATTTCGACCAAAGTCAATTGGTTCGACAGAAAGGTTTTATGGAAATAAAGAGTGCTATCAATGTCACCAGAAGGGTCGCAATACCCGTAATTGCCTCAACAGAAATAAGCCAAATAAAGCATCATACCTTGTTTAGACAGTGATCGGAGAACGTCTTATCTCTGTGCCTGGCAGTGTTAATGGAAAAGAAATAATGTTTGTCAAAGATACTGGAGCAGTTATGACTTTCATCAGGAAACACTTGGTTGATAAAAACTGCAGACTTGAGGGACAGAAATTTACCTTGTATACCGTCATAGGACAACCATTTGTGGCCCACCTTGCAATTGTCGAAGTTAGAATGCCCTATTTCAGTGGACCAGTTCAGGCTGGATTTGTTATCAGACTTTGCAGCGGATGCTTTATTAGCGATGGATATCCTTAATCGCAATACTGATTTTGCAACTAATATAATGGATATAATATATTCTTTTTTTTCATAAAATCAGAGCAAGAATACTTTGTTTCTAAACATTTGCGCGCCAGAACGTTTTTGAAAACAATCCCAGCCCGCACGCCCGAAAATTAAATGGGCCGCAAAAAATCAGAGTTCTACCTGGAGACAGATGTCAACGAAGTGTTCTGAATACGCCCACATGATAATATTCCCTGTTTAATTTCAAAAGATACAAATCCCAACAGAATTAGTATAGGAGTTTATACCGATATGTCTTATTACTGGCCTGACTGCAATTTGTATCGCTTTATGTGGCAGAATCTATGTTTTCCCCAAGCGAGAGCACTTCTTCACCTATTCCATTATATTATCAGATGTCTAATCGGCAATGCTGCTTGTCACGAACACAAGCGTACGTGTTACCTCAGGGTTTATTGTATTTACTAAATCTACTCTTAATGTTTGTATATATGCGTGTTCATTTTTTAAATGAAATCAAGCGTTATACTTTCCTCTATATTTTATTCATCTACAGCGTGTTTAAGGCTTAAGATCCTTGAATTCAATGCCACTAAAAATATATAAACAACCAACATGTAACATGTGTAAAAACTACATTAGCATAACAATGGGTTTTGACTACTCTGCATCAATGCTTTGATCTCGATTCTACGAGGTATTTTTCTTTGGTAATAAAATAACTTTAACTATCTGAAACGTAGACAAGATTTAAATGACTGTGAACTGAATGAAGCAAACATGGAGTCAGGACAACATTTCGATATCTCGAATCAAACATATTTTACCAATGTGAGTATCAATGTCATACACCAGAACATCTACATGTTTCAGACAGAAGTTTCGTCGATGCAGTACATTCCATCAGCCAAAGAACAAATCCGAATTAAATTTAAGGACTGTCTTATGCCCTAGATGACACGTTCAAGATAGCAAGAATTCTCCCAGTATGATAATTGGCATAAGAACTAATATTGTCTTCTGTATGTATGTAAGTAGATAACGTATAACTTCAGAAAAATTTACAATCCCATCGTGCCATAGGTATTCCATCTTGTTTTATACATATATAAACTAAAGTTTCTCAACTGTGCACATGAGCAAAATGCACACTGTGTTAGTCCCGTTGATATTCCTAAAGTATATAATAATAATTACTTGTGTATAATAATAATAATTTTTGTATAATAATAATTACTTATGCATAATAATAATTACTTTTGCCATCCAGAATTTAGAAAGCAGCTGATTATGCGCAGGGATTCAATAAGTAAGAAAAATCAAACCTTGTAATTGTAATCATATCCTTGTATGTGAGAGGATGATGGGTGAAACAATACATATATTGTTATCTGTTGTATCTATTATTCAAAGCTACAGAGTTATTCTTTAATCGACTTCGATAACTTTAGTCTGAATTTATGTTAACCTCTCTCTCTCTCAATGTAAGATAGAACAGTTGTACCGTTACACTATGTGGCCGACCCCATCATAACAGTCCAAATACTAGTATCTAACAAGGGATGGGAAAAGTAACAAGAACTAGGACTAAAATAAACTAAAGTCGACTTCTCTTAATTTGCAAGTTAAGTAAGAAGAAAATGACCCACATTGAAATTGAAATAACATGCAATTATGAGCACGAATCTTAAGTTTTGAAACTGCTTATATAATGGTCTTTAAATACATTTAAAAAAGGCAGGGGCAAAACGAAATTATGTGCGGAGAGCAAAACGAAATTATGTGCGGAGAGCAAACTAAAAATAAGATCTTTTTACAAATTAGTTTTCAAAGTTTTATTCAAAATTTAATTTTGTACCACCCAATTTGGACTGTATAGAAAACATTGGTTACACGCATGTGAACTGCAATGTTTGGCAGCTAATGCATTCTTGATGTAGCCTTTATGTACATTTGTTACTTGCTTGATGTTTTATTTAAGGAGAGCATATAAAGTAAAAATGTTTTCCTGTATATAGGGAAGAGTTTCAAGACAAAGACGAAGCCTAAGTGCTTAAGGTCTTTATCGAGTGGTAAGGCAAACAGTTGAACTTATCAATTGAATATGACCGTTATTCTTAAGTGAATAATACTCGAATTTACGTATTTTTTAATATTTAAAAATGTACTGAATCGGCGCATGTGATTTCAGTGTCTGAGTGCAGCAGACGTTACAAAATCACACACATCAAACATGCTTGAACTGACCTAATTACGTTCATTTTTACATTTGGATTGGTAAATAATCGAGCACATGCATACCTTACATACGACTACTGACGTAGTCATGAGGTGCAATTAATATGTGTAGCATTCAATTTCTCAAGGCCGTTTTAGCATGAAATTTGAACTCGAGCTGTAAGTAAAAATATTTGAATAAAGCATATACTTCATCTGAAATAGAATGATATAACTTTCCAATTTTTAGTCACTTTAGTAAATCATTGTGCTTGCCAAGCACAATGTTATAGATACTCTACGAATAACTCATTTGTTGAGAGGAGAAGTTTCGGGAAGAGATTCTGTAAAATGAAAAGCCGCGTAATTACCTCCTTTCCTAATTTGCAATAAACATCGTTCACATAGATCAAAAGTGTTCGGAAATTCTTACTGTTTATTTTCTTTCAGAAAATGTTATACAAATGCCATTGATCAGAGAATTCAATACAAGTGACAGTGCACAGATCATGTTTGACTATGTTTTGTATTACCACAACCGAAATAAGTAGTCATTTAAGTTCGATACCAACTATGTGAGAATCCTCACAATAAACACTGAACCTGTTTTAATATTCCTTATGTTTGGGTTCTTTCACATCTTAAACTATTTGTTTTGATCTAGATTCACATAATTCTTTGATCAGAGGATAACATTTATTTAAAATAAATTTTAAATTCTATTAACATCATTTAGGATTCTTGCCATATGATTGATGATGTTATTTTCCTGCCGCAACTTTGGAAAGAGGAAATGCATCAGTTAGTTTGTGGAGGGTCACAATCTATATAACATGCGACAAGGGGAGGAAATTACGGTAGAGGATGGGCTAATGTCTCTGCAGACGAAAAACAAATATTTCCAAAAACATTTGTACAAACTAATAATTTGTCAAAGTTAAGAATATTGATAGGAGGGAAAATTGCATAACTGTATTATTAAATTGAATTATATTAGAATACGTGGGTTAGACTTTGAAAAGAAAATCGTTCGTATAAGTATAATATTCAATTAAGTATAAAAACATAAACCGTACTTCCCATATCGTAGTAGCTCTTGCGATACTGTAACTCTTACTCACAGCCCAACGCAACGTAGTTCTACCAATTGACCTACACGATGAACTTGCCAGTAAAGTACTGATATGGAGAGATATAACTTGGGGAAGAAAGGCGAATGAATAAATGAATGAATGAATGAATGTAAACACTGCAAGATACACTTCTTATTCCTAACTAGAAGCAGGCGTAGCACTTTGGATCTTTCCCAAACAGATCCAATAAGGGTGAGAGCCGAGTAAATGATGCATATCATCCAATATTGGTATATAAGCTAGAGAGATGATCAAGGAAGGGGAACGATAATCATTGCCGATGAGATCTGTAGGTCCTCCTCCTTCATTTTCCTTTGAATTTTAGAGTTTTGTTCTAGATCTAACTGGAATTTTATTATGTATTACATTGTGATGAAGCTGTTGTAATACAAATCAACAATTTCACCACAGCAGATTTTGCTTTTGAAAAAATTATGATATTTTTTGTTTTTGTTACCTCAGGATATACGTATAATGAGTGTCTGTACTTTTTAAGAAAATTTTTTTTTTCCGTAAAAGTGTAGTTGAGTATCTTGACAATACTATAAGAAAGTCAAACCAAGACATATATACACTTACGTTTCGACGTATTCCCTTAAATAAAATTCTTTACTGGAATAGGTTCTTCTCCTATTCCTTCTGCTGGTCTTGCTTTGAATTTCTTTGCTGGAATGGGTTCTTCTTCTGTTTTTTCTTCTTGTGCTAACAATTGTCACTTGCTAAACATTGGCAGAAAGTGTATTGCAAAAATATCCAGTGTCGATGTTGTATGAGGCAAGTTTGGTTATTCATTTTGTTACAAATTTACGGCTTTTGTTTGACACTCTGGATTCAATACACTCACTGACCTACTATCCAAGGTAATTTTGGTTCACTTTGTTATAAACGTTTTTGTCGCTCTAGATTTAATACGCTGAGTAAAATGTTACCTATGGTAATGCGATGTTGGTGAAGAGAGATGAGAGTAAATTTGCCACACTGTCAAACTAGGTCAGAAGCTAAGGTTTTCTTGCCATGTAAGGTTGTGACATTTATTTTCTGTGTTTGAAAACAACCAAACTAAAGTGCATTGAGGTTTTGCATCGTACGTTGACTGTCTGTGCTTACTAAGAAAATATTTGTTGTCCGTAAAAATGCTGAGTGACTCTAATCCCTGGGGAAAAAATAAAATGATACGTAAGAGTTGTTTTTTTAACCTTTGAAATACTTAAACCTAAAATCAATTAGACAGAAATTTATTTTGAAGAGCTTATAGAAGTTTTGTGCACTCAACGGGGGATGAAATAGAAGTGTAACCCCTTAGAAACAAAACAAAATTCCACTACTACACCTATCTTTAACTACCCTACCATCCCCTGACACACAAAAATACCACTCCCTACCACCATTATTTTCCTATAGCCCTAGCAGTGAAGTGTAAGGAGAGAAAATGGTAAAATTATATATCCACACACAATATACACACAAACATATTTATATATTATCACACACAATATACACACAAACATATTTATATATTATCACACACAATATACACACAAACATATTTATATATTATCACACACAAGAGTGCTAAGAGTGCTCAAACACTATACACACGAACATCAATGGGGGCTTAACAAACATAAAAAACAAATTCTGGCAATAATAGAGTAGTATCTCTGTTTCTGAGAGAACTACGTGGTCCTGTCAGGAATCCCCGATGTTATAGAATTCCATGACAACGTCACCTCCTGGGCTTGGCATGGCAAAATCCACTGCTCTTTCGACACTTTTCTTTACTTCATCTGTTGACAGAGACGGACAGTTTAAAATCACTGGTCTCCACCTCATAATTGTCTGCCTCTGTGTGTTTTTGTGTGTGTCTGTGTATGTATGTGTCTGTGTGTATTCCTACCCTTTTCGTTGGTTTGTAGTTGTGGGTGATTATCAGTAAATGACCGGGTGTTGGTCACCCAAACGGCATATTTGTTAGTAAGTGTGGATGTTTGTTAGTAGATGACTGAGTGTTGGTCACTTAAAGGGCGTGTTGGTTAGTAAATTACTAGGTGTTGGTTAGGAGATGACTGATTGTTGGCTAGTCTATCTGTGCATTTATCAGTAGGTATGGATGTTGGCCAGTCAAAGTGTATGTTACACTTGTGGAAGTTTTTAATATTGACTTTCCCCTTGTTACCACACAGGCCCATTTTTATAACTAACACAAAAGTAATTATAGCGACATGGGACATGTCATGTTCATTTTAACATTGTGTGTTCCCTTGTCTACATACAGACCCATCCTATTACAAATGTGGACTAATGTTAATTTCCGTTGTCGCCATATAGCCCATCTTTCCCCATATGGCCTCCCTATGCTACTCTCACCTCATACCATAGCACCAATCTGGTGTCATACAGGCAAGGAACCGACGAGGGTTTGTGAATAGAGCAGATCTTGCTTCTTTGAAAGCTAGTCTCCAATCATACACTCTATAACTCCTTGCGGTCATTATTTTTTCAATCCATGATCACTATTCGTTCATTCACTTACTATTAATACTTCTTTGATTTTTTATCAATTTCGTTAGCATCGTCATCATAGAGATCAGTGAATAGCATTGGTATTAAAGCCTTCGGGCACATACATACATACATACATACATACATACATACATACATACATACATACATACATACATACATACATACATACATACATACATACAGGTGATTCAGAAACCGTTACATTTGGGCATTTGTCCCCTTAGTTTGTAGATTTGTACAGTTTTGAATTTCTAACCTAAAGATAACAATCTCTTACTTGACCTGCGGAAGAAAAGGAGAGTACACTGTATACGAATTTAAGATAATAAGTCCCTGTTTGCAAAGTAGTTACATCTAATGACTAAATTACAGACCATTGAACACATTTAATTCCTTCTTACTTTGGGCATCGCATACTTATACAAAAATTAAAACGTATACAAAAACATAAACACCATTCAAAAATTAGAATGCAAAAGTTGTTATACATGCGAAAATACTAGAGGCTTAGAAAAGATGAGAGATCCTATTTTTCAAAGTCAAATGCCATGTAACGATCTTTTTCTTATTACTGAAAACTTTTTTGTTTGCATAAAATTAGGAGGTCTAGACATTTCAAAATAACACATACACACATACACACACACACACACACACACACATATATATTATTTAACACTTATCCACAGGAAACTGTAAAGGAAATTAAGCTGTTTTTATTGTAGGGAATCCGTTCCCGGAGGAAACTACGTAACGTTCCCCACAAAAGGGTTACGCATAAAAATGAAAGCATTCTCTTCCTTGGGTTAACACATTTACTCAGAAATTTCCTCTGACACGGGGAATTTAAAATGTCTGCCACAAGGTCGTGCCCTAATTGTTCACTCATTCTACAGTATCGCAAAGTTGTCCTTCATATGTTGTATATCGTGTTCGGTATATCTAAACAGAGTTTCAAACACATATAAATTTGTCAAATGGAATACTGTGGTATTGTTTTATATCAAACTTGAATTCATCATACATTTGCTTCATAAAATACATAATTTAGAATATGATTTAAAATAATCCCTACAGAGAAAACTAATGGAGTTATGTCCGTGCGGTTTTGTCTTTAAAATATAACCATTGATATCTTTCTTTTGCTGTCACAACAAGTTATCTGACTTTATTTGAAATTCATCGAGCACATGACATAAAACATCCGTTTTCGTGCATGCTGTATTGTTCGCGACAGGATAGGTATATAACTGTTTTAGTGCGACAATTACCTCTAGCGGAGGGGCACTCGAAGAGACCAGCTCAGATAAAAAATAACGCTTGTACCAGAGGCTCCTGGAAATGAGTCTGGAAAAAGGCAATCCTGATTTCCGTGGTGGAAGCGTTATCAGGATGGATCTCGAGGGCCCAGTGGGGTCAACCGAACGAGAAGGAGAAGGGAGTAGAATGTAGTGCTTTATTTCCGTCCCATCCCAAGCTCTGTGGCATGTTCATAAGATTTCTACCTGCGGGAGGAAGCGGGGGGGGGGGGGGGGGTGAGGTACACAAAGCATTGTCTGTCGTTTACTAAGTATAAAATACTTACGTAGAATATCGATGCTTTCGTCACGGATAGAAATAAAAGGTCACAGTAAAGCCTAAAGTACCGACAAGCGTGACAAGACCGTTTAGAACCAAAACATTAGAACACACACACAGTATGTTTTAGAATATAACGTTTGAGCGCCAACCAGCCGGATATTTACTGCTCATTCAAGCACGATGTTTATAAACCTATGTGCTTGTTCCTAGCTGTATATCTGTAGACATTATTTTTAAACATGTTGCCACGGCTAACCCATTCGATGAGCAAACTCAGTGAGAGAGAGAGAATATTTTCGAAATCGATGCAGACATAGGTTGTTATCACAGGTTTGGATAAGAAAATTAAATTATTTGTGATTGTATGTTGATACGGTTAAGGTGCTTAGGAACGATATGCAGTGAAGTGGTATAACCAATTCATGCAATGTGTGCATAATTTACCACCTGATTTGCTGGAAACATGATAGCGAAACAACAAACGCTTTTTGTGGGCTTATTGTAGTGAGTGTGGAATTCTGTTTAAAAAATATACCGACATACTATAAGGAAGATGTGTAATTCTGTATCCATGAATTTTGTGGCCATTGTGAAAGCGAGTCGATGTAATGCAGCAGTTTATACAACTGTTCGAGCTAGTCCGGTATGAGTGGGCAGTCCAGTTTTTGGAATTCGCTCCGCGTTATGCTGGTCATGTAAGATATTTTGGTGAAGCGGATACGATTTTCTGTTCCATGTTGAGGGTCGCACCAGTCCTCAAATAATCGATTGGGAACACCTCTGAGGGGCCGCTGGGGCAGAATAATTTCCTTGCGCGCCACCGAGCTCACACAACGCAAGTGCGCCCAAAGCTTTTCTGTTATGTCCATTATGTATAGCAGGATTCACAAAAAGTTGGCGCCGTAAAACTCTTGGCGACCGAAAATATTTGGCGCGTCTCAGACCTATAGGTTAAGGTGGACACACCGCATCGTATGTTAGGAACGCGCTGGCGATAGGTCTTAAGTCAGAAAGCTGTCGTTCCGATGGTTAAATCGTTCCTATTGATCATTCTAACAACACACAGCTATGTATGCATTTCCAGAGAAACTTTTCATGATCACTGTGCGTGCTTCACCGTCTCCACGGGCTATTAATTCCTTTTTTGCCATTTTATCAATTACTACCGGAGTGTATGCATTGTTCGATGCAGCCCATATTTCATTTTTCATTGTCTTATATTTATCAATGATCAGCTAAAACTCTTACTCAGAGATGGCGTTGTCACGCTAGGCCTTTGACATATGATCTCGTCGTGCTTTGTTGCTTTCGCGGTGAGGCATCTGCAGATAAAGTTTTCAGCCACAGAAAACAAACCGCTGCTTAAAGCTGTGATCTCGAGGGGGGTCGCAGTGGGAGCGGCAGTGATGGTTGACAGGATCACGCCGGTGCCCACAGACTCAGTTGTTAGTGTGGTGTCAGAGAGCGCCGCAGCCTCTGCCCGTAAGAAAGTTTCAGCCTCACAAATTTTGTTAGGCGAAACTCTTGTGGGTCTTATAGTTTGGGGTATAATGACAGCATAATTCCTCTTTGAGGAGCGTGATATAAAACTTTAATTGATTTGTGGTGCCGGGAGGGTTAGCTGTCCTGCAGGCACGCACCCTAGACTATCGCCGTGCTGTACTGGTAAGACGGCGATGATGCTAAAATATATGACAGTTTCCTTGATATCGTCAAATTCGTTAAACCTTCAGTATGACAGCATCTTGAGTGCCTATCACCAGCGTGCCTTTCATCGTAACGCCGACCTTTGAGACCCTCGAGGCGAAATTAGTGTGGGCATAGGTTTTGATAAATTCTACTGGCACACCATCGCCTTTCAGTGTCACATCGGTGTCAAGCACGGCAATGTTGCCGGCAGTCACATTAGCTGGTTTGGTGATGAGCGCAGAGACGTCCACGCCTGAGATTTTAAGGTCCACCGCGGCATCGGAGAACACGAGCAGGTTATTTGGGTATGCGTTAATGGCGCTGTTGCTAAAAGCTTCGAGGTCGGCCTTGGTGACATAGTTAGTGAGGTTGCATAGGGCGCCGACGCTTGAAGTATCAGAGCGCCCATAGATGTATACAAGCATGGCCAAGCGGGTCTATGTTTATAGCGGGCTGGCCAGAGAGGCCTCTCAAAGATTTCGTCAAATGAATAGAGATGCCATTGTGAAATGATGGGGTTATCGCATTCAGTGTGCACAGTTTGCACATGGTACTCATCGTAGGTCCTATCAGGCAGAATGTTGATCTCAAGTAACTGACCCCATCGGCCAGTGGGAGATTCGTACGAAGGCAGAGTATCCTTTCAGTTGAAATTTTGTTATGTAGTTTGCGACGTCTTTCCAGACCCTCACGCGAAAACCACATATCTGAAGTGGAAAAGGCAAAGTTATACCTAACCAAGCCAATCCATGTCAGCAAGTAATCAATCCATAGTCCTCTGCTTCAAATGCATTCACTGCGTAGTTTTAATCGGTCGTACCAATACTACCTAAAGGAACAAAGCCTGTTTTGTTGTTCTAGTTGCTGGTGAGCGTGTGTCTACGTAATATTTCGTGACCGCACCCTGGGATTTGGTTGGTTCTGCCAAAGACACAGTCTTGTGGAATCTCATGTCTAGGATGACGGGTATTTTTGTGGCGGTATTATATGTCTGGGTGGGATCAGCCAAATTACGAACAGAAGGCCTGGCAATCTCAAACTTCTGAGACCGGCCAAAGGGCTCATCACATTCGCGCAGTGTGCCATCAGCGTTAAATGCCGCAGTGTGGCAGGTTGCTAAATTAGCTGGTTTAGTGAGGAACGTGGAAACGTCCACGCCTGAGTTTTTAAAGTCCCCGTCCGAGTAAGAGAACACTACCAGGTCAATTGGATCTACGTTAATGGTGCGGTTGCTAACAGTTTGCTCACATGGTTTGTGTTGTCAAGGGTTGTTTGTGCGGCAACATCATCCGTGTCAGTAGAGCGTCCAAATATGTCCACTGACATGTTTTTTTCTTGGAACGACAAGATGACACTATGCCAAAAAGAGTGGGCTGCCTTTAAATTAGCTCCGGAGGAAAGATAACGCCGCCTGCAACACATTTTGAGGCGTTGGATTGTGCTTGAGAGCCTTTATCCGGCCCATGTTTTATTGCTGTATTTTTTGTAATCTTTTTTTAATTTTTTAATTTTTTTATATTTATTTTAGCCGGAAGGGTGGAGTAGGTTAGCGGCAGTGAATGGGGATTGCATCCTCTTGCTCTGCGAAGATACAATATAAGTTCAGGAATCAAAGTAGAGAAGGTGGGATGACGCCGCCCTGAATAATATCCAGTGCATCCAGCAGTTTTCTGAAGTGTCGTGGTTGATGATGCCGGCTTCGTGCCCACTGCGCCCTGGTAGGAGCGTCAGATTGTCGTGCATGTAGACGCCGGAGAAGTTCTTTAAGGGCTAGGCCAACCGCATAACTTCAAAGTTGGAGACAGCCTTCATCGGGCCCACAGCAAGTACAAGCCCCGAGCAGTCGCGACTGCCGCGCTTAACGACTTCCTTGAGGACAAGACCACCTGCTGTGCCAACCATGTCGAGCGCTGCTGCTTTGCAAGCTACCAGAGCCGGAATAACAAGAGAGAAGAAGAATAGGATGCCACCGTCTTTGTGCATGTTTTTCTGGACAGAGGCTGAAAGTTCAAGTCGACGTTGCGTTTTGTCTTACGGGCTGCTTCGATGTGCACGACCTCGGTCGTTGTTAGGATAATATCGAAATGTTCGAAAGGGTCGCCAGGGCCAAGCTGTAGGCAGAGCCCTTGACCGGCCTTCATGGCGGCAGCAGCATTTTTTCTCGTTTGGCATGTGTGCATGCACTGCGAGTGTATGTAGGGCTTGATTGTGTCGTTCAAAAATGGTGTTTTCCACCGGGGCGTCGGCGCCATCGAGTAGCAACGATTTGTCTGAGAGGATGGCGGCAATAGCTCTGTACTCGGAAATGGCAGCTACAATCATCGCGACACGGGCCTTGAAGTACGCGTCAACAACAGACTGCTTGACCATGGCTAGGTGTTCCAAGTTGAAGTAGTATTTTGGGTAAAGACTGTTAAAATCCTTCTGGCTTATCTGGAGACCTAAGTCCACGCTTTGTTCGCGGTTCATGAAGCTCAGAATTCGGCAGTAAGCGCGAGCAACGTTGTTGCGGTCGTGGTCAAGAAGGATTTCATCCGTCGGCTCCTGGTGGATGTTGAGCCCAGGTTCATCTCAGTGATGTCAAGATCATCAAATACAATTGGGTTTTCCTCTTCGTTGTTCATCTATGCCACGTTCTCGAGGGCAACATATATTTGCCGGGGTCAGCTGATACCCCCCTGTTGGCACTAATTTGCCATGAAAACCCAGAACCCAAAGATGTGCGACAGTGGTACGGTCCAGGAAACGCAGCTGCGTGTGAGATTGGTGCCGCTCAGCGGTGCCTTTTGTGTCGTAAAACCTAGTTTACAGTTTGGGTTGCTGCCTTTACCATACCGTAGAGGACATCTCCCGCGGTGTTTCTGACCTCTACCATGATAAACTGAGCATAGCTTCTGGTGGCATAGTCTTGGCATCAGGCTATGCAAATTTGCCGGGACGATCAGGTAATGCTTTCGCACTATTTCTGCTGCCGGCGGTGGAAAGGGGTGCCATCGTTTCCTTAGCTGCCGTTGCAGCGCGACTTACGGCGAGCTGTCTCGATAGCAATGATGGCACACAAGGGGATATCCCTGGTGGCCGGAGCTGAGGCTTTGACCTGTGCAGTGCTGGCTGCTTGTGCTGCCCTGACTATAGATTGAAAAATATCTCCCAGCCCGTCAACATAGTGTACACGAAAAGCCAGCCGGCGGGCGCCGACGACTGATACGTGTATAATGCATTGTGTGTTTCTCATGGTCTTTCAGACGTGCTAAAGCGCGCTTTTGAGCTCTGATGGTATGTATGACATTGTAGAAATGGTGTTTAAATAACACTCTCCCCCTTAACTGGGGTCTCATTTTGCATGGAACCCAGTTCTTGCTTTTTGAATTATAAGTTTCAAAAGCAAAAACAAAATCTACTTTTAAATGTTATTATTTATAAAATTGTGCAATAATGCTTCGACTCGCGTTATGGACTATGCTATGTTTTCACGTGGAAGAATTGAAAGGTGGTCTGATCCAGAATAAAATAAAATGCCGAAAATTGTTCTTCTTACTATTTAGACTCTTTCCATTCTAAATAAAAACAATGTTGTAAACATAATCTCAAATGAGTAATGATTTAATACTGAATTTATTAAAACCGTTAAATAAATACCAGATTTTGCTCGCCAAGATGGAAATTATTCAACACGTTTCATACATTCAGTATTAAATCATAACCCATTTGATCTTTCTCTCTCTCTCTCTCTCAGTATATATATATATATATATATATATATATATATATACATATATATATATACTGACAACGAACAGTGCAAACTAGTTTTTACCTAGGCTAAGCGCTTTCGACTCACACTGAGTCTTTGTCAAAATACAAACCAGACAAAACAAGAAAAACACAAAACCTTAAAGAATATGTTTAATGTACAACTTTACATGATTATAGATCTAATAGAAGTATTATTTCAAAATTGTGGATATTGTCTCTTATTAGTTTGATCTCCGGGGATAAAATGGCAATCTAGTTGGTTTTGACCTACAAAAGGAGGAACAAAATCGCCATCTATTTCTGAATTAAAATTACGTAGCCATAGATTAATCCCCAGATAATTCATTATCGCTTCATTAATAATACCTACAACAATAATACTAATACCAACGAAGAATTACAAAAAGTAATTATAGGCAAGTAAATAAATAATGAACGAAATGAACCAATATTTAGATTTAAAAATATGGGCTTTAAACAGACAATAATTTTATTTTATTTTATTTTATTTGCATGTCGCTGATCGTCTGAAGTCTTCTTGAGTTAAGTCGCTTGGTTTCTGAGTTCTTATGCGGCGTATCCAGTGAAATTCCTTTCCTTTCCTGATTTTCGGAACTGATTTTCGGAACTCTAGAAGCGGTTGTGGGCAACTGCAGTTAATATAATATCATTGAAAGTATGTCCAGGAGAAAAGGAGTGTTCTGCTACTGGACTTCTGTTCAGCTTCTTTGTCATGCAATAAGATCTGTGAAGATTGATCCTTTTGTGTAGTTTTTCAGTTTCTCCGACATACTGAAAGCCGCAAATCTTACACGTGAAGAGATGAAAATACATTTTCTGTTTTGCATGTTTTGTTTGGACCGTGTATGTTAAATTTTTTGCTGTCACATATGTAATGACATTAATATAATCTAACAGGTTAGAGACTTTTAATTCGTTCCGAGCAGGAATGGAGCCCATGCCGCGAGTAAAAATTCACAAATACGTTGGTTGTAATGCATAAGGGTAGTACGGGGACAGGTACTACGTTGCAGCAAATTGTGCGCATATAGCTTATGTTTCCATGCAGGAATATTTATTATATACGAGTGTCACAGTGCCAGTTTGTGATGACACTCTCAGGTAAAAAAGACTTGATAGTATAAATTGGATTCATTATACT
Source organism: Margaritifera margaritifera (assembly GCA_029931535.1). Lineage (NCBI taxonomy): Eukaryota > Metazoa > Mollusca > Bivalvia > Unionida > Margaritiferidae > Margaritifera > Margaritifera margaritifera. The sequence goes on from JAQPZY010001388.1 coordinate 397,184, forward strand.
GCTGTATAAAGAGGCCTTTCTTATGTGATTTATGATGTTGTCATTTTTCAGTTTTTTGTAAAGTTTAATCATTTCATTCAACCAAAGTTGACGGAAGGGAGTTTTCATCTCCATGGATCAGGGACCCATGGACATATGAGAGGAAATTTTCATACTAATGCTCATATGATCTGCATGCTGACTGGACCTTTGTCATATAAACAATATGGAAGATGTTTTTGGAAGTGGACGATTACATGTTTACAGGGGTTTTGCCTGAATTATATGAACTGGTTTTTTAATCATTTCCTGAACACTGCCTTTGTGGGTGGTCACAATGAGCTGAAAAGAATCAATTCCTAGGAAGAAGATACAGGGACTCAAATCATAACTGCAGGCCCTAACCAAAAGCACAACATTGAAACGAAAGCCGGAGATTTCCACATCTTTCCAGTGTAATGTATTCGAGCGAGAATTGGTAGACAATCCATTTATTACCAACGAAGATAGTATTGTATGTGACAACTGTAACTTGTGGTTCCATTTAAAATGAATGGAGTGGCCGGATATAAAAACAAAAGCTCCGTATGGAAGTGCCCAACATGTTCGACGGCGATTGAGAAAGACAAAGGAAAGGACTAAAGAAGAGGCAAAGGAAGCAAGTCGTCGGTGTAAAATTACACGAATGCGCCTCAGCTATCAACATCAGCCGTAAAGAATCTGTAGGCGTTCATGCAAAATAATTTTATTCCCTCGTTTGATACTTTGTAAGTGATGAGTATTGAAATGATTGAAACCTATACACCAGATTTAGGAAACAACAACAGTTTTTTTCTTATACATTTTTGGTAACATGCTCACATTATAAATGCAGTAGAAAAATCTTTGTCATGGCCATTGACGTTTAACCTGATATCATGGAAGATCGTTGAACTCGTCTCAAATACTGTCAAAACATACCCAAATTCTAGATTTTGTTTAATTCATAAGTAATATTTATTTGAAATAATCCAAGTTATTTAAATTACATCATTTAGGGTATTCTTCAGTTATATATATATACATAGGAGTTCCACTAATTTCCTAAATCAGGAAATCCAGGACTTCCTGTATCATTTTTGGAAGTCCCAGCCTTAAATATCTGATGTGCTAAAATGTTCAGAGGTATTAGCATTTTAAATGTCTTTAGCGTGAACATGTTAGTACACTGCATGTTGTATTTGTGATATACATGGAGTGACAGAAAGAGGTAAAGATCTTAGAGATTAGTTTTATAACACCTTGCTACTTGGGAGAAAACAAGCTGTATCCTGAGGTAATACTTATAGGGACGTTCTATTGTGTTAATGTCTGTACAGGCGTCATTTTTGAGAGTCAATTTAATGTCCGCCCTCAGAAACTGAGGCGTTCCATAGGGAATTTTGGTGTTACAGCACGCCAAGATGCTCGAACTGAATCCCTGTCCTCAGACTGCGTTTGATGAAAATCCATTTATACTTTTTGGCAGTATGTCAATGGTCGACACCAGTTTTCACATAAAAACATGAGTCCAGACTTATGACCTTGAAATCACTGTAAGAGTGCTGACTATCACCTTGTTTAATGAAAAACAACAAAATACGAAGTCTGAACAGAATTCATTTTTAGATGAATAGTACACACACAGTTAGGGTGGATTTAAGGCTTTGGGGGTCCCAGGCACTTCAGCTGGGGGGGGGGGGGGGGCCAGGGCACTTAAGATATAGATCTACAAATTCACTCTGAATGCTGTCCTGAAACTGTCCTTTATATCTGTATAATTGAATAATTATTATAGCTATATTAGGCTATGCATTAGGCTGTTTAGACCTATATATGGTTTATTTAAACACATGTAATTTTATCCACGCCAACCACAGAGGACCCCCATGACTAGTGGGACTCGGGGCACGTGCCCCCAGCACCCCACCTTAATCCGGCACTGTACACGGTACAAATAACTATGTCCTTACGTTTCATGAAGTACAAACATGCAAACAGTGACCTTTGACTGGACCCCAAGATCAAACAGGTACGGTTCATAACATTCAAGGTTTTCGAATTAATCTAATTAGGTAAAGAGACTCCAGACCTTTATTGTGTAGATAATAACGAAATTCGTACATTTTCCATTCAACACCCTCATGTTTAGAAAGTCATAAATAATTATTCTACTTATGGTAATTTGACAAAAGGTCATTTGTTCGCCAAGTAGTTGGAACAGCGACCGGCAAATCAATGTTTCTGCATATTTGTTTATGCATCAATATTTTCAATGCATAAGTGAAAACTTTGACGTATGCATCGATGTCAAGATATGTTGATTGATGACAGGCCTAGTAGATAGATAGATATTTAGATATATAGATAAATAGATAGATAACAACCATATGGTATTTGGCGCCCTAGGTGAACATTCAGCCTTTCGCCCCCCCCCCCCCCCCGAACTTTCGAAAATGAATATTGTGCATTAGTATGAATAAAAATTCTGCATTTATAATTTCAGATTTAGTTTACACGCTTATGTTTATCTATTTTACGCTCTCTTTTATTTTTTATTCATTCAGTTTTTTGCCCCCTTCCACCCTCCCCCGCCCCCCCCCCCCCAATTTTGCCGCCCTAGGCGACCTCCAAGTTTGCCTAGCGGTTAAGCCGGTCCTGACCATAAGGAGAAATCATCCCCTTAGCAATATCCGGCATATATGATATTGTCGAACTGAATAATGTTCTGAAATGCGTTCTCCTCACCAATCTGTTCTGACCCAACAAATTGAAACGGTTTATCGAAAGTTTTTGAAATTCATGTGTTTTAAACCAGGTTTGGATTTTACCTATAACTCCAAGTGCAGATCTGCAGACATTTTAATTTACCACCCTTAGAGAGTAGGAGCAAGATTAGTGACTGTGTATATCATTTAAACGTATACATAGTCATTTCGAATGTCCTTAATTAGTAAGTCAAATAGCCAACGACGTTCCAAGAAGAAATCTCAGACACAAAACTCATTTTTATTGCACAAAAATTCCTCACAAAGTAATTTTACCTCATTTTTAGAAACACACAAAGTACATATTATGTCTAACAATTGTGCAGTTTTTAAAACTCTTTGTAACAATACTTTATGGTTCTTGAATGGAGATATAAACAGGCTATTTTTTGCTGTTGTTTGTACGTGTATAGAAAACCTACCGTACTATGTGCTGTTACACATACTTGTATTGTTAGAATTTCTGTCAGTGTGCCTTTGGGTCTGTAGAAATAAATAAATAAATACATATATAAATAAATAAATATATTTGCAGATAATGATGCACGCAAAAAAAGATTACTTTTTGAAATTACTTTTACTTTCTCTTTAAATGACTTACCTTCCATCCCCATGTTTTCGTGAGAGAATGAGACAGGATGCGGTAATTTTGAATACAAATTATTATAACAAATTACTCTCTCCCTTTTCAGCCCCAGCCTCCCCCTCCCGAAAAAAACAACGTTTCCATACATTATAAAAATTTTTTTTTTTTTTTTTTTTTTTTTTTTTTTTTTTTTTGCTGAACAATGCAATCTCTCTCTTTCTGTCTCTCTCATTTATCATCATCATCGTCATCAGCACTGGTATAATTAATGTGTAACGTATACTTGTTGTCTCCTTCACCGCAATTTGATCTCTCTCTCTCTCTCTCATCATCATCATCATCATCATCATCAACTGTAAATTTATCGTTTAAAGTATCATTTCTTCTCCCTTATTATCGTCGTCATTAATGGTAAATATATCGCACAAGGTAATTTTTCTCCCTTAAAACCCTTCTCCTCTAATTATCATCAATGGAACTCAATCGTATAAAGTCTCATTATTTCCCCCTAACTTTCGTGGTCGTCGTCGTCATCATCATCATCATCATCATCATCATCAATGGTAAATATATCCAATAAAGTCAGTTGCGTAAGCTGCCTGTACGAAAAAACACATCTGCGTGCACATAGGTCGAGAAATAAAATGAAAAAAGAAATGTAAACAATTATTTTTTTTTTATCCCCTGCGTTCACATGCACATAGATATAGACACACACACACACACACACACACACACACACATATATATATATATATATATATATATATATATATATATATATATATATAATGAGAAAAAGGAGAAATGTAAAACATTATAAATCTTTGTTATACTCTGCATACACATCCTAAGTACTCTAACCACACAACTGAAGGTATCGTGTTTTGACCGTCACCACCATTTATTTTCTCTCTCTCTCTCTCTCTCTCTCTCTCTCTCTCTCTCTCTCTCTCTCTCTTTATTTGTCTCTCTCTCTCTCATCAAAGTCATCATCATCAATTGTAAATCTATCATAATATGTATGTTTCTGTTTTATCTAGATTATATAGCTCTAAAATAACGGATCAAAACTGCTTTACTTCTAGGATAATACATTGCTGTGCATTGAAACTATTTCATCCCATCGGAGAGAGCAGTAAATATTATTATTATCACAGAAATTAATGTGTAAGCATCTAACATACGCTCTCGAACCTTAAATTTGCTCCAGGGACTACCATTTAAAAGCGTCAAGTGACCATATTACGCGTTGACGAGCTCTTTTTTTATACGAGGAAATCCTTAATTACATATAGGCTTTGCTCAGCCTTTTTACATTGAACACAAGCTTTGTTTCACGATTTTGCGACATTTGGAATTAAACAGAAAAAAAATCGAACGAAAAATTTTAGGAAATTTCTGGAATCAAGAGGTTTGCATTAAATTATCTTTCCGACTGTTACTTTTCGGAAAATTATCTTACCCCTTTTCAGGAAATGAAGGCATTGATACACATGCTACTGAAAGCGAAAGTAGAATTCGCAGTAAACATATCGCATTTTGTAATGCATACTCACCATACAACAACATGTCTTCATACAACACCTACCCCGACGTTCGACGTATTTGGGGGTTTGGGAGGGGGTAGACGAACAATCGGGGTGACAGAAATGCGACCATCTCACATGCGATTCACGCATGACAGCATATCCAGCCGGTTAAAAGCGATACTTTTCGGAAAATAATTTTACCCCTTTTCTGAAATGAACGCATTGATACACAGGCTACAGAAAGCGAAAGTAAAATTCGCAGTAAACATATCGCATTGTGTAATGCATAATCACCATACAACAACATGTCTTCATACAACACATACCCCGACATATATGAGGGTTTGGGCTGGGGTAGGGGAGGGGGTAGACGAACAATCGGGGTGACAGAAATGCGACCATCTCAACTGCGATTCACGCATGACAGCATATCCAGCCGGTTTAAGGATGGAGGCACTCTGGAAGGGACATTTAGACAATTGCTGCATGGAGAAATCAGCATTAAGGAAGTCCGTAGTTTGGTGGCCATGGAATATCAAGGGTACTGGTTCGTCGTTAGAGGCAACCGCAGGCTCTACATCATGAAAAAACTGGAGCAGATAGGAAACATATCAACGGTAACAGTCCTCATGCAAACTTTCGATCAGCAGGTGTTTGTCAAGTAAGTAAAATTGATATTGATGGAGGAGGTAATTCTGATTCATCTAGAATCAAATATATGGAGATATGGGAGTTGAGGTAGTGGTGGGACTGATACTTACTACTATACTTGTTCATCATATTCTCGTTGTTGCATAATCTCGCGGTGAATCGTATTACCATAATAAAAAAAACGGTGGGACACCTATCGGTTGTTTATTCAATAGATCCTTCCACAGTGGCGATAATGATATAAGCCTCTGTAGATCAGTGAATTTTCGCGTCAGCGTCTTTAAATGTAGCGAAAAGTACCAAATTCGTTTCGCGCACGAAATATTTCAACACCGCCATGACCTGTTGATCGATTGATTGATTGTTTTAAGAATTAACGACGAGTATTGCCAGTTTTCCTATTCGGTTATCTTCGGTCATAATGTAGTTGCCTCCCTTGTGATTTCTTGGCAGTTGCATCGCTATATACATGTAAATATACTTAAATTATGTCAGACGATATGCTTCTGACAGGTCTTTTTCTTTGTATCGAAATATATATTTTATTACTCATCAGACCAATCATAGAATAAAAGAGACATTAAGTAGAAATGTAAAATAATTTATCTTTTTATAAGGACATATTTTATTTCAAATCAAAATCAACTTGCAGTTACCTATTTTCGAGGATATACATTGCACGGCAAACTTTTATCAAAGTATATAAATAGTAAAGTCATTTAGCATTAAGACAACTTGTTATAGAATTTATGCTATTTGGTAGCATGACAGTGAATAATATGCTTGGAAAAAATCGGTATATCCTTTGATCTGTACTATGCTTCGCCCGCGTGCGATCAGCTTAACTGTAATGTTTACTATTTGCCTTCTGAAGTTATTTTTGCAAAGACTATAATGTAAACGAATTCAAGTGAAAAAAAGATCAGCCCTGGGATAGTGACCTTGTATATTCGTGATAGAGACACTCAAGTTCAAAATTATGATCATCATGATACTGCCGAAAAATTTGAAAGGTCACCAGAATGTTTCTTGTATGTTCGGTTCATAGAACTGTCAAGGATAGATATTGATTTCTTCAATGGATATAAAATGAAGGTTCCATTGACTCTATTATAGTACAGTTTTCCCTGACTGATTAATTTTTATAGTACTAACTTTTTGCCAGATGCTTTTTGATAACATGTGGCTATGAACATGGAAGTTTTGTTATGTGTTAATACTAGTGAATGTATCCCAAAAAAGGTCTGCACTAAAGAGGGTTTAACAAAAGAAACTCCATACTTCAGAACCTGAAGGTCAACCAGTTCGTATTTAAATTTTGGAACAATTACTTGATAACATGTTGGATCCACGGTCAGCTATTATTTTGTGAACTTTTCATGACCCTTTTTCATATTTCCATAAAATTTATAAGAATGTTGGGATGTATATACATTGGTAACAGTCTGGAGAGAATTCAAAGGACAAATCATTTCAGTCTGGGTTATATTCACTGCATTTAAAACCTGTTTCAGGTCAGCGGTTTTAAGAAGCAGCTATTCTTAAAGAAAATGTTATCCTATCTCAAGATTATGTCGACTTTTGTGAAGACAAATTGGGTTTTCTCTAGTCCTTGTGATGATTTCATATCATCATTTCATATGAAATCAATCTTGAGTCACAACCTTAACGACTTAGCTACTGTGTATCCCCCTAGGATTAGTGCAATATAATTATATGACATGTTTCTTACAGTAGGGATGATGAAATACCTTATAAGCAAATTGTCTTTTGGCATAGTTGCACAGATTTTTGTTAGAAATTACTTATCAATGGTCATTTAAAAGTTTGATGATAAAGTGGCAAAGGAGGTAATGCCACATTGAAAACATGTAATCGTGATGAGCAATTGAAAAGTGGAGGCCATGTTTTAGTGCTAGATTCCATGTTTATGTGCATATTAAAAATGAAAATCCAGTTGGCTGTTATTCATGTATTGTCCAAGATAAAGTTCATGATAAACTCATAATATAAATGATATCTATTAATGTCACACATAATACAGTTGTAATAAGTAACAGGAAATCTTGACCGTGTTGTATGATTATTGGAAATATTGTGAAATATTTATGAGGAAAGTATTGTCATTGATTGAGATGGTGCTGTCAATTACCTATTTTTCTTAATCTAATTAAATTTCTCTAACATGATTCTGTATTTTACTTTTTACACCAAATGAAAAAGCCTAATATCCATTTTCTCTGCATTGTGCTTGCTAGGTTAGTAAAAGATTAAACTGGTCACTTCTTCATGGAGTGAATTGTGATGACATTTATAATACATAGTACATAATACAAAAAAAGAGTAGGTTGTACTTGTAATCTGACTAGTATTTTGGTTCTCTAGTGAAAAGAATGAGACTCAACTCTCCAACTCATATTAACTCAGATATGTTGGTATGTACCAGTACTGAAAATATCATATTGTCATCTTTGTCCATAGTAATGTCCATAGCAATTTCAGCACATTTGAAGGCTGTATATACGGATACACCCCAATAATTATGTATAGTCTTTAGAATCAGTCTACATGTTGTGGTGTATTCAAAGGTAACATTTAAAACTTGGAATGAGTGCCGTTGGTGAATACTGTGATGCGAGGTAGGTCAGATTTCTTAATGATGAAATTAGAAGGAGTCTAAATGAAAAGTATGAAGTTAATTGTTTAATTAGGTTACTTTTTATTACTTTTAATCAAAATGTATTGTATGCATCCCATATGACATGTAAAACATTTGGAATTACCTTTAAATTTCTGCAGACTAATGGTTATGACAGTACACTGCAGTTTAGTTAAAACAAAGCAGTGCAATATTTATTTCTGATGGCTTAAAAGGGTGGGTCAAGGCTTGTTGCATCAAAGTTTATATACAATGTATGTCAAATTTACCATGATAACATATTCGTTTTCAGAAACATTTAAATTGTGGTCTATGGCCAAATAATGTGGTCCATGGGAAAGGATTTAGTTACCTGTGACCATATGGGGGAAATAGTCATAAAGGATGTAATATACTCTCCATGCTTTTTAAGCAATGAACTTTACATGTTTGAAACAATATTGTATATTTATAAACCTACCATAGATGTAGAATATCAAAAAGTTATAGTAGAGTAAAAACTGTTGCACTTCCTTTCAGCATTACATGAATTCAAAGGGAGTGGCATTCTACTAGCCAAGAATAGATTTTTGAAAATCAAGAAATAACCAATCTGAACTCTTCATTTACAACCAACTATAACTGAAGTAGCATTAGAGAACTTCTTTAATGGGCGCATTAAGGCAATATGCCATTTAATAAATGCTTTACTGGTCCCTGACCAATAGAGCTGAAAATTTTGAAGAAATCTATTACTATCATCATTAAATTTGAAATTGCTCGTAGGCTGCATATTAATTTTTTTCTGACCCTCACCCTTCTGTGTATGTTTCAACTGAAAAATATTTTAATTATATATTGTTAAACAAATTATGTTTAATTTTGACAAAATTGATCAAAACGATATAATAAATATTTTTTTAAATTAAAATAAATTATATTGTATGAAATATGATATAGTATGAAATAAATTGTGTGTATATTATATATATATGTGTGTGTGTGTGTGTATATAATAAGTTATATCTAATATCTAATCACTGTTTGTTAAGCCTGGGAGCATGCTCTGTTGAGCCATGATTAAAAAAAGGGTTTTGTTGTACACTGTATTTAATTTTACTGAAATATAGCCATGAGGCATATACAGTAGACAGCAAGGCTTATGAACAGACAGACAGATGGATGAACAGAGGCTAAAACAATGTTCTCACTATTTTATAATGTGTGTGGATTAAGAAAAATCACTATGGAAAACAAAATAACGTATGTAATGTAAAAAAAAAATATTGTTTAGAATTAAATATTGTACAATTTGTATTTATGCTGCACACCAGTCTGTATTGCACTGTTTTTCAGTATGCATATTATTGGTTTAATAATTTAGGTTGAGTTTATTAATTTACAATTGATCAGATATGTTACATATACTTTTGTCAGTTACAATTTGCATTTAACATATTGAAATAATTACATGTATAATCTTCCCTGGGTATACTTTCACAGTCCCCACCCCCTCAACACATGTAGAGAATAACTTATATAAACATACTGCAGTTGCAATTAATAATGTCTGGGTCTTATTTGTAGACTAAAGGTAAAAAAAGAAAATATGTTGAACCACTGAACCATCTCTCAGACAGAGCCAATCATTTTATTTGGCCAAAAATAATTTTAGTGTTTCCCCCATCAATACAGTATATGTTTCCCCTATCAATAGCATTGATTTTTGTCCATACCAGTGCCAAATTCATGATATTTGTAGACAGACTTGCACAAATATGTTACCTTTAAAACAAAGTTACATAATTCTCCAATAAAACAACAGGGTTATTCATGATTAAAATAGGAGGCACAATTTGTATCTTTCATGTATTTTAAAAAATAATACTTTACCTTGCTTAAAAAAGAAATTGAATTGATTATTTGATTATAACTATATAAATAAAGGCAACCATTGATATCAATGGACTTGTGTAATAAAAATAAAGGGGCTACATGTATATGACTGATGTAATGTTTTTGGTCACATAAATATGGGTATTCAAAATAAATATGTGGATTCAAATAAATAATTTACTTTTTAAAAAATCATGAAAAAAAAAACTTAAGTCAAGCCATTCAGCAATCATTTAAAATAGTGTTTAAGATAATATTTGTAACAAGTGAAAAAGATAAGCAGGAAATTATTATTATTATTATTAGCAGTTGTAGTAGCAGTAGTAGTAATATCCAAAGATACTAACTGTGGATTACTTTATATTCAAAGGTTGATTACATTCATTTCTAGGAAATTATTTCATTGCTTATTTGGTCTTTGTTTTAGTTGTTGTTGTTGACATTGACATTTTAAATGAAATTAGAATGCTGATTAAAGAAAACTATAGACGATGTAGATGATGTTTGTTTACCCGTGGCACACATCGGTTCCCATAAGGCTCACTGCTGTATAACAAATGGCCTCTTTCACAACTCCAAGACGAACATGGCGGATTACATGTACACTGACCACTCCTTTTAAGCATGTATCGAATGAATGGTGTTGTGCTGTATGTCAATACGAATTATGTTTAAATCAAACGAAACGAATTCGGTAATTTTAGCTACATTTCGAGACACTGACGTGAAAATTAAATGAGAAACAGTTGCGTATATCATTCGCGATACCCAGCTAACAATTCAACGTTGAAACAATGTTACAGCAACGTTGTTCTAAAGTTGTGGCAACGATGTTGTATAACATTGTGGCAACGTGATTTGATGAACTTGCTGGAATTTTGCTATAACTTTGTTCTTTAACGTTATAATATAATGTTCCTACAACATTCTGACAACATTCAAAAACTTATAGTGAAAACTTGGAAGAATGAAAGCTACTTGTATTTCTGAAACACATATGCCCCACTGCTGGCAAGAAAGTCCAAAATCTACAATTAATACATTACAAAAATGTCAATATGACCATCCATCTAGGTGGAGTAGCAATAGTAAGATTTTCAAGATGGCTGCCATTTTGGCCATATTAGATGTCAGATCGGCACCATTTTGATTTAGGACATAAGTCATTTGACCATCCATCAAGGACAAGTAGCGATAAGATCACAGGGCGCGTGAATGCGTAATTCATGTAAATATTCTACAACTTTGCGCACTTGGAAAGCAGTGATGCCTGACAACTCCCGCAAATTAGTTAAAATCTATAAAGACAAAAGAAAAAAAAATTGTAAGGATACTTATTTGATCAAAATACCTCTGTCCATTCGAAAGTATGAAGATAAACCTTAGGCTAAATCTGTGTGTAAAGTTCATGGCAATCCTCCAATTAGTTTAAGAGGAGTAGTGATAACAAGCTTGTGTTAACGGATGGACGGACCATCCCATAAGCTCTTCTAGTCTACGACCAGTAGAACTAACAAGGCTGAAAACGTAACTAGTATTACATTAATATTGCAGACTATTCAACGTCAAAATTTGACTTAAGAAGGAAAACACTATTTTTCACATGTTTCTATGGTGAATCGTAATTTTCTTTATAAAGAGGACCATTTTTAACTTAAGCATATATATATATATATATATATATATATATATATATATATATATATATATATATATATATTATATATATATATATATACAGGGCCGTCTCAAGCATATATATACATACAGGGCCGTCTCAAGCATATATATACATACAGGGCCGTCTCAAGTTTGCGCTGGACGAAAAATTGCGCCCGGGTGGGCGGCGCCTTCGGCACCCAAACTCGGTAAAAAATACCGTAAACTCTGCGAAATGGAGCCCCAGGTGGTCTCCCGTATCGCCTGCTCCTTACGACGGCATATATATATATATATATATATATATATATATATATATATATATATATATATATATATATATATATATATATGCAGTATCTTCAGACTTCCTCACACTATGCAAAAAGAGCACCAGGTCTGAACTTAGTACCCTGTTGACAAAGAAAGTAGGGCACTAATATTAGTACTAACTAAATTACATTCGTCTACTTCAACTGTTTTTGTTCAGTCACACTTAAATGAAACTGTAAGGGTGGATGGACATACAACAGGATGGGCAGGATCCCATTTAGATGCTCTTAATGCAAGCAATGAGGATGCAAAAATTAAATTCACTAAATTGGATACAATTTACAGGTCATCTAGTTATAAAGGGGAAACTGCTTTCTGAATTTGTTTGCCTAGATCAAGCAGTTTCTGTGTACTTGTTCTAACATGGTTTACATCCAAACATTTTCCAATAATGACGCTATGAAAACCTTTCTGCATATAGTTTTGCTAGCAAGTTGTACATGACAAAGGTACAGATATTTGTATTTAAGAAGAGATAAGTGGGTATAAAAAAAGAAAACAAGACAGCATATTTTTTACTATCACAGTATTTGTATCTGTTTATTTTCTGGGTTTTATTAGGATTAAAAATCAGAATCTGTATCCTTGACAGCAAAGTCAATCTGTGTTTTCTTTTGCTGCTCAGGCTCCTGCAAATTGAAAAGTAATTTTAATGTTTGAACAATACTCTTATTTCAGTTGAAATGATTAAAAAATGTATTTTTTGTTTAATAAAATCTCAGCACTTGATACTGGAGCGTACTTCCTGAAAATCTGACATGTGCCATTTAAGTATCAGTTCTTACAGGTTTGGTAATTTGCAAATTATGTAGCATCAACTGACTTGTAAACTCAAATTGAAAAATTGAAATACATAGTTATTATATTTTTCTTAGTTTCTTACTTTAAAATTTTTACATTTTTTTAAAAGAGGTTGATTTTAAGACTACTTTAAAATCTAGGATTATTTTCAGCTGATCGCCCCTCACCTTTATTGTTTTGCAGACTCGACTTTCTTTCAATAACAAGACCATGTATAAAATAATCAATTCTTTTGATTGTTCACGTATTTACTGAATATATAGTTTAAAATAAACTCATCCTGCAAAATGATAAGGAAAACAAAGATTTTCCATGGATTCCGGCACAAAATAGTAGCCAGATTAGAGACCAATTTCCGATTAATGTGGTAGTGCGAGTAGGTGGGTAGAAGATTAACACATCATAGCGCATGAAGTACAGCCTGAACACACTTTGCAGTCCAACATTGAAGAGATCTGCCACCATTGTTTTTTCATGTGGACTATAAGAAATTTAGTGTTACTTTAACAGTCTATTCTAGAAAAAAACATTTTGGGGAGAAATACCCTCATCCATTTGAGAACACGTAGAAATTTCAAATATAGAAGAAATTAAACAAAGAAAAAAAAAGTAGAGCTTGCAGATGTGATGAGAAATTTTTGCACATTTGGTTCAATATCCTGCACGATTTTCTTGAAATTTGTCAATCCCCAATCATGCATCATACCACCCCCACCCCTTCGTTCTTCCAGGCCGAGTTTTTCCATGTTATTACTTTACGAATAGACTTTATAGCTCATGACAGATGTTATTCATGTATGCTGTATTTATTACTCACAAAAGCTCGTGTATATAATTACCGCTGATAAAATGCCAGTATTGGATTATTTACCACTAACTATAATGCGGTTAAATCGTGTCTGTAATTATCAAAATTTAATTACCTTTCTTTTTACATTGATGCATATCAAAATGTATACATCTGTCTAAACATAAATAATTCCTTCTAATTTTGCTTTTATTTCATTTTATTATAATTGATTTTTTTAAAATAGTTTGTTTAAGAACGATATATTTTACGATCTTGATCTTAACGCATGCGCAGTTCAGAAACGTTAACTCGAAACATTTTTATCACAGAAATCCATCCTCGCTTTTTTATTTGAAAAATAGCTCCAGTGTATCAATATAATTTATGTAATACAAGTCAGATAAAGGTCACAGAAATACGCCAATAATTTATATCAATTTATGCCTAGACTGAACACTTTGTCTGATTGACCTCTTTTTCTTTGTTTGAAAATGACACTGCTTTGTATATGCATCATGGTGTTTACATGTGCAAGAAAGCGTCCACAGACATGATAGAACAATCAGCCAAAAAAGAATCTCCCTATCACAATAGAAAAGTCACTCTCTGCAACTAAAAATGCAAATTAAAGTTTAAGTAATTAATGTTCATACCTTGACGGTTCAAAACAGTTGAAGGCAGCAAATATTTACACTTCACAGCCACTGATAGTATTCTTCCGGTACAGAAATAGCTACAAACTTAGGTTCGTAGATTCGTACAACATTTATCAAGCAATAATCGTACTTCATGTTTGTAATCATAAAAGCTGACAAATAAAATCTTTCCGACAAAAGTTGCAAACTTCATTCAGTTATTTAGTTTGTAAATACAAAATAAAAATACGAAATAGTGATTGTTACCCCTCATAATGTAATGTTAAGCACAACATATGTACAACGTTGTAAAAACGTTACATATTATCATTTTAAAAATTACATTATTTGTTATACAAACTGTTACGGTCAATGCATATACATGCTATTTGTAATTTTTAATATTTTCGAGATCAGCTAGGATGAATAATAATGTTCACGTCCAATGTTTTAGCAACGTTGCTAGAACGTTATTTCCCCACGTAACGAAATCACAAAATTACAACAGCGTTGTAAAAACGTTGTGTGTTAACTGGGTATGCTGTGCAGAACGCACTTGAGCAACAGCACAACCATACAGATATCGAAGAATTTCAAAAGTAAATATTGAAGAATGTTTCGTTTTCTGGTAAGTTAGAAAGAAAAACATGAATGGAAAGAAGAAAGAATGAGAATCCATCCGTATACCTTCCTTCACCATTGCAACCTTAATAAACACAAACACAGCAAATACTTGTCTCAGTTGACAGAAACAGGTTGTCTGTGAATGTAAATGTCTCACGAGAGTCACGTGACAACCAACCGCATCGCTCGGTCAGGCGAGAAAAGAACGGTAGAAAATAAGGAACAAAATTCGATTGATACCTGCACGCTTGTTTAAAACACTACAACTATGTCATTTTCATCTCCTGTTTTTTATGATTTGTAAAATAAAACCAGACATATTTAATTAGTATGGTATAGTGCATATATTTTCATTTATGATATTGCAAAAGTAATGAATAATTGTGGCATTTGTAGGATTGTAAACAAAGAGTCAAGAAACGTTATCTCTCTGGAATGTTTGTCTATCGGGGTTTCATGTGTCTTCAAGAGTCCCGGAGTTGACTCACAGTGTCAGAACACGCTGCAGTGTGCTATTAGATGGGACTCCAGGACCAGAAGGAAGAAACATAATTAGTCGACTATATTAAGTATATGCCTAATAATGGTTATGGTTATACCAAGAGCAATATCTAGTATATGGATGCAGACTTCTCTAATTAGCTAGGAGGGGAACGTAAAGCTGAAAAATTCCTTATCAGTAATTGGTTTTATGGATTTTTGAAGCGATGGCCGGATCTAAACATGGCGAAAGCACAGAAGCTGCAAATATGAAGAGCGAAAAGTGCTTCAAAAATATAATTGACAAATACTTCCGAGAACAGGCACCTTCCTGAAAGAAAACGAGCTGACAAACACACCCGAGAGGATATACAACACCGACGAAACCTGAATCAGTACTAAGCATGCACCGCCTAAGATTGTCTGAGCAAGCGACAGCAACGCACAGGTCGTCATATCTGCCCGATGTGCTAATATTACCATTATTTTGGGAGCTATTGCTTTAGGAAATGACATGCCTCCTTTTTATGTTTTCCTTGTTTTTGCCGGCTAGAGACGGAGTCACAAACTATTGTCGGGAGTTCCTGCTTGATCTGCTGGCAAGATGTCACGAACAGGGTGGTCAAACTCTGCTGTCTTTGAGAGTTAGGTTATGAATCATCTTTCTAAATATTACTCCATCACTGAATGAAAAGACAAATTTATTACTTTTATACTATATGATGAGCATAAATCTCATCTGTTGCTGACACTAACCGAGTGGGCGAGAAAGAGGAATGCAAATCTGTTCATGCTTCCTCCACACACAAGCCATCTCACCCAGCCCATAGATGTTGGCATCTTTGATCTCTTTAAATGCCACTACTACAACAAATGAAAATCGTATTTGCAAAAAACAAAAAACAAAAATGATAATAATATAAAAAAATTAAATAATAATAATAATAATAATAATATAAAAAACAGGCGTAGCCATAACAAGATGTGTGGTCGCACATCTGACAGGAAAACCCTATGTCATAGCACAATGCCCTGGAAAAAATATTTGTTTGCATTTCATAAATCAGGTATTTACCCGTTCAACAGCAAACCCGTTTCGGCATCATGGATAGCACCATCTACAATTTGCATGGATGATGAATCCGGCAGCCGATGTACACTATCGAACGTACTACCAGCCTGAACAGAAAGAAAAGTTTAGATCATCCGAAGTAGTTGCTAATGGAAAATCCATATCCCGAAACATTATAAAAGTAGCTCAGAGACCAAGGAAACGATGAATTCCACCATTTTCTATCAAAGGAAATCTATTAAAGAAGGCAAACACTGACACATTGACGACACAAGCAATGAGACAAAAGTTCACCACAACAACTAAAGACAAAATAACAGGATCTAAGATTAAGAGAAGAAAGAATATTGAGACAATTTCTGTATGTCCAGATAGAGATTTAAGACCGAGTACATCAGTGCAAACATAAAAGGGGGACAAATAAATCTTTGTACACCTCAGGTCATAGCTCAATAGCAGAGGAGGACAAATTTTGTGAATGCCAAAAATGACAGCCTGAGGAATTTAATGGTTACCATCAACTAATTTTTGTTAAGAGGGGGAAATATTATTTTTTTAATCATTGGACTTGTCTGATGTATTGTTCAGAAGTGCGAGTTCTCAGGAGAAACAGTATATTTAGGTGTCCACACTGTCTCCTGGAGAAATAATTTACAGAACCATAACGTCTTGTCCCATAAATATGTCCGTGTTCATTTAATTAGTATTCACCATTTTGCAATTTTTGCAAAAAGATTTACTATTTTAAATATTGTATTTCACGTTTTCTTTGTCTTAATATCATTTTGATACACCGTATAGACACCTAGTCATTTAGCACGACATTATGGTAACTTTCTTTTAAAAAGTTGTGGCTGTCAACTGGCGTTTAACTGAGCGGATAATGAATTCAAAGCTTTTATGGAGCTAACAATATATTTGTGCCATATTGGAAAAAAATGTTAAAGAATAAAATAACAACAAAAACTATAGTCACGTGAGTCCTTTTTATTTATTTATAATAGTTAAAAGCCTTGCTACTAATACTACTTCTACATCTCTGACAGTTGTCTCATGGACCAGTTACCGAATGATAGGTAATTATTCTTGACTCTGTGCAGTATTTTTTGAGTGAGCATTGTACAACTTTAACCCGAAAAGTTAAGAACATTTAACACAAACCCATTTCCTATTGAAGTTAATGTTAATATATTAAGAAATAAAATTAATATCTGCATTAGATTTACATAGAAACTACATATGCTTCCATTCATCAGAGTTAGAGAATTGTTTCTTTTCTTCAGTCTTGACAAACAGGTGTTCCGCGGCACTTATCTGAGCCTTGTGCTGTTAAACAGGGGACGCCCTGGTCTACACCAAAATAAAATCAAATATTTTGTTGTCAACATAGATTAAAGTTTATGAAATTAATAATGGAGGAAATAAAAATAAATCCATTTACTAGCCAATGGATGAATCTCAAAATATTTAGTATTCTAATTTTTATTCCCCACAAGTAGACTGGTTCTCTGGCTGTGAAATAATTAGTACTTTGATACCCATATATGCAGTTTATAAAACTTATGCGAGGAACTAAGAATAAGTAAGGATCGTGCGTTAACTGTTTTTGTGCTGCAACTGGAGCAGACCCTCAGCCTCTACTACTTGAGACATATGTAGCATATATGTCTCTGCTGCAACTACTACTACTACTACTGCTCTGTTGCTAGTACTAGAAAAGGACGAGTCGTGTAGGCGTGATGTACCGACTATTTAAAAAAAAAAAAACAAGGAAAAGTCCAGAAAAAAAGAAAGAAAAATCATTATCTCTAATGTAAAAATAAGCAAGGAATGCAAGTCAGACCCTTATCTTCCTCCATATCCAACCGTCATCTCGCGGATTGTTTTTATTTTTTTGACTCAGAATCGTAAAAAGATCTAAAAACCTGCACGCATCGATTCAACAGACAGTAGCGTATTTGTGCATAACTATCGGACAGGAATGAATCAGATCTAATGCGGCGAATCGGCCTTTCTGTTCAGAATTACCCATCAGTAACTCTTTTTACATGACTCGATGAGGCGAAAGTAGTTCAACCACGGGCTGAATGAATCGTTTAAAGTAATATAAAGAAATAAATAAAATACTTTTCCTAGCCTTTATTTAAGAATTCATCACAGAATTCCAACAGAAGAACATTTCTTTCAAATTCAGATAGTATAAAACTATGAGGACATCGCTCGGCCATTTCCGTCAATTAGAGAAATGACCTCAGAAGTGGTTGTAGGAATACATGTCAATTTGATGGGTTTGGTGATTCGCCTCTGGCGGAGTGCACTACATATTTTACGACAGAAAAGGCCAACAGTGATCCGATTGTGAATTTGTCTCCTTCCGCTACCATTGTGTGATTGTTAACAAAAGTAGTTCAGAATATAGTTCTCAATGGCGGCGAATTTCATCAGAGGTTTCTTTCTCTCTTCTTGACGGAAAAGGCCAAGGTTGTTCCGATTGGTATACAAAGTTGATGATATTATCGAACTTCAAATGCCCAGGCCAAGACGGATGTTGGACCCGGTAGATTCAACAATAGGTTGGATCGATTTTATATAATTTGCCACCCGGTGAAATTGATACGTTCATACTGTTTTTTTTTTTTTTTTTTTTTTTTTCTTCAGTTTTGAAAAAAATAAAAATGATAGTGAAGGGGAAAAGATGATTCTTTATACGATAGATTTACCATTCATAATGATGATGATGATGATGCGAGAGAGAGACAGACAGAGACAGCGAATACAAATTATACTTTACACTACTAACGTAGCATCGATGATGATGATAATGACGATGGTGGTGAGAGAGAGAAAAAAATGGTAGTGAAGGAGAAAAAATAAACTATGTGCGATACATTTACGATTGATTATGATGATGATAGCAATATTGATGATGATGATGATAAGAGAGAGACAAAAATGGTCGTGATGGAGAAAGAGAGAGAATTGTGATAATTTATACAATTTACCTTATACTGATGATGATGCTGATGAGAGAGAGAGAGAGAGAGAGAGAGGATAACGATACTTTATATGATTGATTTACCATTGGGAATGATGATGATGATGAAAGTGAGAGACAAATGGTGGTGTAGGAGAAAAATTACTTTATATGATATTTACCATACATGGTGATGATGACGATAATGATGATGAGAGACTGAAGAAGATGATGTTTTATACGATAAATTTACCATTGATGACGATGAGCGAGAGAGAAACAAGAGATTTAGCATTTATGGTGATGATGATCATCATCATCATCATGTGGGAGAGAGTGAGAAAGAGACAGGAAGAGACTGCGTTGCTTATGCCACACCTAGATCAACGATCTAACTAAAAAGTTCCCAGATTTTATTAATTTTATCTAATATGTGAAGAATGTCAATGGGGGAGCGGGAGGGGTAGGGCTGAAAGGGGAAGGTGCAGGAATTTAGTGTAACGATTTATCCTCAAAATTACCGATTATTCTATCTCTCTCTCTCTCTCTCTCTCCTAGCCACTAACTATTGTAAACCGGATTGAATGTCGTGCGCTATGTCACAATGAAAGCGACGCTTATTCAGGGGTGGATCCTAAAATATTGTTTGGGGGTGGGGCGTGGTTGTTGGATGGGGGGTGGCGTAAAGATGTAGGCTAGGGGTCTGTGTGACTGAACCCCTTGTGGATGTCCAGGGGGCGATGCCCTCAGAAATTCTTGCATTTTAATCGTTTTAAGGGCATAATTTTAACCATTAAACTGCAAAGAAAGCTTTAGGAAACGTTCTGGTTTTTTTTTTTTTTTTTTTGGGGGGGGGGGGCGATGGGTGCACCGTTATCACCCACACCCACACCCACACCCACACTTTCCCTGATCCGTCCCTGATATTAGTAATCCCCGTTCAAGCTTGTGTATGAAATCAATATGACTTACAAGAGATGCAAGACAAAGTACATTTTGTATGTATATGTCTACAATAATCTACGTTAAGATGGTTTTAAAGAAATTAGTAATAAAATAAAATCAAATTTCCTTTTTGGGGACAAATCAAATTTATATACTGACTTCTGTTGCCCCGCATACTTCAGACTGTTTTGAGTTAAGGCATTCACCAGACGAAACAAAAATCTGATTTCTATAATTATATATCATTTGTTTTCAAAACCACAGTAGTCCCACATTAAATATGAATATTCCTGAGTTACATTTATAACTAAACATTGATATTCAACAATTCTGATATGCACTGAATGTTTGTAGTCTCTCTTATTGTACATAATTGTGTGTGTGTGTGGGGGGGGGGGGGTGCGGTATGCTTTGTATGTTTGTATTGTTCTCAGGTATAATCCATTGTAAAGGATTTATTGCTGAATAAACTATGGGCGCATTAGGGAGTGGGATTCTCATCAAATATACATACAATTTAGAATATATTTGATGCACTTGGACCTCTATCGTTCATGTAGATTAAATCCAACCTCATTTAAGAAAAAGAGTCAGTAGAGTGCGAGAAAAGTACATTGGTTTTTGAAATTTTGTTTGATTTTTGTTTTCTTAAATTTCATTCCGATTCGGTTTGTTTTGGATATCAGTATGAGCAGATGATCCTTATTGTGGACTTATGTATGATTTTTTTTTTTTTAAACCCCCCCCCCCCCCCCCCCCCCCCCCCCCCCCCACAAATCAAATGCTTTTCATTTCGTAAACATTAATTAGGAAGTAACAAATAGCCAGACATAATAATTTAACTAATACAAAAAAAATGTCCAGTTTTAACAGTTATAATAAGAAAGGGTATTTCACCTTGCATCAGGGAGATTAAAACTACCATCCCACAAGAATTTGTATATAAGAAGTGTACCTCTGCTTAATCAATGTATAAGTACTTTTATCTTGGAATAATCCTTTAATTCGTGAAATAATACTGATGAAACCTATTATCTGTTTAACAAAGTAATTAGTAAATTCTTGCACCAGTGTATTCCAACTCAGTTACTATCAGACAAAGTGACACAATTTGGTTTAAGTCAAATCTGAGATTTGCAATTAGGATCAGAGATAGATTGAGGAAAAGGGTCTTATATCCAGTAATCCAGATAATCCAGTAATCCAGATAATATATGCAAGTACAAGGAAAAGAGGAATAAAGAAAATAAAATTTTACAAAGGTAACGAAAGAAACCTTTAATTAATAACTTAGACGTTCCCTTAAATGAAAGTTACAAAGTGCATTGGAAATACTACTGAAATTTGAAGAAAAGTTGCTTAAGAACTTATTATGTCATCGATAAAATTCACTCACTTAAAAAGACCGATTCTAAACCAGCATATACGTAAAAGAAAACTTCCTGAATTATTTTTTTTGGTACTGTCTCCTCCTTAAATGATTTTAATAGAGAAACATCATAAATCGAGGATACTATACCCCTGACATTGGATAGCATTGAAATTCATGAAAGTCAAGTAGTGGATGCAATCACTTTAAAATAATAAAGCTATCGGATAATATTAGTAACATTTAGAGAAAAATAAGTACCAGACTTTTCATTTGCAAACCATTACAACATTTTCTTTAACGTGTCATTACATCCTAAAATATTTCCAATAGAATGGAAACTTCCAAATGTGGTGCCACTTTTCAAAAAGGTGATTATTTAGACTTCTTTAAATTACAGACCCATATGACTCCTCAATAAATTATTTGAAAGAATAGCATTTAGGCATATCTATCTATCTATCTATCTATCTATCTATCTATCTATCTATCTATCTATCTATCTATCTATCTATCTATCTATCTATCTATGTGTGTGTGTATATATATATATATATATCTATATATATATATATATATATATATATATATATATATATATATATATATATATATATATATAATTTCATGACCATGGCTTTTCTATAGATATCAATATGGTTTATATCTGGCTAATTAATTGATATTGACCATTCATATGTAATAAAACAAGCAAAAATGAACTTGTATGCATTCTGTTTGTGATAATTATATAGCCTTTGATAAAGTGTGGCATAGATGTTTATTGCTGAAATTAGGAAGTTATGGAATTCACCAAAACATATTGGCTTGGTTAAAAGATGACATAACTAATAGAACTCAGAGAGTCATCATTTGCAATTAATTTAAAAATGTACAACAACCAGCTGTAGGTGTGTCTGAGGGATCGGTTCTTGGTCCATTCCTATTTTTTGTCTATATTAACGATATAGCTGATTGTTTAAAATATCGCACTCACTTATTTGCAGACGACTACTTGCTTCAGACTAGTTACTCTAACACCTTCTTCATCCAAAGTGTTGTAAACGATGATCATCTGAGACTTTCAGAATGTGCTAATCGTTGGCTAGGTTTAATTAATCTAAACGAAATTACCTTAACTTTCAGTGGATCTTGCTCAGATCATATTAATAATATTGTCAAATTTGCCTTTGAACCTGTCGGGTACCTCAAAAACTGTAAGCCCATATTTACAAATAAAGTCTTAATAAGATTTACATTAACTTACATTCGGACAATACTAGAATATGGATCAGACGTGTTGTCATCATGTACCATTATTGGCTCGAAAACAAGAAGAAAAATGTACAACTTGATGCAGCTAGACTAGTAGTTTCTGGTTTGCCAAAGTATGGTAATACTGAAAGACTTGCGGAAAGAAGGGATACAAGGAACATCTGTACCTTTTAGAAAATTATCAACAATCAATGTCATATGTGCATTACTGGTTTGCATCCATCTTATATCCATGATACAACTACATTGAATCTAAGAAATTCTGACAATCGTGTTCAACTTTGGTATCGCACTTGATTGTTTAAATTTTTTCCTCATCTATGATAAGCATTTAGAATGAACTACCTTTTCCTACAAGAAATAGTCCAACTATTAAACCTTGCATAGGAGCCAAATATCTCAGCCCCCTCTTATTTTAGCCTGTGGCAAAATCGGTTTGAGACATAAATGCAGTATTCTCATGAACGATCTCTTTTCGAGCTAACATAATTACTGATCCATCTTGCTTGTGTGTGAACACTTCAGTTTCCAAGGCAGGGGCGGGACAAAGATTATGTTAGTGGTCATCAATTAAGCACTTTTTGAGGTTCGTTGATATTCAGTTCAACTTTACTTTCAAAAAGATCAGCACATATGATACTATCTAAAACAAAAAAAAAATAATGTCTATAATTGCTACTTTATGATCCCGTGCTTTATTGTAAATGGTGATACGCTATTGCGCTTTCAATGAAAGCAATTAATATATAACCATTCAATTTTAGACAATTTTCTACGAAAAACATGGGAGTAAGCCTTAAAGTCCGAGGTGATCCGTATATTGAGCAGAGGCTGAACCAAATAGTTTCTGAGTGGCGTACCTATACATGGCGTGGAAGTTCAAGCAGAGCTAGTAGTCATGTTATCTCTAGTTCAAGTAAGACTTTTATTTAGTTTGAACTCTACCTCTTAATGTGCGAAGTTACTCAGAAGATGGTGTGAGGTGAATTTTCTGTTTTATTTATAAAGAATTTGTTTTGGCTGGATAATAATATGTCAAATCTGAAATTTCCATTATGTCCCTTTGGTCAAGCTTACTAGCGTTCGCTCTAATAAATTTTACTTGTGTTATGTATAAAGACGCTAGAAAATCATCGGCCTCTAGCCAGTCTTCTGCCTGTTTCAACGCCTAGTTAGCATTCTGAAACTCCTGTCAATGGTGTGCGAAAAGGACCAAAAGTGACATAGTGGTTATCCAATATTAAATCGTGTTTAACCGTTACCTTTTTTTAAATTATTGTTTACCGCTTTTAGATAGCGCTTCATAGCTTATACGAAGCAGTTAATCGCTTTTAAAGAGACATTTCTGGCTAAAATTAGCAGTTAACCTTTATATTTGGTAAATACCAATTAATGACTATCACAAGGCGGTTCACCGCATTTAAACAGCTGCACATTTGTATATTG
The DNA here is from genome assembly GCA_029931535.1 of Margaritifera margaritifera. Taxonomy (NCBI): domain Eukaryota; kingdom Metazoa; phylum Mollusca; class Bivalvia; order Unionida; family Margaritiferidae; genus Margaritifera; species Margaritifera margaritifera. Next base: position 421,655 of record JAQPZY010001388.1, read on the forward strand.
GTAAGGAAGCAAAAATCCATCCAATGACATAAATCTCGGTACAAGTATTACAGTAATGGATGTAGAAAACATTGAAACCAGATCCAAAATCTATTGATATTGCTTGTAGGATGTAGAAAACATTGAAATCAGATCCAAAATCTATTGATATTGCTTGTAGGATGTAGAAAACATTGAAACCAGATCTAAAATGTATTGATATTGCTTGTAGGATATAGAAAACATTGAAACCAGATCTAAAATATATTGACATTGCTTGTAGGATATAGAAAACATTGAAACCAGATCTAAAATATATTGACATTGCTTGTAGGATATAGAAAACATTGAAACCAGATCTAAAATATATTGATATTGCTTGTAGGATGTATAAAACATTGAAACCAGATCCAAAATTAGGATATAGAAAACATTGAAACCAGATCTAAAATATATTGACATTGCTTGTAGGATATAAAAAACATTGAAACCAGATCTAAAATATATTGACATTGCTTGTAGGATATAAAAAACATTGAAACCAGATCTAAAATATATTGACATTGCTTGTAGGATATAGAAAACATTGAAACCAGATCTAAAATATATTGACATTGCTTGTAGGATATAGAAAACATTGAAACCAGATCTAAAATATATTGATATTGCTTGTAGGATGTAGAAAACATTGAAACCAGATCCAAAATTAGGATATAGAAAACATTGAAACCAGATCCAAAATTAGGATATAGAAAACATTGAAACCAGATCTAAAATATATTGACATTGCTTGTAGGATATAGAAAACATTGAAACCAGATCTAAAATATATTGACATTGCTTGTAGGATATAGAAAACATTGAAACCAGATCCAAAATTAGGATATAGAAAACATTGAAACCAGATCTAAAATATATTGACATTGCTTGTAGGATATAGAAAACATTGAAACCAGATCTAAAATATATTGATATTGCTTGTAGGATGTAGAAAACATTGAAACCAGATCCAAAATTAGGATATAGAAAACATTGAAACCAGATCTAAAATATATTGACATTGCTTGTAGGATATAGAAAACATTGAAACCAGATCTAAAATATATTGACATTGCTTGTAGGATATAAAAAACATTGAAACCAGATCTAAAATATATTGACATTGCTTGTAGGATATAGAAAACATTGAAACCAGATCTAAAATATATTGACATTGCTTGTAGGATGTAGAAAACATTGAAACCAGATCTAAAATATATTGATATTGCTTGTAGGATGTAGAAAACATTGAAACCAGATCCAAAATTAGGATATAGAAAACATTGAAACCAGATCTAAAATATATTGACATTGCTTGTAGGATATAGAAAACATTGAAACCAGATCTAAAATATATTGACATTGCTTGTAGGATATAGAAAACATTGAAACCAGATCTAAAATATATTGATATTGCTTGTAGGATGTAGAAAACATTGAAACCAGATCCAAAATTAGGATATAGAAAACATTGAAACCAGATCCAAAATTAGGATGTAGAAAACATTGAAACCAGATCCAAAATTAGGATATAGAAAACATTGAAACCAGATCTAAAATATATTGATATTGCTTGTAGGATATAGAAAACATTGAAACCAGATCTAAAATATATTGACATTGCTTGTAGGATATAGAAAACATTGAAACCAGATCTAAAATATATTGATATTGCTTGTAGGATGTAGAAAACATTGAAACCAGATCCAAAATTAGGATATAGAAAACATTGAAACCAGATCCAAAATTAGGATATAGAAAACATTGAAACCAGATCTAAAATATATTGATATTGCTTGTAGGATGTAGAAAACATTGAAACCAGATCTAAAATATATTGATATTGCTTGTAGGATGTAGAAAACATTGAAACCAGATCCAAAATTAGGATATAGAAAACATTGAAACCAGATCTAAAATATATTGATATTGCTTGTAGGATGTAGAAAACATTGAAACCAGATCCAAAATTAGGATATAGAAAACATTGAAACCAGATCTAAAATATATTGATATTGCTTGTAGGATGTAGAAAACATTGAAACCAGATCTAAAATATATTGATATTGCTTGTAGGATGTAGAAAACATTGAAACCAGATCCAAAATTAGGATATAGAAAACATTGAAACCAGATCTAAAATATATTGACATTGCTTGTAGGATATAGAAAACATTGAAACCAGATCTAAAATATATTGATATTGCTTGTAGGATGTAGAAAACATTGAAACCAGATCCAAAATTAGGATATAGAAAACATTGAAACCAGATCTAAAATATATTGACATTGCTTGTAGGATATAGAAAACATTGAAACCAGATCTAAAATATATTGATATTGCTTGTAGGATGTAGAAAACATTGAAACCAGATCCAAAATTAGGATATAGAAAACATTGAAACCAGATCTAAAATATATTGACATTGCTTGTAGGATATAGAAAACATTGAAACCAGATCTAAAATATATTGATATTGCTTGTAGGATGTAGAAAACATTGAAACCAGATCTAAAATATATTGATATTGCTTGTAGGATGTAGAAAACATTGAAACCAGATCCAAAATTAGGATATAGAAAACATTGAAACCAGATCTAAAATATATTGACATTGCTTGTAGGATATAGAAAACATTGAAACCAGATCTAAAATATATTGATATTGCTTGTAGGATGTAGAAAACATTGAAACCAGATCCAAAATTAGGATATAGAAAACATTGAAACCAGATCTAAAATATATTGACATTGCTTGTAGGATATAGAAAACATTGAAACCAGATCTAAAATATATTGACATTGCTTGTAGGATATAAAAAACATTGAAACCAGATCTAAAATATATTGACATTGCTTGTAGGATATAGAAAACATTGAAACCAGATCTAAAATATATTGACATTGCTTGTAGGATGTATAAAACATTGAAACCAGATCTAAAATATATTGACATTGCTTGTAGGATATATAAAACATTGAAACCAGATCTAAAATATATTGATATTGCTTGTAGGATGTAGAAAACATTGAAATCAGATCCAAAATTAGGATATAGAAAACATTGAAACCAGATCTAAAATATATTGACATTGCTTGTAGGATATAGAAAACATTGAAACCAGATCTAAAATATATTGATATTGCTTGTAGGATGTAGAAAACATTGAAACCAGATCCAAAATTAGGATATAGAAAACATTGAAACCAGATCTAAAATATATTGACATTGCTTGTAGGATATAGAAAACATTGAAACCAGATCTAAAATATATTGACATTGCTTGTAGGATATAGAAAACATTGAAACCAGATCTAAAATATATTGATATTGCTTGTAGGATGTAGAAAACATCGAAACCAGATCTAAAATATATTGACATTGCTTGTAGGATATAGAAAACATTGAAACCAGATCTAAAATATATTGACATTGCTTGTAGGATATAGAAAACATTGAAACCAGATCTAAAATATATTGACATTGCTTGTAGGATATAAAAAACATTGAAACCAGATCTAAAATATATTGACATTGCTTGTAGGATATAGAAAACATTGAAACCAGATCTAAAATATATTGACATTGCTTGTAGGATGTATAAAACATTGAAACCAGATCTAAAATATATTGATATTGCTTGTAGGATGTAGAAAACATTGAAACCAGATCCAAAATTAGGATATAGAAAACATTGAAACCAGATCTAAAATATATTGACATTGCTTGTAGGATATAGAAAACATTGAAACCAGATCTAAAATATATTGACATTGCTTGTAGGATATAGAAAACATTGAAACCAGATCTAAAATATATTGATATTGCTTGTAGGATATAGAAAACATTGAAACCAGATCCAAAATATATTGACATTGCTTGTAGGATATAGAAAACATTGAAACCAGATCTAAAATATATTGACATTGCTTGTAGGATATAGAAAACATTGAAACCAGATCTAAAATATATTGACATTGCTTGTAGGATATAGAAAACATTGAAACCAGATCTAAAATATATTGATATTGCTTGTAGGATGTAGAAAACATTGAAACCAGATCTAAAATATATTGATATTGCTTGTAGGATATAGAAAACATTGAAATCAGATCCAAAATTAGGATATAGAAAACATTGAAACCAGATCTAAAATATATTGACATTGCTTGTAGGATGTAGAAAACATTGAAATCAGATCTAAAATATATTGATATTGCTTGTAGTAAAGGAACAGGTGGATTAGATGGTCCATAAATATATAAATCAACAGATAAATGAAGAAAGAACGAAGACAAAAGAAAGAAAGAAAGGGAAAGAAATTAAATACATGACTAAAACCGTGTACAAAATAACTAGATACTATATATTTATGACAGAAAATATTTGAAGGAAAATTAAAATTCGGTGGACAATAATATACATGAAATGATATGGTAAATTGATGTGTTTAAAATATACCACAATTAATCTATCTTATCATCAGATGGTGTAAGGCACACTCGATAATGTATGTCTTTTCAATAAATTACATGTATCTAAGACGGCAGCTATATGTGTCTAATCAACAGGAGAGGAAGATTGCAGTTTTCTTATAAAACAATTCACACCTAAATGTTAATGTCTTGTCTTGTGGAACGTTACAGCTATTGAAGTATTGAAGCAGTTTATTAACGTTATGGCTTGATCTGCTTCTATACTAAATCCTCACTGTTTAATTAACCATAACACTTGAAATTTTTAATATATTGTAATATCTCTGTCTGATTACGTGTAACACACCAGTTGAAATTGTTAATATGATTACGTATAACTCAACACTTGAAATTGTTAATATGAGGTAATATCTCTGTCTGATTATGTATAACTCACCAGTTGAAATTGTTAATATGATTACGTATAACACACCAGTTGAAATTGCTAATATGGGGTAATATCTCTGTCCGATTACGTGTATCACACCAGTTGAAATTGTTAATATGATTACGTGTAACACACCAGTTGAAATTATTAATATGAGGTAATATCTCTGTCTGATTATGTATAACTCACCAGTTGAAATTGCTAATATGAGGTAATATCTCTGTCTGATTACGTATAACACACCAGTTGAAATTGCTAATATGATTACGTGTAACACACCAGTTGAAATTGTTAATATGATTACGTATAACTCAACACTTGAAATTGTTAATATGGGGTAATATCTGTCTGATTACGTGTAGCACACCAGTTGATATTGTTAATATGATTACGTGTAACACACCAGTTAATATTGTTAATGTGATTACGTGTAACACACCAGTTGATATTGTTAATATGATTACGTATAACACACCAGTTGAAATTGTTAATATGGGGTAATATCTCTGTCCGATTACGTGTAGCACACCAGTTGAAATTGTTAATATGATTACGTGTAACACACCAGTTGAAATTATTAATATGAGGTAATATCTCTGTCTGATTACGTATAACTCACCAGTTGAAATTGCTAATATGAGGTAATATCTCTGTCTGATTACGTATAACACACCAGTTGAAATTGTTAATATGATTACGTGTAACACACCAGTTGAAATTGTTAATATGATTACGTATAACTCAACACTTGAAATTGTTAATATGGGGTAATATCTGTCTGATTACGTGTAGCACACCAGTTGATATTGTTAATATGATTACGTGTAACACACCAGTTAATATTGTTAATGTGATTACGTGTAACACACCAGTTGATATTGTTAATATGATTACGTGTAACACACCAGTTGAAATTGTTAATATGGGGTAATATCTCTGTCTGATTATGTATAACACACCAGTTGAACAGTCTCAAAAAAGAATTTCCTTTTGTTCTTCATTAACTCCTTATTCGGTCACGTGTGTGTAATTTCAATTATATATTTTTAGCAGCTTTCTATATCTTTATGTTGTATGGCTTTCTGCGGAATATATATATATATATATATATATATATATATAGAGAGAGAGAGAGAGAGAGAGAGAGAGAGAGAGAGAGAATTGTATTTGCAGATGAATAAATAATACAAACTTAATATGGAGGGAGCCTTTCAAATCCTTAACAATATTTACGTCTTATGACAGAGGAAACAATAGCCATCTCTCTCGTTTCCTCTCTCAAGTATTTGCTTTGATATACAGTACAGCTCACGTGATTTTTCGGAACCCCACGCATCGCGGTGGGGTACTTAATCCCCTCCACTCTAGCTCCGCGATAGCACTCCGTGGTGGAGGCATAAATTGGCATAAATACCTACAAATCACCACCGCGTTTCGGCAAGCACACCGATGTAATCTCCACCGTGGAGGGGCTAGTCAACATTACTGATTGACATCTGAACAGCCAATGAATGAAGACCACCTATGGAAAGACGGAGACGTCAAGAGTGATTTACAACCGGATACCATTTGAAGAATCAGTCGCTTTATTTCGATCATATTTGGACAATAAAAAAATTTATTTCAGAAGGCTTGTATATTCAGTACACATTACTGTTTATAAAAGGTTGATCGACTTCTTTTGCAATAAGTTTATGATTTTAATTTATTTCAAAGAAATATGAACAAACTTATGCACTGACTTGACGAGAAGCACACATTGCTGAGCTTCTGAAGCAGAATAAATTTATCATTTTGTTTCCAAAGGAAAGTAATTCTCTGACAATTAAAATCCAAATTGACATCCGCTTCTGCTTACCCCCCCCCCCCCCAACAACAACAAACCTAAAACACTGAATTTACACTGAAATGCAAACCGCGTCCTTAGTCTTTAAACAGTAACAGCAGAGTGACGAGGCTGAATATTATGACTTCATGTGTACTGTAAGGGACTGACCATTTAATATATGGGGTTTATATGTTGTTTTGTTTTTTTCGACCGGGATATTTTTTGTTCTTTAATCACAATATTTATTTATTTTAAGTGAAATATGGAACGGATTAACGTCTACTACAAAAATCAGAGAAAGACAATTGTTTTCATGCATTTACCCCCCCCCCTGGAAAATTCAATTGTCTCCCCCTAATAAAGACTTGACTTCAGCAGATGTTCTACAGAAATCAAGGCAGTGACCATTGTGAACACTGTTGTAAAATATTAACAAGGGTTTGCATCAAAGGATGATGTAAGTTTCAGCTTGGGAACAGTGTTTTTATCACACGAAGCCATCTGACTTAACGCGCGTTGTACTTTACAGCCGCAATTATGGTCTGGTCCTGCCATTAACAACGGAAGTTTGATAATTGTTATAATTAATCTGAACTCGGCTTATTACCGAAATGAAAAATAATATGGAAATTTCTAAACTCTGAGATGTTCTGAGATTTTAATTTCCAACAAGTTTAGAGCATTTTGCATGGATGTATTGTCTTCACGTGTATCCTATTATTTGCTCATTTTTCTACGGCGAAAATATAAAAATAAAATATACTCTTTTAATTATTTTTACGCAGATATTAAAGAATGCAGTTTCCTGTTTGTGACTGTTAGAGCCTTTGGTTATTGAGTGTGTTTCTGTGCCTCGTCCCGCCCTGATTTAAAAAAAATAATAAATATATCCCTTTTACTTCGGCGCCCCCCCCCCCCCCGCCCGAAAATTCCTGCGGATGCCCATGAACACACACACGACTTTAGAGCACGTGCTCGGGAGTTCCTGTGCAGTGGTGGGAAAATTTCTTTCTCTTTTGCTCCATAACGCTATAGTGTCTAGCACGTTATTACTTTTTTACCACTACTGAACATTTCCAGATTTCAGTTTGTGTACGTTGAGATTTATAATCAGTCAGATTTTAATATTTTAATTCTGGCGAGTGACTAAAAATGTCGACATGTCAAGCAGCGAAAAAGAAAAATTTTGGTTAACATTAATAAGCATTTTAGCGTTTTTTTTTAAACTCGCATTAGTGAAAAACTCTTCAAAACATAAGCAGAATCACGAAAAACTTTAATGGCAGGAACATCTTTTTGGCTTAGTGTGAATGAGGCGGCCGCAAATTGAAGAAAGCTAGGCAATCATGGAATACTTAAACTCTTACTGAAGCATGTACAACTCCCCCCCCCCCCCCCAAAAAAAAACAAACGGTTTTTAATAGTAATAGATTACAAAGACTTGCGCATTGGTGCTTTGGATTCCATATTTTATGAGAGAGAGAGAGAGAGAGAGAGAGAGAGAGAGAGAGAGAGAGAGAGGGAGGGGAACTTTACTAAGAAGAGTTAATGATCTAAAATTATTCATCTTATTTTTCTGTATTATGCAATAGGAAAACGAACAGAAAAGAAAAAGTTAAACATTAATTTCATCTGATGCGGAAGTTTGTCAGGTCAATGGCAAAGAAAACAAACCCGCAGAAGCACTGCTGTTGTACTTTTAGGTTTACAGTTAGCACATGAAATTAACACGTCAATATCAGCAGTGCTGATGGCTTCTCTTGTGCTAGGTTACTTGCACGTGTCAACTACATGTATCTAGGATGACCTTTTGCGGCCATTTGTGATTTTAAAAAAACCCGCTACTTTGGTAATTAATGCAGATTAGTACAGTTTAAAATAAAATAACGATGTGAAATCTTAATAATGCTTTATTTAAGCAATTGGATGTCAGAAAAAATCGTACAATATGTGAATGAGTACTCATGGATGGAGTAACCATCGGAACTTGAGCGATTTTGTTTCACTTCAGTCAGGTATGACTGCAGTTTTGTTATTAATTTATTCGATGTTTATCGTTCTTTTCATTGCAGTTAGTACAATATCACTGACTTTCATATGATCATTAAAATTTTGTATTGAGTTTACTGAAAAAGAAATAAGGATATGAATGCATGTTTAGATTCCGATAACACAGTATTAAAGAGAAAAAAAATAGATTCATTGCGCAAAATGTAGTATTAATACAGTTTGTGAGGCATTGTCATTACGTTATCATCATCTAAAATATGATTTGGCACTATGTATCATATATTATCTTCGTTAGAACAAGGAAATATTTATAATTAACTGAATTACTATGTTTTTTCAGTATCAAAAAGTTAGCAAATTGCTCCCCAGAGGGATAACGAAGTAGATAAATCGGTGCCCCCCCCCCCACCTCTCGTCTCTCTCTCAACCTCTGCTTGCATGTGTGATAAACAGTAAACTACGCCCATATTATCGAGACCACGTCCGCTCCGCGGTGGTGATCGGATGCGACTCCGCGAGAAAGCGTGGTGTGCAGGGCTATTCTCCGCGACAACTCCATCAGGATGCGTGGAGTGATGGTGGAGGGGTTTTTCTTAATCCTCTCCACTCACTCTCCACCCCCACCGCGATGCGTGGGGTTCCGAAAAATCACGTGAGCTGTACTGTACAATGATAGATAGTAGTACTTGGTAAACTTAGTCTTCTATGGATCAACATGCCACGTCATCGTATATGCAATTTTATATTTTCCTATATGCCCGCCTAAAGCTGTCTTCTGTGATGAAATTTACTACGACTAAAAACCCGAATTCGTCTCGTCTGTTTAAACGTTTCCTCCATATTAAATTTTGTATTGGTTATTCTTACTCCTAAAAACATTTATTACATTTCGAATGCTGAGTACACAATTCAATATTTCGGTGAGAAAAAAAAATCTATATAAAATCCATTTGTAATGCCGTACTTTAAAATAGCGGTGAACTGTTTTGGGGTCACTCCAAAATTACCGGTTACCGCTTTTTAATACCTGTTAACTGTTACATTTTATGACTGAACCAGTAATTTTAGCTGTTTATAGCTTTTAGACAGATGCTAACTGATATTTTATTGGTTAACCGCAACATTTTAGCAGTGAAGAGATATTTAAAAGCGGTGAAGCGCTTTATGAAAGCTCTGAACCAATATGTGAAAGCTTTATATCCAGTAGCTGTCGTTTGACACTTACCAGTTTACCGCTATTATTTTGCGATTCGACGCAATTATTTTGTGATTCGACGCTTTTAATAGTCATTCGTCGTTTTTAAATAGGAGCTAACTGCTTCGAAATAACGGTTAATGGCTAAAAATCAGCGATTCGCGAGTATACTTGACAAAGTACTGGTTAACTCCTATCTAAAAGCGGTTTATTACATTTAAATAGCGGTGAATCGGAGTCTTGAAAACGGATTAAAACTCCAGTCAATCAGATAACTCGTTTTATGCATTGCATTAATTGATGTCGACAACATGAAATAGATCGAAAAGGATGATATATTGCTTATGTTAAATGGCAATGGTGGATAAACATGTGCATCAATCAATCAATACACAAAGAAAGTAAGAAATAAACAAAGAAAAGAAAAGAAAATTTAATAAAAGACGCAAGGAAATAAAAAGATTCATTTGTACATTCATTTACTCATTACTTCATTCTGAATCAACCAGAAGACACAGAAGAATAATATATCGGTCATTAATTGAGGAAAGAAAGCAAGTCACAATGGACAAAGTTGAATCTGTCAGTAATTGAGAAATAAAGTAAATACATGAAGAAATAAATAACTAATTATTTATTTATGATGACAACAAATGAACTTGAAAGATAATTTATAAAACGATCTAAAAAGTTAACATGAAATGAAAATGGGAAAATTGCTTTGTTTAAAATGTACCACATCTAAGAAATCTTATCATGAGAATGTGATGTTTGTCTTTGCAGCAAATTACAGTTACCCAGCGCAACAATCATTTGTCACAAACCAACAGGTCAGAGAGGCTGCAGTTAATCAGTCACCGAATGTCAGTCAAACACGTGCCAATACTCATGGACCTACGATCAGTACTAACTCTAAAAAAGGTACTATGCATTACATTATCACATGCACAATGGTAAGCTTGCCAGACATTCAGGTGTTATATCTGTAACCCAGGTGACAGGCATGATATAACATACACTAATTCAAATAGGCATAACTTCCACATTTTTCAAAAATTCTTTATTGAAATTTTCAGTATATACATACTAGTTCATATTGGTGTAATTGTTGAATGAAACAAATTTGCTTTTGTATGATGTGGTATGCTAATGACTAGGCGTGGTTATCTTGGCCTGGCGATTGGTTGATTTTTTTATGATAAAACAATTCACACTAAGATGTTAAGGTACGTTAAGGCTGAATCTATTTGGTAACAGCTTATAGCTTTACCCGCCTGTATATTAAATCAGCACATTTAGCTAAACATAATACTTGAATTGTTATTATATGGTAATATCTCTTTCTGATAGCATGTATCATTATATGGTAATATCTGATAACATGTAGCAGTATACAGTAATATCTCTTTCTGAAAACAAGTAACATTATACGGTAATACCTGATAAAATATAACATTACACCGTAATATTTCTTTCTGATAACAAGTAACATTATACGGTAATATATCTTTTGATAACAAGTAACATTATACGGTAATATATCTTTCTGATAACAAGTAACATTATACGGTAATATCTGTCAGATAACAAGTTACATTATACGGTAATATCTCTTTCTGATAACAAGTAACATTATACGGTAATATATCTTTCTGATAACAAGTAACATTATACGGTAATATCTGTCTGATAACAAGTAACATTATACGGTAATATATCTTTCTGATAACAAGTAACATTATACGGTAATATATCTTTCTGATAACAAGTAACATTATACGGTAATATCTGTCTGATAACAAGTAACATTATACGGTAATATTTGTCTGATAACAAGTAACATTATACGGTAATATCTGTCTGATAACAAGTAACATTATATGGTAATATCTCTTTCTGATAACATGTATCATTATACGGTAATATCTGATAACAGATAACATTATACAGTAATATCTCTTTCTGATATCATGTAACATTATACGGTAATATATCTTTCTGATAACATGTCACATTTTATGGTAATATCTCTATTTTGATAACATGTAACACACCAATTCAGTAGTCTTAAGAACAATTTCTTTATGTTTTAAACTTCACTCGACCTTTATGTCGCTCTCTCACACTGCAGCTTTGAAATACAATTATTGGTATTAGTACTAGGTAAACTTAATGTTCCTTGGATGAACATGCCACGCCATTCAATATGTAGTTTTCTGTTTTCTCATATGTCCCATAAAGTTTTGTTCTGTGACGAAATTTACTAAGAGTACAAACACGTATTCGTCTCCTCTGTTGTTAGGCGTAATCATTGCTCGTAGATTTTAAAGCTTTACCCCATATTATTTCTTTAATACCTATTATTCCTCTTTCATATTTTTTTTAATGCAAAGTACACAATGTGGCATCTATATTTGTTTCCATTACGAAAAATGAGATAATTTAAATTTTGGAATGTTGTACTTAATACTTCAAAACCCTGCTTGTATCACCCTTTCTGATTGGTTGCAAGATAGCTCTTCATCTCTTTCAGATAGCGGTGAACCACTGTAAAGTACTGTTAAGTGTTAGTTTGATCGCGGTGAGCCGCTTATTATACTCCCACTATGAGGCTTACTGATATTTGTATGTTGTCCGTCCGTCTCTCCGTCCATCCGTCATTCTGTTCGCTATTTCATTTCTGCACAATAACTCGAGTTCTCCATCATCGGCAGTTACCAAACTTTGTAAGTTTCTTGCATTTGGTGCAAGGAAGAAGCTTAAAGATTTCACAGTCAAAAGATCAAAGTCTCGATTACAGGGACTGAAAGGAGGAACTTTCCACACAATAGCTCCATTTGTATACCACATGCCTTGGCACAAACATTTAAAATGAATTTTGGATTTGAGATAAGAAAGATGCCTAATGATTGGAGTCCAAAGGTCAAGGTCAAGGTAACTCTAAGAAGATAAAAGGTTTCTGCAGGATATCTTGAGTTCTTTATAACCTATTTTGATACAACTTTGTGGATTGCTTGCATTTATAACAAGGAAGACAGTTTTTATTTTGGGATCAAAATGTCAAACGTCAAGGTCACAGTGATTGCAAGAAGACAAAATTATTTCCTAAAAACTAAAGTTCTTTTCTGCATGCCTTGACTAAATTTGTGTAGCTGGTTCGCATTTGATACATGGACCATCCATTTTCATAATGGGGTTTAGATATTAAAGGTTAACGTCAGAGAGACTCCAAGAAAGAGAACGATTTCCACAAGATAACTCGAGTCCTATGCCACAAACCATGACCAAACTTTGTGGATAGCTTGCATTTGAGACAGAAAAGGCACCTGCATATTTTCGGGTCAAAGGTCAAAGATATAATTCTGACCCTTTTCGTACACCATACCTGTCTACTTAAACCAAAACGTCTCCTCAGTTTCCCACTTCGTCAATACAAAGCGCACGCGTCTAACAGAAATGGCTTAAAATGACTGTTCACATATTTTTATTGAATTGTGACACAGGAAAGCCGGTAGACAGCTATCTACCCTTCAGTACGACATAACAAGTTGTGAGCTTTGTATTAACTACACAAGTGTGAAGTGAATTTGTAGCAAAGGTATGGCGCTAAGATGATAAAAAAAAATTTAATCCTACTTTTGTCCCGACTTTGACCGTATGTTGCTGCTGGTGCATGCGTGGTTGCTCCGTGCACAATAGGAAAGAAATAAACAAACCAGTACGTGTATCCTTGCAAACATTGATATTCGCCTAAAGTCGAGACAGATGTAGGTTGCTCTTTCGGTACAACGAGTAAATGTTGTAATCTTCTGAATACCCGATGTTTGTTATGGTACACTTTAAAATGGTGTAATTAACGGAAACTTCGTAACTTTATCAGACCCATTGAGGGCTAGCACGTATATCTTGGAACTTTTATATCAAAATTCATTTAAAAATATGTAAACAGTCCCTTTAAAATTAAGCCTTTGGTTTTGTATACATAGATAAATTTCTTGCACAAAGCTCTTCATTAAAATGCACGGAGCCCTTGAAAAAAATGACGTAGAGGATGAAAGTGGTGGAATAGATTCTGCAGAACTTAAGAACATACTTTTTAAAATTCTAAAACTGATACTCTCTTTTTATGTATTTTATATACACTGTTTATATTTTTATTTAAATAAACTTGTGACTTTCTAAATAACTGAATTGTATCTATTTTCAGAAGATGACAGATGGTGCATAATTTTGTAAATGAAAGGCATCATAAAGAGAATGACATGAACAATCTACACACAGTGACATAGATGAACAGCTTTTGAAATTTACAGTTCTGTTATGCGAGTTTACATGTATTACCTGGCTTTCTTGTCTTGAGGTTGTGATGAATCCCATTAATTGATGTATATAATTATGCTATGAATTATTTCTTTTGTAATTACAAAAATATCATTTCATTTCATATTGTACACGTTTTTACTACAAGCTAGATATTACTTACAACTAGAGCAAAAGAAAGGGAAGAAAAGTTAAAATGTGAATAAAGATGACGATAAATATCTCAATTTGCACAACGTCGTTCTATATACACCATTACATGATGTGCTACACTGCTAGATGTACAACTAATTGACTACCAGATTATGTAATGCGAACAGCATTAAAATTTCTGCTGAGGCTCAGATGAACCAAAAGAGTTAGATATTACGTTTTATTTCTAGAAATTATGTGACAAACAACTTAATGGTGGCGGAAACTCTAAAAGCTGCTTCGAACTAAACTTTGATGGAGAAGTAGTACACAATCCACAAGAGATAGCTAAATTATTTGCTAATTTTTTTAAACACCTAAACACCTGAGATTAAGCCAGTCTCAAGCGATAGAATAACTCAAGAGACAGATCTTATATACTGAGCTTTTAATCAAAACTTTACTGAAATGGCAGCATCATTAAACAACTTAAGTTACGGAAAAATATGATCTTGACAGCTACAGGGCTGTATCTTTAATACATGGTACAAAACAAAATGCAAAATGTTTCAAATAATTAACAGCAGGACTTCCAAAAGTGACTGACTCGCACAATGGCACCTTTTAACTTACATGAAGCTATCTTCACTAACCTGGAATTAGAATTAAAAGTCTATGTCCCATTTTTTGAACACAAGGAAAGAATTCATATGGCATGAGGGACTTTTTTAAAGCTTGCCCTATTGGAAATTACTGGCAAACTCTTCACTGTAATAAATGAATCCTACTCTAATATCTATAGCATTGTTGCTATAGATAGTTTTCATATGACGTCATCACATTTGGCACTCTCAGATCATCCGCCATTTTGAAGGGCATGCTATGGTCAAGTGACTTAATGTTGTGTGTATTTCTTTGTTGACAAAAGCAACCTATTTATCGTAAAATATGGCAGGTCAAAGCGAAACATCGACACAAGGGACAAGCAAAGTGGATTATATTGATACACTTGACTCGAGAACCCGAGAAAGGTACACAGAAAAGGTGAAACTTTGTGGAAAATTATCCGTACAAAATCTGAGCTTCAGAATGGCACACTGACGTTTCAGAATTGCCAGACATTTCTTATCCCGACATTGTGAATTACTTAGTGACAGATCAAAGTGCATATACTTTTCAGGACTTAAAGACACACAAGTCACTCGAATCAAACAACTATTTTGTTTGTGGATGGGTTAGAGAGGTTCGCCAGCGAGTTGAAAATGAACATTGTTTGGTGACTGGACGTGTAAGTACAACTACTCCATGTTCTTTCTTTTTAGATAATAACCTTGACAGTTTGTCAGTATTTATTGTTGTATTGACGATCTTAAGAATTCAGAATTTTACTGCAGGATGGTCAATCATACCAGAACCAGCGAAGGCAGTTGTACCCCACCAACCGTTATGTCCAAAAATGAAGATGTACTATAGCCTTCTTTTTGGTTTAAAGTGAGTCTTCAAAAGCTATATACAATAGCTATTTGTAACTATCAACCAACATGAATATTAAGCGAAACAAAATAAAAACTATGCAAAAGAATGTCGCATTTCATTTTTGTTGGCTCAATATGGTACTCTTTTTATTAGTAATGTTTTTTTAACTGCAAGGAGCAATCTCAGACTAACTGAGTCAAGTGAGTTGCAAGGTGCAATCTCAGACTAAATGAGTCAAGTGAGTTGCTCCAGCTCATAGCCATCTTATTTTTGTTTTTGTGTGAGTAAAAATGTTTCAGTCCTTTTCTTTAAATTAAAGGTTCAACATTCTCAGAAAATGAATGCACTCCCCTTCAACCATGATTGATCGCTTCACCAAATGGCAAGATATTGCCCGCACATTGCAATTGTATGGCTGCATTGGGTGGGGTCTGTAGTCATTTTGGAGCTCTGCTTTTTGCAATTGAGGCGACAGTGAAAATAAGAAACTTAACAACAGTAACAGAAGAGAAAGCATACTGGCTTCTTCCGGCAAAAATGCAGAAAAAAGACTATAGACCTGTCAGGGAAATTGATTTCACCGGTGCTAAGACCCAAAAAATGGATTTTGAATGACAAAATTGATAACGCATGTAAAACCACACCTATTACACATGTGACACCTTGCATTAGGAGAACGCATTCAACAACTGAAGTACCGGGCTTCATCCGATGAACTCTGTAAATTCTTTAATGATATTAAACTGTCAGGAACAAAACCAGCCATTTTGTCCCTTATACCAGAGTTTTCTACAGAGTATGTCCCTACAGCGATGAGTAAAAAGTACCCTGTAGTGCTCAATGATTTAGAAGATCAAAACTGCTTTGATATGGGAAATGAAGAATTAGTGAAACATTGCGAAAAGGCAGCATCTGACATTAGCGTATCAACAGAAGAATCAGCTCATGTGGAAATGATAACTAAAACTCAGTCCAGCTGTAAAGAGTGGCATAGGTTCCGTGCTGGCCGTATCACTGCGTCAAGGCCGAAGGCTGTATGCAGAACATCAATTTAGCAGCCATCACAGTCTCTCATCAAGAGTATTTGCTACCGACATGTCAACAAATTCACAACATCTGCTACAAAATGGGGATGCGATCATGAGAGAGTTGCGATTGAAATGTATGTTAATGAAATGTCGGTCTTGCATGACAATTTTGAAGTTGCAGAAAGTGGACCTGTTATTAACCACAAATTCCCATACATGGGTGCCTCTCCGGACTCTATTGTTAAATGTGACTGTTGTGGTGATATTGCATAGAAGCCAAATGCCCGTACTGCTTTAGAGACAAGATATTAAAAGACTGTTTGGACACACAATCATGTCTAGAGAAAGTAGAGGGAAAGCTACGACTGAAAAGAACGCATGCCTATTACTATCAGGTTCAGTGCCAGATATTTATTTGTGAGAAAGACTACTGTAACTTCCTTGTTTGGACGGAAAATGACTTTTATTATGAAAGGATTGAACCTGACGAGGAGTTTTGGGGTATTAGTTCAGAAAAGGCTAAGCAGTTCTTTGAAAAAGTAATAATTCTAGAAGTACTTATCAAACCCAGCAAGAATTGAACATTGTACTGTATTATCTGAACAATCGACACAATCAAATGCTGATCCACGTGACAACCAGGAAGGCAGAGATGTAATTTGTTTATGTCAAACACTGTATGACCCTGATGGTGATTCGGTCATAGGCTGCGACAATGAGAATTGCCCCTACAAGTGGTTACACTACAAATGTGTCAACTTAAAGCGAGTTCTGAAGGGAAAATGGTATTGCACAACATGTCGCTCTTTGCCGGAATTTAAGAAAAGGGGAATCGAGTCAAAAAGTTGAAAAAAAATTGTGCCAAAGAAGACTTATTCTAACCATTATTACATGTACGTGTTTGATTAAGCTAGTTTATGACCATGCCTTCTTATTTCATTTGAATGTACATCAATCTTTTATCATATGACATCTTGTGTGCCATTAAATTTTCATGTATATTGTGAAATCATAAAATTAAGCAAGTGTTAACTTTTGAGTATTCAACGCTATAAATTTTTTTAGTGATGTGGTGGTGGTGGTTTAACACTATTATTTATCAGGTTCAATAAAATGTCTGTAAGAACATAAAAGTATCTTTGCCGTTTATTTCATATCACTGTTATTACTCTTTCTCTCTCTCTCTTTCTCTCTCTCTCTGCGAACTTATGGATGTAGAATACTGAGGATTGGCTGATGTGCCGTGAAACCCTATAATACATACATTTATACATACACACTCTTTCTCTCTCTCTCTCTCTCTTTAGAACACTCAACTGCTGCATACTATGCTAGCCTGGCGTCTGAAAATAAAATCCATTAGATCAGAAACAAATCTAAATGTGTTCAAAACAAAATCGTAATACCATTATCTCAAAAGGCAGTTTTCATTGCAAATATTGAAATACATGAACTCCAATATATTCTATTCATACATATCATGTACACTTTGTGCTTTTTTACTTAATGTATTTAAGCATGTTTTACTATTTTTGTTGTTGTATTTTTTGGTATTTATAATAGTTTGTTCGTCCTGAGGGTCTCGGGGGAGAATAGTATATTACAACTAAGTTACCCTCATAAAATAAAGTATTTATTATAAACAGTACAATTATCACAGAACAACACAATTATCAGTAGTGAAACTCTAAAGGGAAATATAGGCAGCTGTGGATTACATAATGATAAAAGTATTGAATTCCATTTTATTTCCTTATGCCACAGTATGTGATACAGCTTGCCAGTGGTTCTCTCTGGGCAGACTTCCTTAACCAATATACAATACATGTACTGCGGATATCCTGTTTTGTGCTGAAAATGTTGTTAAATGAAAAACTATCCATATTAATAAAAATGACTATAATTCAACCAAATATATTCACTGTTACCGGTATATAATCACCAGATCTAATGCTCTGCCATATCTTAAGGGCAGCAGTAACAACTAATTTACATCCTGTAATTCTCATTGCATCATTCAACTAATGGGGATGTCACGTGGCTGCCCAAGATCAGTATGATTTTGCTTGTTTGTATGAGTACTTTACCGCACCTCAGCACAATAGTGGCTATATGGTGCCAGCTAAAGGCACATGTTCAAAATATGTTAACATAAATTGCACAAAAAACCATGAAGATAAACCCTTTCAAATAGATGTAAATGTGAAGTGCAAAAAGACAAAATATAAAACGTATGGTAATACTGTGTACAAAATAAGGACAATGCAAATATTTTCCATAATTTATTCACTGAAGAGCTCAATATAACAAACAAAACATAGGTAATTCTAATGCTTCAACTTTTGTCAATCGAAATGTTTAAAGCAGAAAAACTTGTCTTCTATTAGAATGACAAAATAATTTTGTTAATTATGCTTCTCTTTAGTTTCATCTACATTTATTGCAATTTATTCTAGACCAAATGATCATTGGTTTGATATAACAGTTTGAACATGAATCATATTTCACCACACGTTCAATTAAAAGGCACAACCGATTCATTAAGGTTTGTTAATGCACAGCACATGGTAACAATCTTGTCTAATACTGGAATGTCACCATCACTACTCATGACATAGTCTATTGGCAATGTACCCCGGAGTATGTATATTTATTCCTTAACTGGCCAATAACCCTCTCAACATGTATTCTTAGATGAGCAATTTTTCTGGTTTACTCCAGTTCTAAAGGTTAAAGTTGAGATTTCCCTTTTGTAAAGGTAGGAATCCTACACTTTCCTGAATATCAAAACCACGGTCGGCTATAACAATATCTCCAAGATTCAGTTTGTCTAGGAAACCGGAGTTTTCAGTGATACATTTGTCACTTGCACGACCACCCCAAGCTTCTGACAAGAAAAAAAAAAACTCCCTGTGGGGTAACACCAATGAAGAATTTGACCGTGTTATGATGTTTATAAGATGACCATGTACTGGCTCTAGCATGGAGAGATTAGATGGTCGTTCAATGAATATCTCGAAGCAGTTGATAATTATAGCAACTTTTAACCCAAATGAGGTTCAGAATGCCATATGCATAGTCTGGCGCAGCTGTTCCCATTCTGGCCAGAAAATTAAAACATTCAGTCTTAAAAACATCACATTTATCACGGCTAAAAAAACCTCTATATACAGTTCTCTTTGACACACTGAACCGGTAAGCTAAATCCTGCACAGGTATATTCAACCTCAGTTTCATCAAAATTAGAACCAGTTTCTGAAACTTGGAAGGAGTAGACCTTTTCGAGTCACTTATTTAGTCCTCCAACAAGTGATACACTGCCATCAGAGTTAGAAATGATGATAACCCTGTGTAATATTTAATTTTCTCAGTATTGCCTCTGAATGAATCCTCGGAAATCTCACTTTCTGCTTTCCGACAACTGAGCTCAAGGTTTTCTAATGTCTGTCTATATAGTTCATCCATAACAAGTTCATTTAGTTTTGGTTGATTTTCAGTGCTATCATTTTGAACCACATCACCTCCTAAATCAAGCCTACCAGAAAGCTGAACATGACACGTAACTTTAGAATCATTGGATTAACAAATGTTATCATGGTCATGCTCAGTAACAGTGGCGGACAAGTTCAACAATATCAGTGCTGCATTGTGCGTTTCCTTCTTCTTCTTACGTTCTGACATTCTGTGATATATGTCACTGGTCGGTTTTGCACTCTCATACCCAAGTGATATTGATGGGGCCCAGTCCGGATTTGTTTCGTCATAAAGTGCTGCAGGTTGACCTGAAAAACACACAAATCTTCCTCTTAAAACAAAAACAAACAAAAATTGATGCATATTTTTTGTGTGACTATATTTGAAATCAGAAAATAAAGAATAACTTGATTTTGTTACTGTTACATGCAAAGAATATTTTCATATCAAACCTTCATGACGAAACGTGAAAGCAAAATTATTTTGTTGCAATCTGTAGAAGAACAAAACAAAATTATTTAGTTACAGCAAGTGCCAGTATGTACAGTAACAATAGCATTTTACTTTTTATGATATTAGTTTCTTAAAAAGGAAGATAAAAACTATTTTTGACATACCCGTTATGAAATGATCCGAGCATATCCTGGTATACTTAGTCGGTTCTAAGTTAGCCCGGTTGAATCGTGCCAGTCATATTGATTGCCGTTTCTCACTCAGCGGTTGTGTTTTTTTCGCCCTGATTTTTAATTACATATGGAATAGAATAGAACGATTTACTGTTCTGGTTAGATCTATTATGACAGCCAACAACACTGCAGGTGTTAACCATTTTGTGACCAGAGTGAAGTCACTACGATGCATTACCGTGATTTTCATCTGTTTGTTTGCCCATACAAATGGCGGACTGAAGTGAACAGCGCGCAGCTGCTGATCGATCGGAAACAATCTATACATGGGACTAAATCTGAACATCTATCAATCAGGTAGGTTGTTTTCCAGGGTGGTGTTCTTTCTAAGTTTCTCTGCGTTGTACATATGAATGATATGTTAAAGTTCCTGGAAGATTCCATATTACGACTAACTGCAGGATGAATTCCTTGTGGAAACACTGCGTTAGCTGATTATATCACTTTTATATCGACAACCAGTGCTCATTTACAAGCAATGCTCGATTTCGTTCACTTTGTATTATGTAACCTGGAATTTTATAATCAATGAGAATAAGAGTTGTATCATTGTTTTCGAAGGAAACAGATTGAAGAAAGATTGCAATTTCAAGTGTAAAATTGGTCGGAACACTGTTCAGATTTCCGTATCAACGGAACAAGCAAGTATCCCTATCAGCTCTGAAATAAGCTGCCTAGTAAAAATAGAAGAGGCATGTTTCAAAGGAAGAAAACTAATATATTCTCTTATCAGGATGGGGCAAACGTCGTGTAAATTAAACCACTTAACTACTGTAGGCCTATAACAGAGCATTGTTATTCCATCAGCGTTTAATGGTTGCGAAGTGTGGTGAAAAATTCAATCGAAAGACATTATATATATTTCAGCATCAATTTCAACGTAAGGCCAGGTCTAGAATGAGCGTAAACATGCTTGGACTCAATAGACATGTTGCAGAAATTGACAAGAGAAAGCTCGATTTCTTTTGAAAATTATGTGATATTCCTGCGACTACGTTTATCTAAAAGGAATTTTATACCATCCTTTGCAGAAATGACCGCATGAACCAAAGGGATTTTGTTCCGTGTATATATATATATATATATATATATATATATATATATATATATATATATATATATATATATATATATATATATATATATATATATATATATATATATATATATATAATATTATCATACAGGTTAGGGAATTTTAATTCGTACTCTAAGGAGATTCGAACCAGGATCCGCGGGTTACAGCACTTATCGCTTTGCCTGTAAGCACCAATCTCCGTAGAGTACGAATTAAAATTCTCTAACTTGCATGATAATATTATTTATTCGTATTTAGAAATATCTGCTAATGTTATCAAGCATTCTCCGGTAGATCAAGGGATAGTACTTTCCACTCGGTTTGGTGTACATTTGTAATTATATATAAACATATATATATAATTCTCCACATATATGACTTTAAAAACTTTATTGATATTTTTGTACAAGGTAAGACATTGACCACTAAGAAAGAATGAAAGCGCATTATACAGAACACCATAAATAGATACGAGAATAATATAATATATTAGTTCTCAACCTGGAAATTTGTGTATTTTGTACCTCATCTGTATGTTGAGTTGGATAATAAAATAATTATTAATTGATCTATAGATAACGCCATCAAGATTAGGATAATATAAGACATATCAGCGTTTGGCACGTACAACGAATGATTTTGATCTGGACATTGGAATTAATGTCTTCTAAATTGATTGTGTTAGTCGGGATGTGCTTGGTACAACTAGTTACTGGGTAAAGAATGACCATATTGCCTTTCTTCCAAAGAGGGAAGGTTGTAGTGTTTGCCGAATTGCCGGAGCCATTCCTCATCGAGCAATACTGCAACGGTACAGCCCCACAGGATCACACCAAATAAATAAAGCAGTCTGTATTCTCGTTTATGTATGTATGAGTTGGTATATTTACAAATGTAATTGTACGTCACTTTCCCGTTATTCTCATATCTGTCTATATTATCTATGTTTTTATTAATCTCCTAATGGAAGAAATAAAGATGAATGATGATAATGAAACAATATCATTATTACTCTGCTTTCCACAAAATATCCTAATCCACCAGGGGTGCGTTTTGCGCTACGAACATTAAATTGTTTCACCCTTTAATTATTATTCTGGTGTGTTGGTTACATTGGTTATCATAAAAACAAATGTATCGAAGTTTATACTGCACCTCAACCAAGGTCACTATAAATCATAAGTGGTGATTTAAGCCTAACCCTATTTCTGGTCATAAGCGCCACAACATACCCTCAGTATACAAAGATTGACATGTCATATACACGTGTTGAGAAATTGGAATTTATAGATTAAGTATGGTCTCATAGTGTAACGAAACCACTCTTCTTTGCATTAAATCTTCGTGTAAGATTTTTATTTTGCTGAAATTGTGAAAAGTGATATTTGCTACATAGTTTATAGTGTATGAAGCGCTTTGGATATATTACCACTACATAGCGAGCGAAAAAATGAGTGTGCTTGGTGTTACGTTTAGCGGCCGCTAGACGGTACACTTCTAGTTCATATATGGGGAATATCGCTAGGGACAATATATTTTATGATAGGGATTTGATCTAATATAAATATATATTTACCCGCATGCATTTTCCGTCACAAACATATCGAATTAACGATGATATCACCAATGGGAAACAATATCAATCATACTGCATCTGTAAGTGCGGTATACTGTCTTTTGTGATTGGCCAATATTATGTGTGATGTGTGTTATGTGACGTGACAAGTTTGAGCCAGCGTACTTTGATTGTAGACAAAATAATCTCGTTCATGAATTTTTCTCTTTCGTGTGATTGAATATTGAAGCATGAAAATAAAATATTTTACGATGTGACAGATTGTATTATGTGAAATAAAGATATTTGTGTCTTACTTTCTTGAATATGACATGTGTTTCTCATACATTGGAAAGCTGAATATTTCTCAGTACAGAGTCAGCCGCTATTTTGTTTACAAACGCTACTATAAAAGCTGCTAAATGCCACCCTGTAGTGATCTGGGTTCTGAAGTTAAGATGTCAATAGGAGTCTCAAATTGAGATATCCTTTTTTAGTCTTGGTAACTGAGGAACGATATGTTCCATATTATTTAATGGAAATTATTTTATAAAATAATGTAGGGATTTTTCGGTAAGAAATTTTAAAGTAAAAACTCTGGAGTCTTTGGGGGAGAAAAGGCAGATTTTTTAGGCAAAATTAACCTCCAGAATTAATTGTGGCCCAATTTATTTATTAATAATTTTTCAATTAAAACCACTCATTCTGATTTATAATTTCTTCTATACAGTATTTTTCTTATTTTCATATTCGATTGTAACAAGAAATTAACAGATTTTTTAATTCATTGAATAGTGAATGAAATTAACAATTGATCTCAAAATAGCGTATCGCTTTTGTAAGTAGAAACTGTTCAGAATTCTAAATAGATCAGTAAGCTGCTGAATAACAACCTTTTCTATATTTTAACTGCAGAATAGTAGTACAGTCTGCTCTGCTGAATAGCAGTTCCTACAGTCTGCTTTGCTGAATAGCAGTTCATACAGTCTGCAATGCTGAATAGCAGTTCATACAGTCTGCTTTGCTGAATAGCAGTTCCTACAGTCTCCACTGCTGAATAGCAGTTCCTAGACCCTGCACTGCTGAATAACAGTTTCTAAAGTCTGCACTGCTGAATAACAGTTTCTACAGTCTGCACTGCTGAATAGCAGTTTCTACAGTCTGCACTACAGAATAGCAATTTCTACAGTCTGTACTGCTGAATAGCAGACTCTACTGCATTGCTGAATAGCAGTTTTAATTTCATTTTACTCATGCAAGCTGATAATTTCCTATTATCGTATATTCAAGGAATATATTTTATTGCCACTAACTGTACGAAATAAAGAATGTAATGTTCGAATTTTATTTGGGTAACTTTGATTACTGTGAATGATCTATACACCTGAACTTTTAAGAGTCAGACTTGGACTTTCACGCAGCATTTAATTTTTCAAATAGTTTCCAATACCGTCTTTTGAATAGTTCGAGACTAAATAAAATCTTCTAGTTTGCTTTGCAAATATTTTATAATATTTCTAGGTTTCACTGCATAGTGAACACACACTTCTTAGATAACGGTAGGTTAGGCAAAAATGCTGCATAGCATTTACTGAGTGTATGATAGGCACAATGCTGAATAGCATATGTCGCGTTATAATAAACTATGTTGCTGTAGAGTGTCACAAGATTGTAACCGAATGTGTTTGGATTAAATGAAAACACCGAACACAATGTATGTGAATGAAATGTTTTATGCTAATGAAGTATGAGATCCTACACGAAAAATTACTGATGCTTACTGATTACTGATATATATATATATATATATATATATATATATATATATATATATATATATATATATATATATAAACAAAATGATATAAAAATACAATTAAAGAAAAACACCACTTATAGGACTCGAACTTGGAACACAATGTTCACCAAAACTGGAGAACAACACTCCCTTAATATATATACAAAGAAATCACCTGCTATTATCAAATAAATGTTAAATTAGTATGACGTTGTAATGTACAACTATTGCAACTTGGTATTCACCATAATACAAATATGATTTCAATAATATGAGCGGATGGTTCACCTAACCACATGTATTGCTTAAATTTCAACAAGTATATTTCAACATTCAAAGTTCATAGTTCAATATTTAAATCCGTAGGATGAACTTATCCTGGGTATGCTCCTCTCTTTTCCCCGAACTTAACGGTTCCTATGAGGGAGTTCCAGTGACTTCTAGACGGACTGCCGATATCTTCTTAATACCAAGGTGCCATTAGCCGCACCCGTATAGCTTTCTCTGGTAGTGGCTCACCAGGGCCACGTTCCCCTAGTCACGTATCTCGTCGCTAGGTTGCCAACTATATTGGTCTCGGCTGCCCCTAATGTTGCCCAGTCGCCTTGTATGTTACCCTGTAGCCAACAATGACACCCTGCTGCTAACTATGGCAAACTGCCGCCAACCCTATGTTTGAAGTATACTGTCTGTAAAGTAGACACTGCCTGACAAGTTCTCTGAATCGTCGTGCTAGCATATAGTACATACATCGTATAAATATTACCACAGCAAAAATAACAAGTGCAAGACCCAAGGTTAAAGTACACGTGTACATCATGAAACACGTTTGTCTCGCTGCGAGTGATCTACAGCGAGATGCAGCTGCGAGATGCAGCTATTACTCGATGTCTCGTAAAAAAATAATAATAAAACAACACTAGGTAACTTTGTACGCGTCAAAGATACATAATCATTCTCCTATGACATCAAACTATTTTCTTGCTCTAATTCCGTGACCCATAGCATCCATTATTTAATAATAGGCGAAATGCTGAATAGCATATGTCGCCTTAGAATAGGTTACTTTGCTGCATAGCATCCGTTATCTTAGGTGAAATTCTTAACAGCATATATATCATTTAAGATCAGGCTAAGTTGCTGCATAGCGAAGTTATTTGAATCGCCCGCGATGTAAACTTTTCCGTGCAGATTTCACGTTGGAGTCTTTAGTTAATTTATAGTGACAAATCACTGCCAAGCGAATTCTCTCCCTTTTATATTATAGAAAAGTTTTTAAGCCTGTTATCTGTGACATTTGAGCTTCCATGTATATCCAAAAATTTCCTAATGGGACAGAGCTGCAAGAATGTCCAGGTTCATGACCTACGAAAATTGTGTCTCGCCATTTGATGAAGTTTAATGATGAAATGGTCATTATTGTTTTTTTTTTGTTTTTTTGGTTAGAAGGTAGAATGACATTTTTCTTATTTGTTCCAAACTTTTACTTAAACTACTTAAATCTAAAGTCGCGATGTCCGACGAAAGTTTATGTAAACAAAGTGACCTAGTCAAATAAAGGTTGAATACCATATTTTTCAGTGTAGAGGTTGATAAGATTGGAGAGATACAATTTGATATTTATTCATAACTTGGAGACACTGCCAAGTGTAGCGTTAAATACTTTATTCGGATTTCATCACATTGCATAGCAATCTATTTATAGATCTAATCCCTGCCGCAAATAACTGCATAGTTATGTGTAGCTTGAATATGAATTCACTGCAGAGTGAACCACATTCATATAAATACCGTCTTGCCCAAATTACTCAGGGAAGTTAGATGTAATACATTAAATTCAAATTATAAACTTACAATTCGTACTTTCAAGCAACCGCTGTACTTTGACAATGGAGAATACACTTGAATGTTTAATGTTGTACTAAGGATTCTGCACGTAATGGAGTTCAGAGCTAGTGGATACAAACCATATATCTAATTCATTTTCTGCCACGATGATTTGCTAGAAGCAGATATTGTATTTTTCTTTGGCAACGGATTTCTATGATTTAACTTAATTATAAATTATAAATATATTAACTCAACCAGTGTTAAACGATCAATTATAATTTCTTTTGGAGAATCTAAATTGTTATATATTGATATTGTAAAACTATACAATATTTAGCAGCATTTGGATAGATTCTTGACAGGCTATTTGAATAATACTTCAATCATTTCAATTAACCTAGCCGTGTAAACTGCTAGAAAATAATTAGAAATTTACGTGTCCTGCCGTGTAAATTTTTTGAACTAACGCTGAAAGTTTCCAAATATTAGCATTAAACTTCGTCGTTCTCTCTGATTGAATATAAAATGCCAAATGTTTTTCCCAATGTTTAGCATTATCCGATAAAGACCGATAATCGTCTCGAATATTGAATTGATGGTAATTCAGTGTGAAGACCCAGGATAGAAGTCTTGTATTGATAAATATATATATATATATATATATATATATATATATATATATATATATATATATATATATATATATATATATATATATAACGTTTAACGTTTAAAATTATTTATGAATGTGAATTGTTAATGCATGGGCTTGACATAAGGTAATACTGATGCTAGAGTAGTGAACCAAGGAGTATATGTGTAGCCAGGTGTCAAATGCCTATAGGATCAAGGACGATTTATGCGAGCTGAGAAGTGATATCATGTGTAGGCCCGGTTATGGTTCCAGTGCCTATATGAGATCAAGAGCGATTGGCATGAGTTTAGATAGTCTGATCTTTCGAGTAGATCTGATAGGTGAGAGCCTAAAGGATCAATGGCAAAAGTTTTAGGTACAGATTGCGACCCTGCAAGAAGGTCCAGTCGGTAATCCAGAATCTTTGGGTCATTAACAACTGCCATACGGTTAGTTTGAGTGATCCACCGGAATAGGTCCATGCAAGGTGCTGGAGTCTAGGGGTCACAGGCGAAAGGTGGAAGCTTAGATAGATTAGCCTAGATGTTATTAACATATTAGTAGTAGTGGACGACACTATAGGACATAAGGGGGGCCCTGTGTTAAATAATGTCAAAAGAGTATAGACCAAAATGGAAATTTACCATAGGCGCCATCTTGGTTCATATGGTTTATAACATGAGTCGACGGTCTGCACTCAAAAACGGAAAAATCCTATGACGTCAGGTAAGTTTGTCTGTTTTGGAACAGTGATGCGTGTGTTTGGAAGAGAAATGTTATTTGTTTACCCTCTAAATTAAAGGCCGTAGAGGAGTCCTGTGTTAAATAGATTCGAAAGTTTCTAGGGACAAACGGGAAGTTAACATGGAAAATTAATGGTCGAAAGTTTCTAGTGACAATGGGTCGAAAGTTTATTGGGACAAACGGGAAATTCACATGAGACAGCCATATTGAAAGATATGTTTTTGGAACAGTGTATTGAAGTTGTGTATCTTATCAGAGATCTTGAACGATGACGGGCGTCTGTATTGATGGCATAAGCTCCAACGTCTTCAGATTTATTATGTGTAGGATTCTTTTTCAGTTGTTGTCTATGACAAGAACAGGGTAGGATGTAAAAGACCGGTATTAGGTAGAATTTCAATCCATTCATAATAAAACTAAAACCCTAACATTAACCCTAATTTCTATATAAAGTTAAAATCTCTACCACACTAAATAATATGCCTATCCCTCCCATACCCTCCTATTCTTTTAAAACAAAACTACCATTCTCATCATTTTTACATACCAATACCCAATTATCTATTTTCCACCAACTAGTTATCTGCTATCTGTTTTATTGTTAATGGATTTAAAATACTATTTTATACCCCGTCTTTTACATCCTACCCTGTTCATGTTATAGACAACAACTAAAAAAGAACTCTACACATAATAAACCCGAAGACGTTGGGGTTTTCACTGAAAGACTTCGTATGATATCTGCTTAGTCCGAAATGAAAATGGGGACGATCTAAGATAAAATATGGCCGCCACGTTAGCCATCTTGACATTATTTTTATTACTACTTCTATTGAACGGAATGTCATATCAGCCTGGGGATTTCACCAGAAGATTTCCTATGATGTTTTGTTGGTCTTTAATAAAAAATTGTGCCGACCTGGTGTCCAATATGGACACGACAGCAGCCATCTTAAAAATCTTGTTATTGCTACTCCTACTAAAAGGAAAGTTATATCAGCATGGGGGAAGGGTCGTACACGAAGACTTCTTATGGTGTCTAGTTAGTCATAAGTAAACCCCAAAAGAAATACGTTTTCTTATAAAATTGTGCCGATCTGATATTCAAAATCTTGTCGCTACTCCTTCTTGATGGAAAGTCATATCGACAGCGACAGTGATATTCCACCAGAAGATTTCTTACAATGGCTAGTTTGTACTAAATGAAAAAGGTGGCGATCTGATATTGTTATTGCTACTCCTCCTTAATGGAAAGTCATATCGACATGACATTTTCATCACAAGACTAATTATGGTATCTAGTTGGTCCTGAGTGAAAAGGGTGGCGATGTGACCTAAAATATGGCGGTCATATCAACCATCTTGAAAATCTTCTTGTCGCTGCTCCTCCTAAATGAAAATCTTACTATTGCTACTCCTCCAGAATTCATAGTCATATCGACATAGGATTTACACCGAAAGACTACTTATGATATCTAGTTGGTCCTAATGAAAATGGTGGCCCCCAGACAACCTATATGACTGCTAAAATAAACATATTGAAACAATTGTCGCTAATTCTCCTGAATGGATTGTCATATTGGCATGGGGACTTCACCAAAAGTCTTCTAATGGTGTGCAGTTTGTCCTAATTAACAATTATGCCGATCTTAGATCCAATATGGCCGCTAAGGCGGCTAATTTGAAACTCTTATCGCTATAAAATATTAGAGACGGTTTCAACACTCAGCAGTTAAAAAGAATAAATGGGTTAATCTTGAATACCTGGAAATTCTTTTCGGATAGTGCGGCGTCAGTCTCTTCGAGGGATTCTTGTTGCTGGTAAAATTGTTACCATATTGGTCAAAAATCAATTACAGATTGACATATATACGCATTAAAACCCGCGATATTTCGTTAAGATCATTTCTCTTATCCTTTAAAATTTAAAATCCATTAAGAGGTCTTATACAACAATTTTAGGACGTAAATTCATGTAAATACAACTAATTATACAGAAAGAATTAGAAAATATACACCAGTAACAAAACTGACAATTCCTAAGTCATAAATATTATTACCTGAAGTCTTCCTATAATTGGGAAAAGATCAACAAAACGAACTTAATCGGAAAAGCAAAAATAATCATCATGTTTAATGACGATCTAATTATATTACATGTGTTGTATCCATTTCACAATCGCATTTAAGCACCAGCGTGGTGTAGTGGTGGGATGGTTTCTTGAACTGTTTATTGTTCCTCATTGATCTTACTATGATTCTATTATCACGACAATTTTCTACTTACACTTTTCTCCGTATTTAAGCAACTTACTTCACTGTTCCTGTCGGGCTGAATATAAGACTGTTCACATATCCTCGAGCGTTCTTGTAGCCGAGGTAATCTGGACTAAAATAGAACATGAAACATCAAGGTCCCTGATATATATATATATATATATATATATATATATATATATATATATATATATATATATATATATATATATATATATATATATATATATATATATGAGTAGTGTACAATCGATGTTCCTCACCGGCATCTTACAGGATTACAGATCATTTCGCGCCATTTCTTTTCCCGCAATCTTGCTCCCTTGTGCGGTGTGAAGAAGATCTGGCGCCATTTCCTTATCCAGACAGAGGTGAGATGGCAGTGATAGGTAAAGGCAAGCGCGTTAGACCACTCGGCCCCCCGCGGCCCCCGTGACAGTTGTATATACAATTATTAATAACTATGCGCATAATACCATATATATTGTGGCATACACGCACTGAAATGTATGTGTGTGATGTACACAGCCCACAGTCCTAACGTCCGGCCCTGTTATAACAAGGCAATACAACTTATTTTAATGAATGGCATACACTAACAAAGGACAGTATAAAAGATATCTATACTACTTCAATAAATGTCCAGTTGCTTTTGAAAATATTAATCAATTATAGAGGCAAATTAAACTTGATCGAGAAACAATCGTTAAGTCTGATCTGAAGCAATCTTTAAGACGTATAACATATTCTGAACTTAGAGATTGGTTGCTAAAATAATCTACTTACAGATTACATATCAGGCCATACAAAGCTTTCCCTGTACAAAGGTTCATGTTAGTCATGCAAATGATTAGTACCAGGCAGACGTCGTTGATTTACAACCATATTAAAACTGTATTTATGGTTACAGATATATTCTGACAGATATAGATGTCTTTACAGGAATAGATAATTAAACTGAATGTGTAAATGAATGCGAATAATTTGACGTTTACAGAAATATTTTATTTCCTTTCCTATTAAAACCTTTTCAGTTATAATATTTTGAGACCTTTGTTAGAATGCTATTGACCCATCCCGGTTACATACATACATACATACATACATACATACATACATACATACATACATACATACATACATACATACATACATACATACATACATACATTTATGTATGGTGGTATGTAGGTAGGGAGATAGATAGGTATATATGTAGGTAGGTTAGTATGTAAGTTGGAATGTAGCTAGAATAATAAGAAGAAAAGAAAGAATGCAACACAGATAGATAGATAGATAGATAGATAGATAGATAGATAGATAGATAGATAGATAGATAGATAGATAGATAGATAGAAAGATAGGAATACAGGTAATATCAGAGATGTGGTAATGA
This sequence comes from Margaritifera margaritifera, assembly GCA_029931535.1. Taxonomy (NCBI): domain Eukaryota; kingdom Metazoa; phylum Mollusca; class Bivalvia; order Unionida; family Margaritiferidae; genus Margaritifera; species Margaritifera margaritifera. Next base: position 453,998 of record JAQPZY010001388.1, read on the forward strand.
AAACATATTTATTGAACAATCGATAAAAGAACTTTCGAATTGTTTGCATGTAAAACTACGAACAGTCATTAAAAAGCTGCATATCCACATTTTTTGAAAATACATTGGAGAATTTTTTGTTGGGCTGTTACATATGTCGAAGATTGTTTTCCTTTGTTTTTTGTTGCTTTCATTTTCTTTTTTAAAAGAACGAGCGAAGACCAAATGATACCGCTTGTCTATGCATGCTCAAAAATGATGTATGATTTCACACAACTCTTGCAACCACAGCATTTGAAGCAGAGACATTTGACTTGAACCTTAAAGAATCACATTGGTACTTTGTAAATATACCTCATGGTTTGAATTACTTTCACCTCCCCCAACTCTCCCTCGAAGATCAAGGATGGAGGTAATGGAACGGAAAAGGGTTAGTGCATCAATTAGGAAAGACAGTAAAATGCAGAGAGACAATGTTTTAATTCATGCACAAAATCTCAGTTTGGATCTTTCCTACATATCAAATATTTAATTCATTATCCGAGGTGCACATCTCTGTTGGCATTTGTCTTGAGTTCGGAACACGTTACGTTGCCGGTACCTAAAGCATCCACTGAGCTTGCCGCATCTGCCATTAGTTTTGTCATAGTACCAGATGATTCTCGGTGTTAGGTCTTGCGTACACTCTTCTCTTACTCCGAGGGTTTCGGGGTTAAACAAACACATTCGCTCTGAAATACAATGATGAAATAAAAACAAAATCAGTACAACTTTTTATTTTCTATAACGACTTCGCATCTTCATCTTAGACAATTCGCAGATTGGTAAAGTACACTAACAATTCGCAGATTGGTAAAGTACACTAAGTGCACTTGTAAGTAAACTTACAACAGACAGAAACACACACACACACACACACACACACACACACACACATATATATATATATATATATATATATATATATATATATATATATATATATATATATATATGATAATAGTAATAATATCACCATAATCATAGATATTAGAGTTATAACTCGTTCCAAGTTGGAATTGATCCCGTTCTGCTAATAGCGGTATATATCGATGTTCGAAGTTAAATTCGCTTAAATCAGGCTTAGCCCAACCAAACCAAAATTGTGTGGAGTGTGTCAGACGCACAGCACTAAATCACGCACCAGCGCCGTAACGAGCTCCACCTTGTCGGAGAACCGTTTGTTTATGAGATGAGTTCATGTAAGAGAGGTTTTGGGTGGCTGTGAAAGAGGGACGAATTACAATTCTATAACCTGCTTTACTATATTGTGGTCATTATATATATATATATATATATATATATATATATATATATATATATATATATGATGTAGCACATCATTTGAAACCTAACAGATGGTAATTTTGATAAGAAAACATGCAAGTTTGGATCTTAAAATAGACAATCGGCATACTTAAGTTTCTTATCGGCATCTGTTGCATGAATACTTCAGTGCATCAGCTGATATGTTCTTGAGTTCCTATTTGCTATATAAAGGAATCTATGTTAGATCAGGACTCATTTCTCCTAGATTCTGCGGTGCTATACATGATAATAGCCATTATACCTATCTAGCAGGGACTACTTCTACTCGCCGACGTTTATTGTTACGTTCATTCCGTAGGAGCAATTGTTATTTGATGAACAAGGTTCGAAACGTAAGTGCTAACAATTCACCGAGGAACAGCAAATTGTACACATCGAGCAAACCACATCATTATATGTGACAATGATTAACCATTTTCCACAAGTAGTGGGATCATGTGATGCAAATTTAGCACTAAATCCTTGGCAATGGCACTATACTTCATCAGACAACAAGGCGGGATTTTTGAGACATAATTAGGTTTTGCTTTTTGTCTCCTTTAGAAGGATCATTCGACGCTGTAAATGACTTATACCATTATACGAACAGCGATATTAACAGAAAATGAATGTCCTTATACTAAATTATTCTCTATGAGCTTGTAGAGTGTTTTGAAGAGAAGACCTTCAATAATACGTTTAGAACGCTTTTGCATTGTGAGTTCAGTGCTGCAAAATTAGGTCCTAAACTTGATGATTGCATGAAGAATAAAATCAATCTGTTTTTGAACAGCTATTCATATGAAACAGCACTTGTATCAATGGTTGATAACTTGTTTGAATTGTGGGATAAAGGTACATTAGTAGGGATATTAGTTGTTGCTTTTTAAGCGTTTCTGATCTTGTCGATTATGAAATACTGTTGCAAACATTTTAATTCTTATATATTTTGTACAATTTTCATATTTTACGTTCGCACAGACTATGCAACTCAGAGGGAGTCATATTGAACGAATAGCTTGTAAAGAGTCATGATTAATGTCTGAATATCAGTAGGAAAAAATGATGCAAAATGGAATTCCCCATTGATCGCTCTTGGGTCCTCTGTTGTTCCTGGTCAATAATAAATGACTCGTCATACTTTGTAGCTATTTGGAAAACTAAAACATTTCATACCTGTAAATGATCAAATGGTCTTTTATAAAAACTACACCCAGCCTCATTGATTATTGCAATATGGTTTGGGGAACTTGTTCCGAGGCAAATTTACTGAAGAATGTCAGAGTCCAAAAAGGGTCAGCAGATGTATACTGAACGAACAGCAATACCTATTACAGAGACAACGAATACTTTGAATATAATCACTGTTAAAGAAAAAATATTTATCAAGCAGGAAAAGAGAATGTTTAAAGTTCTGAAAAAGAAACATTGCTCCAAATTATATAGATGATACGTTTAATTTCAGAGAAAATGCCAATACACTAACTCTACATTCAATTACTGCCAGACATTTCAGAATTCCTAAACCGAAACCAGAAATATTGAAAAGAAATCAAACATCAAACAGACCCCCGCCATTACTACGTTTCAAAACAGAGTTATGAAATGGTTGAACTAATAAATTACATGTTGTTAAACACTCCTAGGTCCCCAATATATTTTAGTAATGCATATCCAGGTGCTTAATTCTAAGTACTTATTTCGCCAGAGAGAGAGAATATATTTGAATATACTTTGCCGTTATATGAGTGACAATACTCTGCACATTTTGAATATAGTGTATGCCCTCAAGATCTATTAGTAATATCCTCAACAAATAAAGACTTTATTATTATTATTATTGTTAATATTTGTATTATTATTATTATTATTATTATTATTATTATTATTATTATTATTATTATTATTAAGAATCAAGACCTAATTTTCAATTGAATCGAATTGGGATCATTTTAAAAATAGCCGGATTTACACATAGTGTCAGGTCGGGCTGCGCCTGCTACCGTAAATAACTGTAGACGGTATTACCAGTGACTATTGACCAGAGTGGACAGCCACATCTGGAAAGTGCTCTCTGTCGGATCAGGTTGCCGAGTAGATATGTTCATCCTCCCTGCTGTGAAGGCAGATGGAAAGAGCTGTGTGGACAGCGCAGGGTATAAGTTCAGGTGCAGTAGGACCTGATGGCTATCCACTGCATCCGGACTCGTCTGGACGAGAAAGTGCGGGTGTCTCTGCTCAACTTTCCCTCACTTAAATCCAACTCACTCTTAAGTCATGACTTCAATCCCCTCCACCACCAGATACCTTCAAATCCTATGGCGATGGGCGAGCAGCAAAGCAGCAGGTGTGGATACACTGGGAGCCGTAGCTGCAGCACTGCACACAGTCGGCTCAGGGCATGGGGCTGCTTTTCACTGGACCGAAGTAACAGTGGAGCTCGGTAGTCCCCTAGGTGACCGAGCAGCCTATTTAGGATCACACTGCTCACCTCGGTAGAATGAAGAAGGGGCTGGAAAAGGTACCCTAAACATTGCCTGCCTCACCTTAATCCTGTTTAGCATACCGCAGCTGACGGGGATCCTATCGGAGCGGTCAACAATCTAACAAGAAAACAAAAGTTAAGCAACTCATCATTGGTGCCTGGAATGTGCGCACACTAATGAACAGGACATCAGCAGATAGACCAGCGAGAAGACCAGATCTAGTTGGCATAGAACTGGCCAGATTCAACATCCAGATAGTGCCCTGAGCAGAGCAGGCCCAGCTGAGGAAGGACAACGCTGCGAAGTAGTAGCCGGCTACACATCCTTCTGGAGTGGCCGAAGTAAAGAAGAGCGACGTAAAGTTTGTGTCGGATTTGCTATCAAATCAAAGCTAGCCAGCAAGCTCAACAAATCTCCCAAAGTGCGTTAATGACAGACTAATGAATATGAGACTCCCACTGTCCGGAAAAGACGTGCGACTATCATCAGCGCCTACGCATCCACCACGAATAACCCAGATGAAATCAAGGATACATTGTATAAAGACTTGGAGTCTCTTATCGCAGAAATACCAAAGGCAGACATGTTGGCATGGATCACCAAACAATGCTAGGTGTCATTGTCGAAAATGGCTTTGGCAAATGCTAGAACAACGGACGCCTCCTACTGAGGAAATGCGGTGCATCAAACATTCTCGGTCCCACCACAATGCTGAGGACAATGCTGCCATACAGAGACTACTGACTGAGAAACATCATCTCAAAAAGGTTGGAATTCTGTTTCTGGCATTTAAAGGTTTTTCCAACCTATACACAACATGTATCTACTTGAGAAAAACCTTTGACACACTCCGTTGTGGGAACCTTTGGAATATCACTGCAAAATTTGGTTGCCCATGGAAATTCATCGTAATGTTTAGTCAAGTCCTTGATGGCATGCTCGCTCCTTTCATGGACGACGGTGAGTCAAATGAGCTATTCCCAGTCAATAATGGAATCAAGCAAGGCTGTGTGTTGGCCCCAAACATCTTCACTATGATATTCGATGATGAAACCAACGCCAGACGTGCTAAAGCAAGTGTGGCCTTTGGTAGATTATGCGCAAATGTGTGGGAGCGCAGATGCATTCATCTGGAAACAAAACTCAAGGTATACAAAACCATTGTGTTGCCGACCCAGCTGTATGCATGCGAAACCTGTACAGACGCCATGCCAAGAAAATGAACCATTCTCAGATGGGCTGCCTGACAAAAACAATGAGGATGTGAAGGCATCACATGGTCCCAGACACTGAGAGTTCCACACGGGCAGGCTTTCTAAGAATCCGCACTCTGCTGATAAAATCAGAAATGAGATCGGCAGGCCACGTCACCAGGATATCAGAAGAGCACCTACCAAAGAAGATCTATGGTGAGCTACAGGAGGAAAAGCTATTCAAGGGTGGTCAAACGAAACGTTTAAAAGATTCCCTCAAAGCATCCTTGAAACGTTTCAACACTGACCCTGATTCTCGTGAAGATCTTGACTGTAACTGTAGCAATTCTCTGTTTACTGTTTATTGTACATATATATACATCAACTACCTAGCAAAGTATGCATGTTCAATAATTCCACATGTATGAAACAACTCTTAAGAAACATTAGAGTACATATATACCAAACTCGCCTCCGCCAGTACCGCACCTATGCAGCCACCTGACTTGCGATTTGAATCTCAACCTAACGCTTCGAGAGTTCTAACGACTAGCCCCTGATTTAAAGAGAATGTTACCTTGAATCCGAATTTACTTCCTGATAATCTGAATATCTATCATCACGAAATTATATCATTAATTAGAGTCACTCAAAAAATTAACATATTACCTCATAATGACCTTAAAGCTAGGTCTACAGTACGATAGAGTATCTGCAAATCCCACTTGCTATTTCGTTTTTATGACTAGTATCTCGCAATTATGACTTCAAACATCTAAATGTTAATCACATGTGAATCTTCTAACGACAATTTCAGATGAGAACAACATTCTTGGTTTCTAGCAATGATTAAATTATATTCAAACTGTTGACGCTTCGTGTGTGGAATGCAACGAATATAAAATTCCATTAAGGTTTTCTTTATTTAAATTGTTGCCGGAAACATCAAGGAACAGTTTAAACACGCGGCGAAATCCGAATCTTAATTTGTTTCCGCTTGTTTCAGTAAATGTTTGAACTGAATAAACCGTGCATGATGTCCTGAAATATAAGGTATTGCTTGTAAATCATCTTGACTATCTTATTCTGCTTTAGCCCCTCTTGGATATGTAGCAGTAGTAATGCCTGGAAAAAATTACAACGCTTTTGGAAATGTTATATACAGTGCCATGCACACTATATTGATCCACACGAACAAACTTTGGTTTTAGAAGCTAATCACACTATATATAGATTAGGGCAAAATCCAGAAATTGTAATTTGACAAATCGAGTTGGTGGCCAAATGTTCGTGCTATCTTTCTAATCTAACAGATACTGCTCATGCCAAACCGCTAGTTTTCATCTGGCACGGCATTAATAGAGCTCGAAACAATAGCTTTTACTGAAGTATTTATCCATCATCGGCAAAGAGTCAGTAGGGAAGAATATCTTGTCACATGGTCACTATATAAAACCCCATTACCGGACCAGTTTGCCTCACTTTCTGAAAACACGCAGCTGAACCACTGATAGCTGGAGGGAAATCCCTGTATGTCTACATAGATCGTCAGAGTTAGACTATCCTCTTCCATTCACTGTATGCATGTAAATACCTAAGATGTGTATTTATTATAAAAACTGAACTGCAATTTCATTCATTCAACACATTTCATACTATTTTTCTTTCTAAAAAATGTTGTATCTGGTTATATTAGTTTCCAATGCAGTTGGGTTGCTTCTAGACTTGACTATTTACGTACAAAAGATATTGATTATTTCAGTAAACCCGACAATATTTAGGTAGACGGTTAAAGATCTGCAAATATCTCTCTCTCTCTCTCTCTCTTTATATATATATATATATATATATATATATATATATATATATATATATATATTTATATATAATGACGAACTTAAATACAACTGCATCTACTTTACTATTTAAAGCTGCATTCCTCCAACTAAAAAGGCATACATTGAGAGAAAAGCACGACATTATTATATACCTCTCTTAATGTCTCACACTATACCTGGCAGATCTATACCTGATCAAAAACTTCTCTACCTTAGAAAGTGTTTTAGATATAAAAAAAAATCAAAGCAATCACCTGAACACATTGAATGATTACACCCTGTGGAAAGTGACGCTCATTTAAAACCCCGAGGCACGGAGTGTAATCAATGCTATTTTATACGCGCAAAACAGGGGTTTCTAAAAAAGTATGCAAGCTGACCTGGGCGACCTGGTTGGATGGTGGTAAAATAATTGTTTGACATAGTCATATGTAACAAATAACGGACTCCTTATATTAGTTTCAAATTGGTTTTATGATGTAATGCAACTTTAAACTCACAGCATTTTGCTTAATGCCACCGAATGCTTTGCTTTCAATAAGTACTGAACATTCAGAAGTTTCACCATTTTAAAAATAATATAAAACATGTTACTAATTTTCTTCTACAGACTGAAATAGCAGAACAATGCAGAAAGTTGTCGGTGTTCTCCTCCTTCTGTCCATGTCCGGTTTAATTTTGGCACAACGCATTAGTAAGTATTGCAACATGCACTTTCTTTCTGCCCGTCTGACTTCTTTTCTATAGATCCATTTCTCTGTCTATAAGTCTCAGACAGCTTTAGGAACTATATGTGATATTGGTCCAAGAGTTAAGATGCAGTGAACCTGGGCGAAATGGTATCTCGTTTGCACTATATGCCGACACCTAACAAACACATGATGGTAAGAAGAAAAAAAGATAATTATTTGTAGCTACGAAGTAGTGTATCATGCACATGATATACGTTGTCTTAAAGTGTGAAAAATCTCCTTCAAAACATGATGTCCGGTGATCACAAGGAGTTACAAAATACGTCATGTCCTCTCTGTCTTCTATACGCGCTCGAAGCAGTGTGTGCTATCTGCACGAAACGTCTTATCATCGTGTAATTACAATTCTAAATGCAATTGTATGTCGCATGAATTATTCTGTCGAGTGGCCACCTCATATGTCGTCATTTCGATTCGTTATTTCTCGTATAGCCATTAGCATTCTTAAGATACTTTCAAGTTACAGTTAAAATTGTATCCCCAAGAAATAGTATTATGGTATATTTTCGGTCAAGCTTGCATATTATTATTACTGACTGGGATATTGGAATATTACCTTCTGGCTAACTATGAAAAGGGACCATAGAAATACGATTTTTTGTTGTTGAAGAATCATGCTATTTTCTCAAGACATAAGGACCAATTGAAATGATTACATTTTGAAAGAATAATCTTTCTCCACACAATTATTACCTTAGAATGACCCAGAAGAAGATGGACAATAATTTCATGAAAAGTAAGTATGCACGTCTATGAATATGAAACCCATCTAGAAGTGGTTACTGAATGTGGAACTTTTATTATATGTTGTTCGTCCTTCGAGTTCGAAGATGACCATGACATCACTAGCTGGTTTTGGATTCTGTGAGTACGTGAGTGGCTGATCAGGCCACTTTCTGCACCAAACTGCCTGAGGCATACTGCACATGAGATACAGTATATGCCGTCCTGATGATGTGGCCTGCTCATCTCATCTCTGATTTCACCAGGAGCGTGTGGATGCTTGGAATGCCATCATATACTCATCAGTTTCGTTAGCCAGCCCCTCTGAAAATGGTTCAGCTTCTTGGTATGGCGTATGTACACCGTACAGGTTTCGCATGCATACAGCAGGGTCAGAAACACAATGGCTTTGTATACCTTCGGTTTTGTTTGAAGACGGATGCCTCTGCACCCACACAATTGCGCTTAGTCTGCCAAAGGCCACACTTGCTTTAGCAAGTCTGGCGTTGGTTTCATGATCAATGTTGACTGCACGTGACAGTGAACTACCGAGATAGGCGAACTTGTGCACTGCAAGGGGAGTTTGGCCATTTACTATAATGGTAGGCTCTAAGGATTTCCTAGTGCAGGTTGGTGCATCATCTTTATCTTTTTGATACTGATTGCGGGACCGACAAGCTGAAAAGAAATGGTCCATACTCTGTTGCATGTCAGAGTTGTATTTGGCATTCAGGGAACAGTCGTTAGCAAACAGGAGATCACGAACAGTCACTTCCTGTAACTTAATCTTTGCAATGTAGTCTCCTCAGATTGAAAAGCTATCCATCAGCCCGGTATTGAATGTCAATCCCAGTGTCATAGTCAGGGAAGGCATAAGTAAGTATGGCAGAGAAAATCATACTGAAGAGGGTTTGGGCCAACACACGGCCCTGCTTGATTCTGTTGGTGACTGGAAAAGGATCAGATGAACGTCCACGACACGAGCGAGCATGATATCATGGAATTGCCGAACCGTTACGATGAATTGTCCTGGGCAACCAAATGTTCCCATGATCTTCCAGAGGCCCTCACGACTGACTGTGTCAAAGGCTTTTGTCAGGTCGATGAATGTCGTGTATAAGTTGGAGTTCTGCTCCTGGCATTGATCCTGGAGTTGACGTTCTGCAAACACCATACATGTAGTCCCTCGTCGTTTCCTGAAGCCACGCTGACTAACAGCCAGGAGCGGGTGACCAATGCAATTCAGCAGAATTTTGGAGAGGGTTTTGCCGGCTATTGATGACAAGTAGATGTCCCTATGGTTGTTGCTGGACTGTCTGTTGCCTTTCCGTATCTACAAGTCGACATAGATGCATCTTTGAAATCCTGGGGTATAGTTCCTTGAGTCCACATTGACTGGAAGAGTTCATGCAGTTCCTGTGCCATGTGAGAGCCTCCAGCTTTGTAGACTTCTGCTGCTATAGCATCCGCTTTAGGTGCTTTGCCATTTGATAGCCGGTCAATTGCTTTCTCAGTTTCAGTCAGCGCTGGAGGATCAGCAAGTGATGTGTTGATTTCCACTTGGGGCATCCGATCAATTGCCTCCTCACTGATAGATCGTTTTAGACTGAGGATATTGTAGAAGTGTTTTGCCCATCTTTTTTTCGTATCTTTTCTTTGTCAGTGAGCAGTGGTGTGTTGTCAGTTGTTATTATTGGAGATGTTGCTGATAAATGTGGCTCTTAGATTGTCTTCAAAGTATCACAGAGGTTCCTCGTGTCATTCCGAAAGACTGAATATCATCTGCCTTGCTGCTCAGCCACGAGTTTTGCAACGCTCAGAGTTTGCGTTGAACATTCCTCTTAATGTTGTTGAAGGTTGCCTTCTTAGATGATGCAGTGCTGTCTTCTAAACCGGCCTTTTATAGCTGATGTTTCTCATTCAGTAGTCTCTGTGTGGCAGCATTGTCCTCATCAAACCAATCTTGATGTTTATGTGTGGTGGGACCGACGATTTTTGATGCACCTGAGAACACAGAGTCTCTGAATGATGCCCAGTTTTCCTAGACATTCTCAGAGTTAGCATCAATCGTTTCTAGTTGGCTGCACAGTTCTTTGACAAATGCCTGTTTCACATTCTCTTGTTGCAATTTTGAGACATTGAGCTTTTTGGGCATTTTTTGACTTGTGGTTGTCTTCTATACCGAATCTGTATATTGAGTTTGGTGAGTATGAACCTGTGGTCAGTCCAGCATTCTGCACTTCTCATGGCCTTCGTGACTAGGACATCCTGGATGTCTCTTCTCCTGACGATGACGTAGTAAATGAGATGCCAGTGCTTGGAGAGTGGGTGCATCCAAGACGTCTTGTTGCGGTTTGGCAGGCGAAAGATTCTGTTGGTGATTAGGAGTTCGTGTTCAGCACATTTCCTCAGTAGTAGGAGTCCGTTGTTATTGCATTTGCCAACGCCATTTTCGGCAACGACACCTAGCACTGTCTGGTGATCTGTGCCAACTTTAGTATCGAAGTCAACAAGGATGATGATCCTGTCTGCCTTTGGTACTTCTGCGATAAGAGACACCATGTCGGCATAAAATGCGTCCTTGATCTCATCTGGGTTAGTCATGGTGGGTGCATAGGCGCTGATGATAGTCGCATGTCTTTTTCCAGATAGTGGAGGTATCATCTGCTTAGTATGTCTTTCACGCCCTTTGGGAGATTTGTGTACATGCATACTAGCTGTGATTTGATGACAAACCCAACACCAGCTCCACGTCGCTTTTCCCTACTTCGGTCACTCCAGAGGAAGATGTAGCCGGCTACACTTCGGAGAGTTGTCCTTCCTCAGTTAGGCGAGTTTGACTCAGGGCTGCTATCTGGATGTTGAATCTGGCCAGTTATACACCAAGTAGAGCTGATCTTCGCTCTGGTCCATCTGCTGATGTCCTGTCCATTAGTGTGCGCACATTCCAATGATGAGTTGCGTCACCTTTGTCTTCTTGTTAGATTGTTGACCGCGTCAACCGCGGTATGCTGACCAGGGTTAAAGTCAGGAAGGCAATTTATAGGGCATCTTTTCTAGCCCCTTCCACATGCTACAGAGGTCAGCGGTGTGATCCTAAATAGGGGGCTGCCGAGTTCCACTGCTGTTTCGGTTCAGTGAAAAGCGCCCCTATGCCCCGAACCGCCTGTGTGCAGGTCTGCAGCTACAGCTTCCAGTGTATCCACACCCGCTGCTTAGATGTTCATCCATCGCCACAGGACTCGAAGGTATCTGGTGGGTTGACGGGAATGAAGTCATTACTTGCGAGTGAGTTGAATTTAAGTGAGGCAAAGTTGCGCCAAGTCACCCTCACTCTCTCGTCCAGACCTGTCTGAATCCAGTGGCACGACAACATCGAGACGTCTGGAGACGACTCGGAAGGCAGTGGATAGCCATCATGTTCGGTTGCACCTGAACGGATGCCCTGTGGTGTCCACACAGCTCTTGCCACCTGCCTTCACAGCCGGGATGATACTCATATCTGGTCGGCCGCCTGATCCGCCAGAGGGGACTTTCCAGAGGGAAAAGGGTGAAGCTGTCTACTCTTGGTCGACACTCACAGGAGTACCGTCTACTGTTACTTACGGAAGCAAGTGTTCCCCGAACGGACACTATTTGTATGTCCGGGTATTTTGAAAATAACCCCAATTCGATTCAGTTGAACACTAGGTCTTTATTCTTAATAATAATAATAATAATAATAATAATAATAATAATAATAATAATAATAATAATAATAATAATAATAATAATAATAATAATAATCATAATAAAGTCTCTTTTACATAGGGTAACTCAATTATTTTTGGAGATAACTAATAAATCTTGAGGCCATACGCTGTATAAGAAATTTGCAAAGTATGTTCATATATATTGTCTCTCTCTCTCTCATTCTCTTTCTCTCTCGCTCTCTCTGGCAAAATAAGCACTTAGAAGTAAGCACTTGGATATTCATTACTAAAATATATTGGGGAACTAGGAGGGTTTAACAACATAATATTTATTGCTTCAGCCATTTCAAAACTCTGTTTTAAAACGCAGTAATGGAGGGTGTCTGTTTGATTTCTTTTGAATATTTATGGTTTCGGTTTAGTAATTTTGAAATTTCTGGCAGTAATTGAACGTAGAGTTGGTGTATTTATATTTTAGGACCTAATTTTTCAGCACTGAACTCATTGAACAATTCAAAAGTGTTGTAAAAGTATTATTGAAGGTCTTCTCTTCAAAACACTCAACAAGCTCATAGTGAATAATTGAGTATAAGAACATTCATTTTCTGTTAATATCGCGGTTCATATAATGGTAGAGACCGAGTCATTTTCAGCGTCGAGTGATACTTCTAAAGGAGACAAAAAAGCAAAATCTAATTGTGTCTCAAAAGTCCCACCTTGTTGTCTGATGAAGTATAGTGCCATTGCCAATGATTTAGTGCATCACATGATCCCACTACTTGTGGAAAATAGTTAATCATTGTCACATATAATTCTGTAGTTTGCTCGATGTGTACAATTTGCTATTCTTCAGTCCAGTTTTAGCATTTACGTTTTCAAACCTTTTTCATCAAATAACAATTGGGACGGAACGTAACAATAAACGTCAGCGAGTAGCAGTAGTGCCTGCTAGATAGGTATGATGACTATTATAATGTATAGCAACGCCGAATCTAGGGGAAATGAGTCCTGATCTAACATAGATTCCTTTATTTCGGCTGATGTACTGAAGTATTCATGCAACACATGCCGATAAGAAACCTTAGTTTTCGGACTCTATAATTAAGGGCCAAACAAACATTTTCTCTTATCAAAATCAATATAGGATTTAAATGATGTGCTCCATCTTATATATATATATATATATATATATATATATATATATATATATATATATATATATATATATATATATATATATATATACAATGACCACAATAGAGAAAAGCAGGTTAGAGAATTGTAATTCGTTAAGAGATGGTATCGAAACCGTGCCACGAGTAACGGCACTTATCGTCTAGCTCTTTCACCGCCATCCTAAACCTAAAGGCCATGCTCTCATCTCACAAACAAACGGCCGCAGATAGGTGGAGCTGGTTACGGCGCTGGTGCGTAATTTAATGATGTGTATCTCAGACCAACCACAGAATTTTGGTTTGGTTGGGCTAAGCCTGCATCAAGGGACTTTTACTTGGAACATCGATATCTACCGTTATTCGCAGTACACGATCAATTCCTGCTTGGAACGAATTATAACTCTAATATCTTTGATTATCTTGATGTGATTATATATATATATATATATATATATATATATATATATATATATATATATATATATATATATATATATGTATATATATATCTATATTTTTTTTTATATATATATATATATATATATATATATATATATATATATATATATATATATATATATATATATATATGTGTGTGTGTGTGTGTGTGTATGTGTGTGTGTTTGTGTGTGTGTCTATTATAAATTTAGTGACAAAAACACTTCATTAGTGTACTGTACCTGTATAAGAATTGTCTAAGATAATCGTTATAGAATTTTTTTTGGAATGATTTTGTTTTTCTCTTTTCATTGTACTTCAGGGCCAATGTGTCTGATTACCCCCCAACCCCTAAGAGCAAGAGAAGAGTGGGCGGAAGACATAACACCGAGAGTCGTCTTTTACTATGAAAAAACTAATGGCAAATGCGGCAAGCTCAGTGGATACTTTAACTTCCGGCAACGTAACGTGTTCCGAACTCAAGCCGAATGCCAACAGAGATGCACCTCAGATGTAACTTTATTTTTCCTTCTGCTTCTGCTTTGAATGAAATATTTGATATGTAGGAAAGATCCAAACTGCGAGTTTGTGTATTAATTAAAATATTGTGTCTCTCCATTTTATTTTCTTTCTTATTTGATGCACTAACCCTTTTCTGTTCCATTGCCTCCATCCTTGATCTTCTAGGGTTGGGTGGGTGGAGGGGAAAATACTTAAAACCATAAGGCTATATATTTACAAAATACCAACATCATGCACAGACAAGCGGTATCACTTGGTCTTCGCTCGTGCTTAAAAAAACAAAAAGATAAAAACAAAAGAAATAAAAAATCTTCGATATATGTAAGAGCCCAAGAAATTCTCCAATGTATTTTGAAAAAGTTTGGATATGCAGTTTATTAATGACTGTTTGATAGTTTTACATCTAAACAATTCGAAAGTTCTTTTATCTATTGTTCAATAAATATGTTTTCATTACCACATCTCTGATATTACCTGTATTATTATCTTTCTATTTATCTATCTATCTATATATGGTTCATTCTTTCTTTTCTTCTTATATTTTCTAGCTACATTCATACTTTCATACCAACCTACCTACATATATACATACCTATCTATCTACCTACATACCACCCTACATATATGTATATATGTATGTATGCATGTATGTATGTATGTATGCATGTATGTATCTCTGGAACCGGGATGGTTTAATGGCATTCTAACAAAGGTCTCAAAATATTTTCGCGGAACCTAGGAAAGTAACAGCAAAAGAATTGTGTAGCATTCTGACAACAAGGAAATATAAGATAACATAATATTATCTAAATATTTTTAAGAGGAAAAGAAAAATAAGATATTACTGTAAACGTCAAATCATCCGCATTCATTTAAAAATTCAGTTTAATTATATATTCCTGACGGCGGAGACGGCCTCAATGAGTGCTTCTTTTATTTCATTGTCTTTAAGTTTTCCAAATATCATATGACGTAGACGATTTTTGTTAGAAAGCGAGACAAACTACACCAATGTGGCACGTCTTCTAATCTCCCTATATAATGTTTCTTTCTTTTGCTACTTTTATATGTTTGTCCTTGTACTTTTTTTTAGCTTTTAACACCTAACATAATTCATTTTACCTAATTAAGCAGGATATCTCTCAATTCAGGAAACGTTTTCTCAAAAATATATTGTATGACCGATTATGCACGTTTTCAAGGTAAAAACAGAAACAAGGCAAGAGGCACTTCAATGACTGTTTATGGCAAATCTCCACGCTTTTTATTCACACACACACACACTTTTCCCCAACGCCACCCGCCTACCCACTCCTTCATGATTCTCCCCTACATACCCTTTGAACCTTAACTCAGAACTGATCCGCAACTCCATTTTATATGCATTCTCTAGCTATACCTCAATGTATAAAGTTTTATTAAAATATCAATGTAATTACAATTCATCTGGAACATGGTTTCAAAGAAAAGTATTTACTTACAGATTTTTAGGCATCAAGCCTGAACAGATGGCATTACGTGTCATGTGTGGGTTCGTACGCAAGAACAAAATTATGCTTTATCATGCTGTGAGACATACATCAACATAGCTACATGATTTTGGACATGATTTAGGAGGTTTTGATTATCTAACGGACGATGTTTTAGCGTGCATTTTCACATTTTATATAAATATCGCAGTAGCATGTATAGTTTTATATGCACATATTAAATGTAATGAATTCTAATGTATTTTGTAAACTTTTCATATTGTAAGTTTTCCAGAGACTATGTAACTGATATGATTATATGTATCGGAATCAATCAGTCAATTACCTCCTCTAGTCCCCTTTCCTACTCACCAACCCACTGCCTTTATGACATGCCTGGATCAGCACCAGAATAAAACTCAGTCTATAATAAGAGGTTATTAGCAGTGAAACGTCTGTAATAAATATCCATAATTTCACATCCAGACCTTCTCGCCTTTTGAATATTTGAGAGTTCCATAAGCATCTGTTGTAAGTTAGCCAAGAAGGTTAATCCATACTTTAGTTCTATTTTCTTCCTCGCTCGCTTCAAGTGGCGGCATATCTATATATCAATTGTATAACTGATTATATCCATCAATACGGTCTTGTAATATATCTACACATACTTCCACATCCTAGTCTTAAGTGTTTTATTAAATCTTTCTGATACGGGACGCTTTTTTAAGTGGAAAAATACTAAACATTTTCTTTCTCCAAAAATTCCTTAAATTCCTTTCCCTCTTCGGACTGTATATGTTTTGTTTTTTGTCTCTTCAGGTATTTCCTTAAAGGTATCATATATATATATATATATATATATATATATATATATATATATATATATATATAATCCCCCCCCACACACACCTATTTTTGTTTGCAATTTCTTTGTCCAGGTATATTTTGTAAAGATATATATCACTGTCAAAATATATCTATAACCATAAATACACTTTTGATATGGTTGTAAATCAACGACGTCTGCATGGTACTGATCATTTGCGTGACTAACATAAACCCTTGTACACTGAAATATTTGTATGGCCTGCAATGTAATGTGTAAGTAGATTGTTTTATCTTCCAATCTCTAAGCCCAGAATATGTTTTATGTCTTAAAGATTGTTTCTTATCGGACTTAACGATTGTTTCTCGATCAAGTTTAATTTGCCTCTATAATTCTTTAATATTTGCTAAAATAACTAGATATTTACCGAAGTAGTATAGATATCTTACATACTGTATTTTGTTAGTGTATGAAATTCATTAATATAAGTTGTGTTGACTTGTTATAACGGGGCCGGACGTTAGGATTGTGGGCTGAGTACAACATACACATAAATGCCAGTGCGTGTATTCCACAATATATACGGTATTATGCGCATATTTATAAATAGTTGTATATACAACTGTCACGGGGGCCCCGGGTGGCCGAGTGGTCTAACGCGCTCGGCTTTACCTATCTCTGTCATCTCGCCTCTGTCCGCGTGGATTTGAGTCTCGGACTCGGTCAATGTGGGTATGTGAGAAAACTTGCTAGTAGCTTCCCGTGGATTGGTGGTCATTGTGGTAAAGTTGATCATAGGTAATTATGTTTGTTTATAAAATTGGGGAATATGCCCTGACGTTTTATCCTATATTTTTTGTGTGTGACCGCAAAGAGGAATTCTGGTGTTATGACAAAAAGATCGTTGTTCAGGAACAGTGGGTTTTGAAGACCAGAGGAGTCGTAAAGACCACTGGCCTCTCAGAAAGACCAAAGGTTATGTGCCCTCAGATTTGTTGGTACATTTTGGCGACAAGTAGCCTCGTATTTTTTTTAACATTTTCACGAACAGTGGTTTAGTTATTTTTCTTCTGCTTTTTTGTTTTTTTGGCTTTTTAGTAAACGTTAGGCTATGAGTTGCATCGGGTTTTATAGGTTAAAACTTTTGGCGAACAGTGGCTAAGCTCAAAAACCTTACCAAAATTGACCTAAAATGCATACAAATTATTTAAAATATAAAATAATGTATGAAACATGATTTTAAATGTGTTTTGTATGTATTTTGTTTCACAAAAATAAACTAACAAATAGTGAAAACAAGACTTCAAAGTCTTACAAAAAGCTGAAAACAGTATTTATTCTGAAATGTATTTTATGAACTTTTTGTAAATAAATGATTAAAAGTTCGTAAAATGGGTAAAAATATAGGCAGAAGGCCTCTGATCTAGGTATTGAATATTACTTATGCAGATAATGCATTCTCAAACAGATTCAGCACGGAAAGATGCGAGTGACGCAACTTGTTTCTGCTTGGCTGTTGTTGTTTTTTTGTGTTTTTTTCGGCACATATGAAATTGGATTTAAGGCGCAAGAAAGCGCACAAAGAAAATAAAAAATACAAAAAAATACAACAAAAATTAAAAGAAGCAAAGGAGACTGGTTTAGGATGCTCACAGCAGTGGAAAACGATGAAATATAAAAAAATAACTGAAACAAAGCACAGAATACAGGGACATTAATTTTAATAAACGAAAATAATAAGGGGTGCATGTGTGCTAATATGTATAAAAATATCCACTGGTTAGAAATTATGATAACGATCATTCGCTCTGCTGGCTCAATCTTTTGATACTTCGATCTTCTGACTATATGAAGTGTGATTAATGTCCATTTGGTTAATTAGCAAGTGCATACTGACGACGAGCTGTCATCGCGTTTCCAATGATATCAACAGATATGATGGCACTTGTTTTGCATCATTGCCACAATCAATATTTGTATTTGTTAATATATAGTACCCACACTTTACTTGTGTATTTAGGTTACTTTACTTCGTATCGTTCTTTTGTTTTAATTGCAGATGGTAATATTACCCATTTCGATTTGATTTTTGTTGTTTGCATATTCTTTTGTAAGTAGTTGTATGCCAGGATTAGGGAGGTCAGGGCACATTCATTGAAAACGCGTGACCATGTTAAGGAATTCGTTCCATGCTGTGCATGAACCAAGGGATATCATCCCAATTTTCAGTTCTTTGTATTCAGGAGTTATTTCTCCATGATAATAACTTAGTTATAACAGGAGACCTAGTAGAGGCCTACTAGCATTAATTCTAAAATTACAACACAAATGCAAATAGTGGAATAATCTGGCCACAGTTGGAGGAAACCCAATAGTTTAATACCGTAGATCCAGGGAGACGAACTGACACGCCTACACTAAGGTAACCGGTCAAACCAGCCTCTCTTTGGTGCCCAAGACGATCAGTACGCCTAGATACTAGGGTCGGACAGGATTAGATATGGGTTTTGCAACTGATTACTCATGGCCTACCAAACACATGCTTCCTCGGTTACTCTTTCATCAGACTTACATACATAGACCAGTTTTCCGCTGGTACCAGAGGTGGATTGGGCCTTTCTGGTTATAATAGCAGACGCGTTTTTCTACATTACTCCTTATCTACTAATACTAGGTAGGATTGTACGCAGGCACGAGTCAGTTATAATAATAATAATAATAATAATAATAATAATAATAATAATAATAATAATAATATCTTTTTTAAAGAGGGTGACACAATTAGTTACATGGAACTAATCCTCCTTGTGGATTTCTGATATATGTATATTTACATACTTAGTACATAGTTGCACACAGAATGTAAAAAAGCATTGATAATAAGCTACATTTATATATGGATATAATAAACAGAAAATTTTGTAAAAGCACGCTTCAACTAGGTACATTGTGTATATTCAGTACAAACATAATGAGACAACATAGTGGAAGGTTTTCAAATTATTTCCTTTGGGTTTCTGTTCCAAATTAGTTACCCCGAATATTGAAAACTTTTCTTAAAGAGTTCTTTATTTTGTTTTGGAAGGGAAAGGTAGTTAGCTGAAATTGATCGTAAATTGGGAGTGTTGCCTTGTTTTCTAGCATGAAATAGTTCCTTAAGATATAATGGTACCATATAGTTGGAAATTTTGTGCATAAGTTTAGCCTATGTCAAAAATATTCGTTCACTTACTGTTAAGATTTTAATGATCCATCGTCGTCTCCCTGGATTAAACCAACCGAGAGGGATTGCACTTCACCATCAGACACGTGAGTGGGACTATAACCCATCACAGCAAATTAATCAATGAAGGGGTCGAGCTTTAACTCAAATTTGTACATTATCAGTGAACCGAACAAATGTTTTAAATTGCAATGAATTTTACAAAACAACCCATGCGATAACATAACACACACACTGTGTGTGTATATGTGTATATATATATATATATATATATATATATATATATATATATATATATATATAGATAGATAGATAGTTAGATAGATAGATATATGCAGATACAGATAGTACACTGTCACCTAATTTAAACTTGTTGCTAAAGTGAGCAAAGCAGGAAATTGTATTTTATGAATCAAGTGTTCCGATGCCATGAAATTCTTTATGCTGCATTACAGAGCGGATGGGTTGGTAGGGGTGGAAACGAATCTGAGTCCTCACAGAATTGCAAGCAGTGATACCAGATTTGATTATGTGTTAAATGTGTAAATGAAGCACCAAATTAGCAGTCTTGTATCAGATTGGTACAACTTTTACAACTGATAGAGTTATTGTAAGATGGTAAAATTCCCCATAACATTCTGTTAAATATACTTAATATCTACTAATTGAATTGTTGATCCTGATATTGTCCCTCCATTTTATTGCATAATCAAGTGTGAAATATGGAAACATTATTGGTGAAATGTTGTTAATAATTTTTAGAAATCCTATTTTTTCACATGTGAAAAATATATCCTTATATGTTTACATGTGAGAATACCAGATTTCCCATCATGTCATACGACGTTTGATTTTGTGTGCTTATAGAGGTTATACTTGCTGCAAGGAAAACAAGCATTGTGTGAGTTTAAGCACTTAATGGAAACTGCATTATCTCTCAGGCATAGCAATCATGTTTTGCCAAAGATATTTGACTCAACACTGTGTGCTTCTTTACGAAGTTATGTCCATTGTACTACCTTGACAACAATGTTAACAACCGGTGTGCGGCATCGCTCAATCGATCTTGCATTTGTGTTCAAGTAGAGTACAATATTTTATGTCGAAATATGTGGAAAATATAATTTATTGCAACAGATTAGGTCATACCAAACCTATAATTATCTCAAATCGCTGATATTGGGGGTGGGGAGTGGACTTAAGAGTTGGTTTAATCTTCTAAGCTTTAATTCAGAAGGAAGTTTGGTATATAAAGAAAAGAAGATTTTGCTTTCCTGTGTAAATATTAGATATATTTCATCTTATTTTATAAATAAAAGTTCCTCGAAGGGACTGACGCTCACTGGCCGGAAAGAATTTCCAGGAATTCAAGATACGACCATTTCTTCCTTTTAACTGCTGAGTGTTTAAGTCATCTCTGATATTCTTCCGCTATAAGAAGATTTCAAATTGGCTGATGTGGTGGATATATTAGATGTCAGATTGGCACCAATCTCATTTAGGACCAAGAAGACATCATAAGAAGTTGATGAGACTTTCTGTTTTGGAGGAATAACGATGATGACAAAGTTTCAAGACGACTTCCGAGCGGAACATTATAACCAATTAGACATCATAATAAGCCTTCTGGTGAAAACCACGTGTCAATCTGACTTTCCGTTTAGAAGAAATGGTGATAACTGAAATTTCAAACTGGATGCTGTAGCGACCATTTTGGATATCATATCAAAACCATTTTCGTTCGGACCAAGTAGACATTAGAACAAGTCTTGTAGTGAAAACCCCATGCTGATATGATCACCCATTCAGGAGGAGTAGTGATGACAAGACTCTGAATATGGCCTCTGTGGCGGACATATTGGACATCAGATTGGCACCGTATTTGTTAGGACCAACTAGACACTCATAGGAAGTCTTATGGTGAAAACACCACGTCAATCTGACTTTTCGTTCAGGTGAAGTAGTGATAACAAGATTTTGAACATGGCCGCCGTGGCGCCATTTTGGATGTCAGATCGACACCATTGTAATTTACGACCATCTAGACATCATAAGAAATCTTAGGATAAAATCCCCATGACTATCTAACTATCTTTTTATATCAACATTAAGTACTACAAAAATTATGTGAAACACCAATCCTGATTTGTAGAAAACAATTTGACTTAGATAGTTAGAGAGGCCGAAAGACAGAATATATGTGACTTCGGAAAGCATGGCGGAATCTTGATTGAATAAATTACAATTCAAGCATCGACCAAGCGTTCCTTTAAGTCCATGTTGTTTACACGCGACTCCAGAAATAAAGAATACATTGCGAAGAATATTTTTGACGTTAGTCATCAGATATGTGTTATTCAAGACCTAATGCACGTTTTGAAGAAGGTAAAAAATAACTTGGAAACCAAATTTAAACCAAGCAAATCAGCACATGAACATGCATCTGGAATATTTCTTTCTCTGGTTTGAGCCATTTTATAGAGGCGTTTAAGTTTAATCTTCACTGAGGGTTTTAAGTGCGCAGAAAACTTTATAAAGAGCATTTTGAACTGACTCCTCACACCAGAAAGTATTTGACAACTGATTCATTGAACAAGGTAATGCTTTTCTTGATGCGATCTTGGCAGGCCTCATTATAGAACCCTGAAAGACACCTAATGACCAAATAAACACGAGCTGGCCTGAACTCTTCTCTGCTGGACTGTATATTCATTTGCCACCAAACAAGAAAAGAAATGTGAAGGTTATCAATCCTGGATTTCTCTGTTCCATTTTGACAGAGAATTTCTTCAGTCAGCAGCAAGGGGTAAAGAACGAACTAAACACGAAAACAACAATTCAACAGTATTGATCGTCAGCCAACAACATTATATTGGACAGAGAATGGTGTCTTAAAAATCCAACTCAAGCCTAAAGGCTACTTTTATCTCCGCCAAAACACGGTGTGTTTTAAATGTCAAGACGAAATCAGTTGTGCATTTTAGGCATCCGTCAGTCTCATGAGACCCTGGATCTGCGCCGATGGATGTTGACATCTGCTTGGCAGTATATGTTGTGTCTACAGAGTCCGATGCGAGAGTGGCAGTCTCTGCCACACTTATTACACTTGTGATCTGTAGTTCGATAATTTCCTTGGTGCTGGGTTTTTCTCTGGGTCCTTTTTTCTTCTGCTTTCCACCTCAGATCCCTCTCGTACTTTATGAGTCCCTCCTAAACCTCGTGTTGTCATGCACGTCTATCTGAGGCAACCTCTTCCCAGGTGTCTGTGTTGATGCCAAGTGCCTTTAGGCCACGCTTGCATGTATCCTTATAGCGTAGATGCGGTCGTCCAACTGGTCTTTTCACTGTTTCTAGCTCTCCATATAGGAGGTCCTTCGGGATGCGGCCGTCTTCCATTCTGGACACGTGGCCCAACCAACGCAAACGTCGTTGTCTAAGAAGGGTGTACATACTTGTCATCCCTGCTCTGTCAAGCACTGTGCTGTTTGGAACTTTGTCTCTCCAGGTAATGTTAAGGATGCGTCTGATGCAGCGCATGTGGAATGCATTGAGCTTGCTTTCTTGTTGTGTATAAAAGGTCCAAGATTCACTCCCCTACAGGAGAGTGCTTACCACACAAGCTTTGTATACTTGGACTTTGGTGTGTTCTGTCAGCATGCTGTTGGCACATACTCGTTTTGTCAGCCTGGAGAGTGTAGAGGCAGCCTTCCCGATGCGCCTATTTAATTCGCTCTCAAGGGAAAGATTGTTTGTGATTGCTGACCCCAGGTACACGAATTCATGAATTACCTGTAGCTCAAAATCCAGAATGCTGATTGATGGAGGATCATCAACATCCTGCCCCATCACCTGCGTCTTGTTTAGGCTGATGGTGAGCCCGAAGTGCCTACATGCATCTGCAAAACGACCCATGAGTCGCTGGAGATCTTCCTTTGAGTGGGTTGTGACTGCTGCGTCGTCAGCAAATAGGAAGTCCCTAATGCATTTCACCTGCACTTTCGTTTTCGACCTAAGTCTGGAAAGGTTGAAAAGCTTCCCGTCTGATCTAGTGCGAAGGTAGATACCTTCTGTGGATGGTCCGAAGGCATACTTAAGCAGGATGGACAAGAAAATACCTAAAAGTGTGGGGGCAAGGACACATCCCTGCTTCACTCCGCTTCTGACGTTGAATTCTTCCGATATGGAGCCATCGTACATAATGGTCCCCTTCATGTCTTCATGAAATGACTTCTCAATACTGAGTAGACTGGGTGGACAAGCAATTTTTATCAGGATCTTGAAGAGTCCCTCCCTGCTAATAAGGTCGATTAAATAAATATTAGCTAATAGCACAACCACCTGTCTAAACTGTTTTATTTTTTCCCAAAACCTAGGACACGTCTTTTCTCTGCCCAAATTTGTTTGAAAATCCCGCTAATCATGTTTTACTCTTACTTTTCAAACATCAATGCTCTACTCGACAAACGATACAAATATTTTTCCACCCCCACATGGCCACAAACCCTCAAAATTATGCAAACACTCTCAGCCACAAACTTCTCTAAATAATAAAAAGAAAACAAGAAAGACCCACTAGGCTAACTAGTCTCAAAGTTTAAAATACAAAATACTATAATCTATTATTTAAAATTGAACCTTCTGGATAAAATTCTAGGTTCTGCGGTGCTAGCGTTAGTTAGCTAATGTTTCTTTCTTCCCAACTGCCCTCCACATCCTCTGGCAAATTAGACCAGACAAAACCAGTAATTACAATACTCAAACACTAAAGCAATCAAGCTATAGGTTTTCCAATAATATTCTAACTCCCAAGCTAGAAAAATGATAATCCAACTTCCACAGAATTCACCCAGCTGTAAGCCAAATAAATCGTAACTTTTTCTTTAGTCAATCCAAGCGTCCGCGATACAAGCGTAGATTGACCAAGGCTTAATGTTTCCAGCCCGTCATCCACGTCCTCCGTTAATTTGGACAAGAGGAAGTCAGTAATTGCAAAAGACAAGAACCATGATATAGAGGTACTAGGACCCAGTAATTCATCAATCAGACGCTTATATTTAGCACCCAGGCACAGATATCCAACATCTGCATGACACCTAATATATATATATAATTATCCTCAACAGGAACATCGTTGTCAAAATGATATAGGCGCACAGGGTCAATGTCCAGTCGTAATTCATGAGCCAGTTGAGCCAAGGGAATATCGTCTTCATCATCATCCTCACTGACGTTATCATTGTTTGCATTAATAATCTTTCTCAATTGGCTTACCTATAAGCATTTAGTTATTAATACATGTAATTAGCCTTAAAAGTTTACTCTTTTGTATGATGCAAAGACTTCAGATTAGCCTAATCGGCGCGTGTGTCAAGTGTTGTTTTAACTTCGCGTGCCCTTGGGGCAGTTTCAGGGTCTTTGTCTTGTCGATCATAATAATACAGCACCTGTTAACCGTAGTTATTATGTTCCAGCGTATGTTCGAAATTTAGCAGCTAAAATATATTTCCAAGTTTCAACTGAGTTTCGGTTTAAAGAGTAAAATTGAAATTTGGATCGAAAATTGTTCCGATGTTCAGAGTTTAGGGGTTTCGGTTTACTGGGGAAAAAATGATGATTTTAAAGAAGGAAAATTTCGGGACTAAAAAACATTCGGTCTTGAGGGAATTTTCGGTATCCTGAGGGTTCGGTTTTGAGGAGTTTCACTCTCTCTCTATATAGATAGATAGATAGATAGATAGATAGATAGATAGATAGATAGATAGATAGATAGATAGATAGATAGATAGATAGATAGATAGATAGATAGATAGATAGATAGATAGATAGACAGAGAGAGAGGGAGAGATAGAGAGAGAACAGACAGGTTTCTTTATGCTAAAAACGTAGTGCTCGAATTCATTATTTGTGTTCAATGAGTCGCATACATAATCGGTTCAAAAGTTAACAAATTGACACAATTGTCAAACTAATCAGGCTCTATCCATCTTGCCCATGAATTTTCAATAGCTTTCACAAATGTTAGCAGAGAGGTTTTTTAAAACTGTAAACGTCTCCAGTTATCAAAAAACAAGCAAACAAACAAGCAACAAACAAGAAATAAAGATTACTCCTACAATTTAAAGACGAATATTCCATGTGTACAATTCAGCTGTCTCAAGTTCTCAAATTTCACCGGACATATCCATGCTCATAGCAAGATTTTTGGAGTTGGCTTCATGATCAGTCACAGTAGAAAGTGTCAGCGCAAAGAAATGTAACGCTTATATGTAAATAAGATAGAATACTAGTAGATTGCACTTGTGCCTTTCTTCTTGTGGTTTGCAGGTATGCAGAGAGAGGGATCTTAAGCATTTTTATCTTATTTTTGAGTTTATTCTGCACAGCAGAGCTGGTTTTTTCTATTAATCTATTTATTTATATTATTTTCCAAACAGCCACCTTTACAGTATATGACTCTGGATAACACTGTAGCACTCATCTTTTCAGTGCAACTGATGAGTATGAATCAATTTCAACTGTTATTTTAGGATCTTCCGTATAGCGACACAATAGACCGACATCAGGACAGATGAATGATTAAATTATGTCAGTATTATTTAAAAAAGATGTGAAAAATATATCCTTATATGTTTACATGTGAGAAGACCAGATTTCCCATCATGCCATACGACGTTTTGTTTTGTGTGCTTATAGAGGTTATACTTGCTGCAAGGAAAACAAGCATTGTGTGAGTTTAAGCACTTAATGGAAACTGCATTATCTCTCAGGCATAGCAATCATGTTTTGTCAAAGATATTTGACTCAACACTGTGTGTTTCTTTACGAAGTTATGTCCATTGTACTACCTTGACAACAATGTTAACAACCGGTGTGCGGCATCGCTCAATCGATCTTGCATTTGTGGTCAAGTAGAGTACAATATTTTATGTCGAAATATGTGGAAAATGTAATTTATTGCAACAGATTAGGTCATACCAAACCTATAATTATCTCAAATCGCTGATATTGGGGGTGGGGAGTGGACTTAAGAGTGGGTTTAATCTTCTAAGCTTTAATTCAGAAGGAAGTTTGGTATATAAAGAAAAGAAGAT
This sequence comes from Margaritifera margaritifera, assembly GCA_029931535.1. Classification (NCBI taxonomy): domain Eukaryota; kingdom Metazoa; phylum Mollusca; class Bivalvia; order Unionida; family Margaritiferidae; genus Margaritifera; species Margaritifera margaritifera. Next base: position 480,752 of record JAQPZY010001388.1, read on the forward strand.
TTTGCTTTCCTGTATAAATATTAGATATATTTTATCTTATTTTATAGATAAAAGTTCCTCGAAGGGACTGACGCTCACTGGCCGGAAAGAATTTCCAGGAATTCAAGATACGACCATTTCTTCCTTTTAACTGCTGAGTGTTTAAGTCATCTCTGATATTTTTCCGCTAAAAAAAGATTTCAAATTGGCTGATGTGGTTGATATATTGGATGTCAGATTGGCACCAATCTCATTTAGGACCAAGAAGACATCATAAGAAGTTGATGAGACTTTCTGTTTTGGAGGAATAACGATGATGACAAATTTTCAAGACGACTACCGAGCGGAACATTATAACCAACTAGACATCATAATAAGCCTTCCGGTGAAAACCATTTTAATTTACGACCATCTAGACATCATAAGAAATCTTAGGATAAAATCCACATGACTATCTAACTATCTTTTTATGAGGAGTAGCGATAACAATATTTTCAAGATGGCACCTGTAGCGGCCAAATTGGATATCAGAACAGCACTATTTTCATTTAGGACCAACTAGATTATGGTATGAATGCGTGTGGATAAAGTTTCATGGCAGTTCTCCAAGCAATTTAGGACGAGTAGCGAGAACAAACTTGTGCTAACGGACGGACGGACTACGGAATGAACAACATACCATCCTATAAGTGCATCTGGTCTATGAACAGTAGAGCTAAAAACGATATATTTTATCATGTTTGTTTGTACCACACGATGAAATATATCCGTTATAAACGTAGGAAAAGAAATATTCTCGGTATGGTTAATGAATATAGGCATTATGTTCAGTACATGCAGTGTATCTATAAAAGGAGAAAATAAAAAGTGCAAAGCATGTGGAATGTGTCCCAGGAGTTAAACTACAGGGATTCGTGTGGGACTGTGCGTTTAAAAATAATGTATCGTACTTCTTCCATATTGTAATAATGGCACAACCCTCTGTATGTCTGCATCAAAAATTGAAAAGGGGCAGACCATTTTATTTTCCCAAGGGTGGAGGGAGAAGTGGCTAGAGATTGGTTTTACATTTCCGGCCCTCAAATTACTTGAAAAATGTTTGTGTTGTGCTTTATAGAAAAAAGAACATAATATATCCATGATATTACTTGAAAAAAATGATAATAAAATGGTCTCGTGATAAATAAGAAAAGTATATCCAACTCGAAAGTGAATTCCAGCCCCACCCCACACCCCGAAAATTTAATGGACTCAAATAAAATTTTGGAATCATAATTTTCATAGACATTACTAATTGCTAATCCCTAATTCTTAGTCAGCTCTGATAATGTTAAACGCGACTGTGAAGTAAATGAACCACAGTCTACATAAACAAATTTTTTTTATAGCAAAACGTCTTAAGTAATTTTAAAAAGCAATGTTGTGTCAGATACATGCATGTATCCATGTATGACTGCTTAGTATTCACTAAGATCATGTTGCACTTTAAAATTGTGACAAACAACTGCAGTACCACAGATAGCAACAGTTATACACAGGGCTGTGGCTACTATAAATGTACTGCCATCAGATACATACATGTACCCATGTATGACTGCCTAATATCACTAAGATCATGTTACCCTCTAAAATGGCGACAATCAACCGCAGTACTACAGATAGCACCAGTTACAGGAATGGCTGTGGCAACTACTAAATAGACTGCCACTGTGAACCTAGAAACCAACGTACATGGCCGAATGGCTTCACACGTCGTTAATCTATTATAAGTAAGTAATAAGTGAAATTAGCATGAGTGGTAGCTAGGCACCATATAGGCCGGTCAAAAAGGTTTATTACCAACTCAAAAGAAATGCATGTGACGCTGTAAGACTATCTTGATAAACCAATAGTCTAAAAGTCTCATTTCCAGTTTGTCTGGATCTATATTACTGCTCCATTCACTGTTTTACACCGATACAATCATATCCACTTTCATTAGTGCATGACAATAGTACTCAGTGTTTAAAACTAGAGATACATACTCTAATCAGCTGGACATTTCATTCCGAATGACAGCCACGATATACACAGTGTGAAAATATAGGATTTCTAAAAATTATTAAAAATATTTCACCAATAATGTTTCCATATTTCACACTTAATTATGTAATAAAATGGAGGGACAATATCAGGATCAACAATTCAATTAGTAGATATTAAGTATATTTAACAGAATGTTATGGGGAATTTTACCATCTTACAATAGCTCTATCAGTTGTAAAAGTTGTACCAATCTGATACAAGACTGCTAATTTGGTGCTTCATTTACACATTTAACACATAATCAAATCTGGTATCACTGCTTGCAATTCTGTGAGGACTCAGATTCGTTTCCACCCCTACCAACCCATCCGCTCTGTAATGCAGCATAAAGAATTTCATGGCATCGGAACACTTGATTCATAAAATACAATTTCCTGCTTTGCTCACTTTAGCAACAAGTTTAAATTAGGTGACAGTGTACTATCTGTATCTGCATGTATATATATATATATATATATATATATATATATATATATATATATATATATATATATATATATATATGTATATATACACACACACAGCGTGTGTGTGTTATGTTATCGCATGGGTTGTTTTGTAACAGTTATTGCAATTTAAAACATTTCCAGGTGTAAGCTTGACTATTTGTTTGTTCGGTTCACTGATAATGTACAAATTTGAGTTAAAGCTCGACCCCTTCATTGATTAATTTGCGGTGATGGATTATTGTCCCACTCACGTGTCTGATGGTGAAGTGCAATCCCTCTCGATTGGTTTAATCCAGGGAGACGACGATGGATCATTAAAATCTTAACAGTAAGTGAACGAATATTTTTGACATAGGCTAAACTTATGCACAAAATTTCCAACTATATGGTACCATTATATCTTAAGGAACTATTTCATGCTAGAAAACAAGGCAACACTCCCAATTTACGATCAATTTCAGCTAACTACCTTTCCCTTCCAAAACAAAATAAAGAACTCTTTAAGAAAAGTTTTCAATATTCGGGGTAACTAATTTGGAACAGAAACCCAAAGGAAATAATTTGAAAACCTTCCACTATGTTGTCTCATTATGTTTGTACTGAATATACACAATGTACCTAGTTGAAGCGTGCTTTTACAAAATTTTCTGTTTATTATATCCATATATAAATGTAGCTTATTATCAATGCTTTTTTACATTCTGTGTGCAACTATGTACTAAGTATGTAAATATACATATATCAGAAATCCACAAGGAGGATTAGTTCCATGTAACTAATTGTGTCACCCTCTTTAAAAAAGATATTATTATTATTATTATTATTATTATAACTGACTCGTGCCTGCGTACAATCCTACCTAGTATTAGTAGATAAGGAGTAATGTAGAAAAACGCGTCTGCTATTATAACCAGAAAGGCCCAATCCACCTCTGGTACCAGCGGAAAACTGGTCTATGTATGTAAGTCTGATGAAAGAGTAACCGAGGAAGCATGTGTTTGGTAGGCCATGAGTAATCAGTTGCAAAACTCATATCTAATCCTGTCCGATCCTAGTATCTAGGCGTACTGATCGTCTTGGGCACCAAAGAGAGGCTGGTTTGACCGGTTACCTTAGTGTAGGCGTGTCAGTTCGTCTCCCTGGATCTACGGTATTAAACTATTGGGTTTCCTCCAACTGTGGCCAGATTATTCCACTATTTGCATTTGTGTTGTAATTTTAGAATTAATGCTAGTAGGCCTCTACTAATTCTCCTGTTATAACTAAGTTATTATCATGGAGAAATAACTCCTGAATACAAAGAACTGAAAATTGGGATGATATCCCTTGGTTCATGCACAGCATGAAACGAATTCCTTAACATGGTCACGCGTTTTCAATGAATGTGCCCTGACCTCCCTAATCCTGGCATACAACTACTTACAAAAGAATATGCAAACAACAAAAATCAAATCGAAATGGGTAATATTACCATCTGCAATTAAAACAAAAGAACGATACGAAGTAAAGTAACCTAAATACACAAGTAAAGTGTGAGTACTATATATTAACAAATACAAATATTGATTGTGGCAATGATGCAAAACAAGTGCCATCATATCTGTTGATATCATTGGAAACGCGATGACAGCTCGTCGTCAGTATGCACTTGCTAATTAACCAAATGGACATTAATCACACTTCATATAGTCAGAAGATCGAAGTATCAAAAGACTGAGCCAGCAGAGCGAATGATCGTTATCATAATTTCTAACCAGTGGATATTTTTATACATATTAGCACACATGCACCCCTTATTATTTTCGTTTATTAAAATTGATGTCCCTGTATTCTGTGCTTTGTTTCAGTTATTTTTTTATATTTCATCGTTTTCCACTGCTGTGAGCATCCTAAACCAGTCTCCTTTGCTTCTTTTAATTTTTGTTGTATTTTTTTGTATTTTTTAATTTCTTTGTGCGCTTTCTTGCGCCTTAAATCCAATTTCATGTGCCGAAAAAAACAACAACAGCCAAGCAGAAACAAGTTGCGTCACTCGCATCTTTCCGTGCTGAATCTGTTTGAGAATGCATTATCTGCATAAGTAATATTCAATACCTAGATCAGAGGCCTTCTGCCTATATTTTTACCCATTTTACGAACTTTTAATCATTTATTTACAAAAAGTTCATAAAATACATTTCAGAATAAATACTGTTTTCAGCTTTTTGTAAGACTTTGAAGTCTTGTTTTCACTATTTGTTAGTTTATTTTTGTGAAACAAAATACATACAAAACACATTTAAAATCATGTTTCATACATTATTTTATATTTTAAATAATTTGTATGCATTTTAGGTCAATTTTGGTAAGGTTTTTGAGCTTAGCCACTGTTCGCCAAAAGTTTTAACCTATAAAACCCGAGGCAACGCATAGCCTAACGTTTACTAAAAAGCCAAAAAAACAAAAAAACAGAAGAAAAATAACTAAACCACTGTTCGTGAAAATTTTTTAAAAAATACGAGGCTACTTGTCGCCAAAATGTACCAACAAATCTGAGGGCACATAACCTTTGGTCTTTCTGAGAGGCCAGTGGTCTTTACGACTCCTCTGGTCTTCAAAACCCACTGTTCCTGAACAACGATCTTTTTGTCATAACACCAGAATTCCTCTTTGCGGTCACACACAAAAAATATAGGATAAAACGTCAGGGCATATTCCCCAATTTTATAAACAAACATAATTATCTATGATCAACTTTAGCAGAATGACTAACGATCCACGGAAAGCTACTAGCAAGTTTTCTCACATACCCACATTGACCGAGTCCGAGACTCAAATCCACGCGGACAGAGGCGAGATGACAGAGATAGGTAAAGCCGAGCGCGTTAGACCACTCGGCCACCCGGGGCCCCCGTGACAGTTGTATATACAACTATTTATAAATATGCGCATAATACCGTATATATTGTGGAATACACGCACTGGCATTTATGTGTATGTTGTACTCAGCCCACAATCCTAACGTCCGGCCCCGTTATAACAAGTCAACACAACTTATATTAATGAATTTCATATAGACTAACAAAATACAGTATGTAAGATATCTATACTACTTCGGTAAATATCTAGTTATTTTAGCAAATATTAAAGAATTATAGAGGCAAATTAAACTTGATCGAGAAACAATCGTTAAGTCCGATAAGAAACAATCTTTAAGACATAAAACATATTCTGGGCTTAGAGATTGGAAGATAAAACAATCTACTTACACATTACATTGCAGGCCATACAAATATTTCAGTGTACAAGGGTTTATGTTAGTCACGCAAATGATCAGTACCATGCAGACGTCGTTGATTTACAACCATATCAAAAGTGTATTTATGGTTATAGATATATTTTGACAGTGATATATATCTTTACAAAATATACCTGGACAAAGAAATTGCAAACAAAAATAGGTGTGTGTGGGGGGGATTATATATATATATATATATATATATATATATATATATATATATATATATATATATATATATATATATATATGATACCTTTAAGGAAATACCTGAAGAGACAAAAAACAAAACATATACAGTCCGAAGGGGGAAAGGAATTTAAGGAATTTTTGGAGAAAGAAAATGTTTAGTATTTTTCCACTTAAAAAAGCGTCCCGTATCAGAAAGATTTAATAAAACACTTAAGACTAGGACGTGGAAGTATGTGTAGATATATTACAAGACCGTATTGATGGATATAATCAGTTATACAATTGATATATAGATATGCCGCCACTTGAAGCGAGCGAGGAAGAAAATAGAACTAAAGTATGGATTAACCTTCTTGGCTAACTTACAACAGATGCTTATGGAACTCTCAAATATTCAAAAGGCGAGAAGGTCTGGATGTGAAATTATGGATATTTATTACAGACGTTTCACTGCTAATAACCTCTTATTATAGACTGAGTTTTATTCTGGTGCTGATCCAGGCATGTCATAAAGGCAGTGGGTTGGTGAGTAGGAAAGGGGACTAGAGGAGGTAATTGACTGATTGATTCCGATACATATAATCATATCAGTTACATAGTCTCTGGAAAACTTACAATATGAAAAGTTTACAAAATACATTAGAATTCATTACATTTAATATGTGCATATAAAACTATACATGCTACTGCGATATTTATATAAAATGTGAAAATGCACGCTAAAACATCGTCCGTTAGATAATCAAAACCTCCTAAATCATGTCCAAAATCATGTAGCTATGTTGGTGTATGTCTCACAGCATGATAAAGCATAATTTTGTTCTTGCGTACGAACCCACACATGACACGTAATGCCATCTGTTCAGGCTTGATGCCTAAAAATCTGTAAGTAAATACTTTTCTTTGAAACCATGTTCCAGATGAATTGTAATTACATTGATATTTTAATAAAACTTTATACATTCAGGTATAGCTAGAGAATGCATATAAAATGGAGTTGCGGATCAGTTCTGAGTTAAGGTTCAAAGGGTATGTAGGGGAGAATCATGAAGGAGTGGGTAGGCGGGTGGCGTTGGGGAAAAGTGTGTGTGTGTGTGAATAAAAAGCGTGGAGATTTGCCATAAACAGTCATTGAAGTGCCTCTTGCCTTGTTTCTGTTTTTACCTTGAAAACGTGCATAATCGGTCATACAATATATTTTTGAGAAAACGTTTCCTGAATTGAGAGATATCCTGCTTAATTAGGTAAAATGAATTATGTTAGGTGTTAAAAGCTAAAAAAAGTACAAGGACAAACATATAAAAGTAGCAAAAGAAAGAAACATTATATAGGGAGATTAGAAGACGTGCCACATTGGTGTAGTTTGTCTCGCTTTCTAACAAAAATCGTCTACGTCACATGATATTTGGAAAACTTAAAGACAATGAAATAAAAGAACTCATTGAGGCCGTCTCCGCCGTCAGGAATATATAATTAAACTGAATTTTTAAATGAATGCGGATGATTTGACGTTTACAGTAATATCTTATTTTTCTTTTCCTCTTAAAAATATTTAGATAATATTATGTTATCTTATATTTCCTTGTTGTCAGAATGCTACACAATTCTTTTGCTGTTACTTTCCTAGGTTCCGCGAAAATATTTTGAGACCTTTGTTAGAATGCCATTAAACCATCCCGGTTCCAGAGATACATACATGCATACATACATACATACATGCATACATACATATATACATATATGTAGGGTGGTATGTAGGTAGATAGATAGGTATGTATATTTGTAGGTAGGTTGGTATGAAAGTATGAATGTAGCTAGAAAATATAAGAAGAAAAGAAAGAATGAACCATATATAGATAGATAAATAGAAAGATAATAATACAGGTGATATCAGAGATGTGGTAATGAAAACATATTTATTGAACAATAGATAAAAGAACTTTCGAATTGTTTAGATGTAAAACTATCAAACAGTCATTAATAAACTGCATATCCAAACTTTTTCAAAATACATTGGAGAATTTCTTGGGCTCTTACATATATCAAAGATTTTTTATTTCTTTTGTTTTTATCTTTTTGTTTTTTTAAGCACGAGCGAAGACCAAGTGATACCGCTTGTCTGTGCATGATGTTGGTATTTTGTAAATATATAGCCTTATGGTTTTAAGTATTTTCCCCTCCACCCACCCAACCCTAGAAGATCAAGGATGGAGGCAATGGAACAGAAAAGGGTTAGTGCATCAAATAAGAAAGAAAATAAAATGGAGAGACACAATATTTTAATTAATACACAAACTCGCAGTTTGGATCTTTCCTACATATCAAATATTTCATTCAAAGCAGAAGCAGAAGGAAAAATAAAGTTACATCCGAGGTGCATCTCTGTTGGCATTTGGCTTGAGTTCGGAACACGTTACGTTGCCGGAAGTTAAAGTATCCACTGAGCTTGCCGCATTTGCCATTAGTTTTTTCATAGTAAAAGACGAATCTCGGTGTTATGTCTTCCGCCCACTCTTCTCTTGCTCTGAGGGGTTGGGGGGTAATCAGACACATTGGCCCTGAAGTACAATGAAAAGAGAAAAACAAAATCATTCCAAAAAAAATTCTATAACGATTATCTTAGACAATTCTTATATAGGTACAGTACACTAATGGAGTGTTTTTGTCACTAAATTTATAATAGACACAAACACAAACACACACACACACACACACACACACACACACACATAGACACACACACACACACACATATATATATATATATATATATATATATATATATATATATATATATATATATATATATGTATATATATAATCACATCAAGATAATCAAAGATATTAGAGTTATAACTCGTTCCAAGCAGGAATTGATCGTGTACTGCGAATAACGGTAGATATCGATGTTCCAAGTAAAAGTCCCTTGAAGCAGGCTTAGCCCAACCAAACCAAAATTGTGTGGTTGGTCTGAGATACTCATCATTAAATTACGCACCAGCGCCGTAACCAGCTCCACCTATCTTCGGCCGTTTGTTTGTGAGATGAGAGCATGGCCTTTAGGTTTAGGATGGCGGTGAAAGAGCTAGACGATAAGTGCCGTTACTCGTGGCACGGGTTCGATACCATCTTGGAACGAATTACAATTCTCTAACCTGCTTTTCTCTATTGTGGTCATTGTATATATATATATATATATATATATATAAGATGAAGCACATCATTTAAATCCTATATTCATTTTGATAAGAGAAAATGTTTGTTTGGCCCTTAATTATAGACAGTCCGAAAACTAAGGTTTCTTATCGGCATGTGTTGCATGAATACTTCAGTACATCAGCTGACATGTTCTCGAGTTCCTATTTGCTAAATAAAGGAATCTATGTTAGATCAGGACTCATTTCCCCTAGATTCGGCGTTGCTATACATTATAATAGTCATCATACCTATCTAGCAGGCACTACTGCTACTCGCTGACGTTTATTGTTACGTTCCGTCCCAATTTTTATTTGATGAAAAAGGTTTGAAAACGTAAATGCTAAAACTGGACTGAAGAATAGCAAATTGTACACATCGAGCAAACCACAGAATTATATGTGACAATGATTAACTATTTTCCACAAGTAGTGGGATCATGTGATGCACTAAATCATTGGCAATGGCACTATACTTCATCAGACAACAAGGTGGGATTTTTGAGACACAATTAGATTTTGCTTTTTTGTCTCCTTTAGAAGTATCACTCGACGCTGAAAATGACTCGGTCTCTACCATTATATGAACCGCGATATTAACAGAAAATGAATGTTCTTATACTCAATTATTCACTATGAGCTTGTTGAGTGTTTTGAAGAGAAGACCTTCAATAATACTTTTACAACACTTTTGAATTGTTCAATGAGTTCAGTGCTGAAAAATTAGGTCCTAAAATATAAATACACCAACTCTACGTTCAATTACTGCCAGAAATTTCAGAATTCCTAAACCGAAACAATACATATTCAAAAGAAATCAAACAGACACCCTCCATTACTGCGTTTCAAAACAGAGTTTTGAAATGGCTGAAGTAATAAATATTATGTTGTTAAACCCTCCTAGTTCCCCAATATATTTTAGTAATGCATATCCAAGTGCTTACTTCTAAGTGCTTATTTTGCCAGAGAGAGCGAGAGAGAAAGAGAATGAGAGAGAGAGACAGACAATGTATATGAACATACTTTGCAAATTTCTTTTACAGCGTATGGCCTCAAGATTTATTAGTTATCTCCTAAAATAATTGAGTTACACTATGTAAAAAAAACTTTATTATGATTATTAACATTATTATTATTATTATTATTATTATTATTATTATTATTATTATTATTAAGAATAAAGACCTATTGTTCAACTGAATCGAATTGGGGTTATTTTCAAAATACCCGAATGTGCAAATAATGTCCGGTCGGGCTACACTTGCTACCGTAAGTAACAGTAGACGGTACTCCTGTGAGTGTTTACCAAGAGTAGACAGCTTCACCCTTCTCCCTCTGGAAAGTCCCCTCTGGCGGATCAGGCGGCTGACCAGATATGAGTATCCTCCCGGCTGTGAAAGCATATGGCAAGAGCTGTGTGGACACCGCAGGGCATCCGTTCAGGTGCAACCGAACATGATGGCTATCCACTGCCTTCCGAGTTGTCTCCAGACGTCTCGATATTGACCCGAGTTTAAAATGTTCCTAATGTTTTAGACAATTGCTTATTTGTTTACAACTTTCAATTTTCAGACATGTGGGACATACAAATCAGGAGTTATTTGAAATTCACAATTTACCATCCCTAACCAATGGTGATTAGTTCTCCACCTACCACCAATTCACAAAAAGGGAAAAGTAAATGATATATTTATGTCTAAAAACTGTACCACAACATTTCTTCGCCCATGGCATTGGTAAACAGTTTATTGTTTGTTTTGTTAGTTATTTCATCAAATGATACAGTCCTTATAAGTATTCTCTGGTGGATCTTTAGAAACCCCTTTCATAAACATATCAAACTCAATGCTAGACGTATACGTTTACTCATTGCCTCGCAGGAGCTAAAACGAAACATCCCTTGACCACTTTGACCAACAAAAAGAGAATGAAAATCGACGCTGTTTACAAAAAGCAACACTGCATTCGCAGCAATTTACATGCAAAGTAGCTGATTTGTAGACCCTATTGAGGTTGTTTGCGTTTTTATTCTTTATATATAAACCATTTTTTTACAGTAATTTTCGGACGATTGTGCGCAGTCATTTTATTTTACAGAGAACAATAACCGTGGGACAAATGATGAATAAGAGTAACAGTGTCCCTGTATCAAGACAAACTTCTTTGTAGAAATTTTCAACAAGGGATTTTTCGTTTTTAGCTCCTGCGAGGCAATGAGTAAACGTATAAGTCTAGCATTGAGTTTGATATCTTTTTCAAACGGGTTTCTAAAGATCCATCAGAGAATACTTATAAAGTCTGTATAGACTGATGAAATATGCAACAAACAAACAATAAACAGTTTACCAAAGTCATGGCTGAAGAAAGTGTTGTGGTACAGTTTTCGGACATAAATATATCATTTACTTTTCCCTTTTTTTGGGGTGGGGGTAGTGGCGAGCTAATCTCCATAGGTTAGGGATGGTAAATTGTGAATTTCAAATAACTCCTGATTTGTATGTCCCACATGTCTGAAAATTGGAAGATGTAAACAAATAAGCAATTGTCTGAAACATTAGGGTACATTTTAAAATATGGTCGAAGTCCATATCTTATTAGTTTTCATCTTCTTTCGGCAAACTTTGGAACCCAACATAAAGTGTATGATATAAATATGGCTTATAAATCACTCAGACGGCATCCCTCTCATTTACCAGATGTTGCTCATACCATACCTTTATTATTGATTTGACACCACTCTAATGCAGTTCAAAATAATCAATTTTGCGTATCTAAGTGTCCAGCATCGGGATCAAACGGTCAGTAGTCAAGCACAGCTGTTCCTATGTTCAATATATAAAACCCCATAACTGACCAATTTGTCTCACTGTCTGGAAGCACTCAGCTAAACTATTGGTAGTTCAAGGGAAAATCAAGGTAGGTCTAGAAAGAGAGACACCGTAAGATCGTCTTCTTTTTTTCTCTTTATGCAGGTAAATTTCTAATAAGTGTATTTATCACAGCTGAAACTGATTTCTCAAACCTTCAAGGTATATAGCATTTATTATTTTATGAGGGTGACAATTACATTTCTATGGATTTCTTATCCTTGCTGAACATGGCTAGTACAACGTCAGAATCATTAGTATCTTCTAAATATGATTTAGCTATCGTAATTATAATTGAGCTGTCTTCTAAGTGTTTCATAGCCATCTCATAAATTCTTCTCAGTTACCTCGTAACTCTAACTTTGCTATCGCTTAATTATGAGTAAGTGATCTCTAATATGTTACCTTCTTTAACTTTAGTCGTAGTGACGACTTGATACGTTATGCCGTAATTATGATCCTCTTATACGCTTCGTTGGAAACCTACATTATATACTAGTTAGTATTCCTCTCACTGATTAGGTGTTTAATCGATTATCAAACGATGTTGGTTTTTATTTATCAAGTCGTGATGACGACAAAGTAATTCGTTATTTCGGTACACTGAAAAGTAATCGCTATTTGCTTATATAAAACGAGACAGCTAATATTGAAATTTAGATGTTTGAAGTCATAATTGCGAGATACTAATTGGTAATAACGAAATAGCAAGTGGGATTTGCAGATTCTCTATCGTACTGTAGACTTAGCTTTAAAGTAATTATGAGGTAATATGTTAACTTTTTGAGTGATTCTAATTAATGATATAAATTTCTTGATGATGATAGATATTCAGATGGTCAGGAAGTAAATTCGGATTCAAGGAAACATTCTCTTTAAATCAGGGGCTAGTCGTTAGAACTCTCGAAGTGTTAGCTTGAGATTTAAATCGCAAATCAGGTGGCTGCTTATGTGCGGTACTGGCATAGGCGAATTTTGTATTTATGTACTCTAATGTTTCTTAATAGTTGTTTCATGTATTGTGGGATTATTGAAGATTCACACTTTGCTAGATAGTTGATGTATATATCTGTGCAATAAATAGTAAACAGAGAATTGCTTTATTCCCTACTTACTTCTTTAAGACTTTGCAAGAACCCCAACATGGTGACAGATGTAATCCTAGTTTAAATTTGTACATGTAACATAATGAAACTAATTTGTTACCAGCGTGGCTTCATAGTCAGACAAGCCTAGCATCACAGATTGTATAATGTAAAAAGTCATACCCTATCCTGTGTTTTGCTGAATGTTGAATAAACAATGCTTGACTGACAACTGATGGAATGTAGGTGATTCGTTTGGCGTTTCATTAATTTCATCATATCGTCATCATCGACGATTTCAGATGAGAACAACATTCTTGGTTTCTAGCAATGATTAAATTATATTCAAACTGTTGACGCTTCGTGTGTGGATTGCAACGAATATTAAATTCCATTAAGGTTTTCTTTATTTAAATTGTTGCCGGAAACATCAAGGAACAGTTTAAACACGCGGCGAAATCCGAATCTTAATTTGTTTCCGCTTGTTTCAGTAAATGTTTGAACTGTAAAAATCGTGCATGATGTCCTGAAATATAAGGTATTGCTTGTAAATCATCCAGACTATCTTATTCTGCTTTATCCCCTCTTGGATATGTAGCATCCTTAATACCTGGAAACAATTACAACGCTTTTGCAAATGTCATATGTAGAGCCATGCACACTATATTGATCCACACTAACAAACTTTGGTTTTAGAAGCTGATCACACTATATTTATATTCGGGCAAAATCCAGAAATAGTAATCTGAAAAATCGAGTTGGTGGCCAAATGTTCGTTGCTGTCTCTCTAATCTAACAGATACTGCTCATGCCAAACCGCTAGTTTTCATCTGGCACGGCATTAATAGAGCTCGAAACAATAACCTTTACTGAAGTATTTATCCATCATCGGCAAAGAGTCAGTAGGGAAGAATATCTTGTTTTATGGTCACACAATAAAACCCCATTACCGGACCAGTTTGCATCACGTTCTGAAAACACGCAGCTGAACCACTGATAACTGGAGGGAAATCCCTGCATGTCTACATAGAGCGATAGAGTTAGACTGTCCTCTTCCATTCACTTTATGCATGTAAATATCTAAGATGTGTATTTATTATAAAAACTGAACTGCAATTTCATTCATTCAACACATTTCATACTATTTTTCTTTATAACGAATGTTACATCTGGCTATATTAGTTTCCAATGCAGTTGGGTTGCTTCTAGACTTGACTATTTACGTACAAAAGATATTAATTATTTCAGTAAACCCGACAATATTTAGGTAGACGGTAAAAGATCTGCAAATCTCTCACTCTCTTTCTCTCTCTCTCTCTCTGTATATATATATATATATATATATATATATATATATATATATATATATATATATATAATGACGAACTTAAATACAACTGCATCTACTTTACTATTTAAAGCTGCATTCCTCCAACTAAAAAGGCATACACTGAGAGAAAAGCACGACATTATTATATACCTCTCCTAATGTCTCACACTATTCCTGATAGATCTGTACCTGATCAAAAATATCTCTACCTTAGAAAGTGTATTAGATACAAACAAAAATCAAAACAATCACCAGAACACATCCTGTGGAAAGTGACGCTCATTTAAAACCCCGAGGCACAGAGTGTAATCAATGCTATTTTTTACCCACAAAGCAGGGGTTTCTAAAAAAGTAAGCAAGCTGACTTGAACGACCTAGGTGGATCGTGGTAAAATAATTTTTTGACATAGTCATATGTAACAAATAACGGGCTCCTTATATTAGTTTCAAATTGGTTTTATGATGTAATGCAACTTTAAACTCACAGCATTTCGTTTCATGCCACCGATAGCTTTGCTTTCAATAAGTACTAAAAATTAAGAAGATTCACCATTTAAAAAATAATATAAAACATGTTACTAATTTTCTTCTACAGACTGAAACAGCAGTACAATGCAGAAAGTTTTCGGTGTTCTCCTCCTTCTGTCCATGTCCGGTTTAATTTTGGCACAACGCATTAGTAAGTATTGCAATATGCACTTTATTTCGGCATGTCTGACTTCTTTTCTATAGATCCATCTCTCTGTCTATAACTCTCAGGCAGTTTGCGAATCTATATGTGATATTGGTCCAAGAGTAACGATGCAGTGAACCTTGGCGAAATGGTATCTCGTTTGCACTATATCCCGACACCTAGCAAACACATGATGGTAAGTAAAAGATAATTATTTGTAGCTACGAAGTAGTGAATCATGCACATGATATACGTTGTCTTAAAGTGTGAAAAATCTCCTTCAAAACATGATGTCCGGTGATCACAAAGAGTTAAGAAATACGTCATGTCCTCTCAGTCTTCTACACGCGCTCGAAGCAGTGTATGCTATCTGCATCAAACCTCTTATCATCGTGTAATTACAATTCTAAATGCAATTGTATGTCGCATGAATTATTCTGTCGAGTGGCCACCTCATATGTCGTCATTTCGACTCGTTATTTCTCGTATAGCCATTAGCATTCTTAAGATACTTTCAAGTTACAGTTAAAATTGTATCCCCAGGAAATAGTATTATGGCATATTTTCGGTCAAGCTTGCATATTATTATTACTGACTGGTATATTACCTTCTTGCAAACTATGAAAAGGGACTGTAAAAATCTGATTTTGTTGTTGTTGAAGAATCATGCTATTTTCTCAAGACATACGGACCACTTGAAATAATGTAAATGTTCAAGGAACAATCTTTTCCCAATGAATTATTAGGGTAGAATTACCTAAAAGAAGGTGGAAAATAACTGGATGGAAAGTGAGTATGCAAGTCTATGATATCATATGAAATCAATCTATTAGTACCTACCCAGTTTGGAACTTTTGTTATATGTTGTTCGTCCTTCGAGTTCGAAGATGACCATGACATCATTAACTGGTTTGGTTTCTATGAGTTCGTGAGTGGCTGATCAGGCCAATTTGTGCTCTAAATTGTATGTGGTGCCTGCACAGGAGATGCCGCTTGGCGTTGCTTGATCAACTGAGGGACGTGCTGCAGTTCTGAGATTTACGCTGCTCGCGCTTGTGCACTGCCTCCGCAATTCTCCTCAGTTCAAAGTCTGTGACTCCAGTAAGGATGAGCCTGCGCCAGGTGGAGCGATTCTGTGCACGATTTTCACAAGAATCAGGGTCAGTGCTGAAACGTTTCAAGGATGCTTTGATGGAATCTTTAAAACGTTTCGTCTGACCACCCTGGAATCGCTTTTTGTCCTGTAGCTCACCTTAGATCTTTTTTGGTAGGTACTCTTCTGATATCCTGGTGACGTGGCCTGCCGATCTCATTTATGATTTTATCAGCAGAGTGCGGATTCTTGGAAAGCCTGCCCGTGTGGAACTCTCAGTCTCTGGGACCATGTGATGCCATCACATCCTCATCGTTTTCTTCATGCAGCCCATTTGAAATTGGTTCATTTTCTTGGCATGGCGTCTGTGCACCGTATAGGTTTCGCATGCATACAGCTGGGTCGGAAACACAATAGTTTTGTTTCCAGATGAATGCCTCTGCGCTCCCATACATTTGCGCATAATCTACCAAAGGCCACACTTGCTTTAGCAAGTCTGGCGTTGGTTTCATCATCGAAAATCATATTGAAGATGGTTTTGATAGCAAATCCGTCACAAGCTTCACGTAGCTCTTCTTTACTTCGGCCACTCCAGAAGGAGGTGTAGCCGGCTCTTACTTTACAGGGTTGTCCTTCCTCAGCTGGGCCTGCTCTGCTCAGGGCTGCTATCTGGATGTTGAATCTGGCCAGTTCTATGCCAACTAGAGCTGGTCTTCTCACTGGTCTATCTGCTGATGTCCTGTTCATTAGTGTGCGCACATTCCAGGCACCAATGATGAGTTGCGTAACCTTTGTTTTCTTGTTAGATTGTTGACCGCTACGATAGTATCCCCGTCAGCTGCGGTATGCTAAGCGTTATTAAGGTGAGACAGGCAATGTTTAGGGCACCTTTTCCAGCCCCTTCTTCATTCTACCGAGGTGAGCAGTGTGATCCTAAATTGGCTGCTCGGTCACCTAGGGGACTATCGAGCTCCACTGTTAGTTCGGTTCAGTGAAAAGCAACACTATGCCCTGAGCCGACTGTGTGCAGTGCTGCAGCTACAGCTCCCAGTGTATCCACATCTGCTGCTTTGCTGCTCGCCCATCGCCACAGGATTTGAAGGTATCTGGTGGTGGAGGGGATTGAAGTCATGACTTAAGAGTGAGTTGGTTTTAAGTGAAGGAAAGTTGAGCAGAGTCACCCTCACTTTCTCGTCCAGACGAGTCCGGATGCAGTGGATAGCCGTCAGGTACTACTGCACCTGAACTTAAACTCTGCGCTGTCCACAGAGCTCTTTCCATCTGCTTCACAGCCGGGAGGATGAACATATCTGCTCGGCAGACTGATCCGCCAGAGAGCACTTTCCAGATGTGGCTCTCCACTCTGGTCAATATTCACTGGTAGTACCGTCTACAGTTATTTACGGTAGCAGGCGTAGCCCGACCTGACACTATGCGTAAATCCGGCTATTTTGAAAATAATCCCAATTCGATCCAATTGAAAATTAGGTCTTGATTCTTAATAATAATAATAATAATAATAATAACAATAATAATAATAATAATAAAGTCTTTATTTGTTGAGGATATTACTAATAGATCTTGAGGGCATACACTATATTCAAAATGTGCAGAGTATTGTCACTCATATAACGGCAAAGTATATTCAAATATATTCTCTCTCTCTCTGGCGAAATAAGTACTTAGAATTAAGCACCTGGATATGCATTACTAAAGTATATTGGGGACCTAGGAGTGTTTAACAACATGTAATTTATTAGTTCAACCATTTCATAACTCTGTTTTGAAACGTAGTAATGGCGGGGGTCTGTTTGATGTTTGATTTCTTTTCAATATTTCTGGTTTCGGTTCAGGAATTCTGAAATTCCTTAACAGTAATTGAATGCAGAGTTAGTGTATTGGCATTTTCTCTGTGTTGAAACATATAATTTATATAATTTGGAGCAATGTTTCTTTTTCAAAACTTTAAACATCCTCTTTTCCTGCTTGATAAATATTTTTTCTTTAACAGTGATTATATTCAAAGTATTCGTTGTCTCTGTAATAGTTATTGCTGTTTCGTCCAGTATACAGCTGCAAACCCTTTTGGACTCTGACATTCTTCAGTAATTTTGCCTCGGAACAAGTTCCCCAAACCATATTGCAATAATCAATGAGGCTGGGTGTAGTTTTTATAAAAGACCATTTGATCATTTACAGGTATGTAATGTTTTAGTTTTCCAAATAGCTACAAAGTATGACGAGTCATTTATTATTGACCAGGAACAACAGAGGACCCAAGAGCGATCAATGGGGAATTCCATTTTGCATCATTTTGTTTCTACTGATATTCAGCCATGAATCATGACTCTTTACAACCTATTCGTTCAATATGACTCCCTCTCAGTTACATAGTCTCTGCGAACGTAAAATATGAAAATTGTACAAAATATATAAGAATTAAAATGTTTGCAACAGTATTTCATAATCGACAAGATCAGAAACGCTTAAAAAGCAACAACTAATATCCCTACTAATGTACCTTTATCCCACAATTTAAACAAGTTATCAGCCATTGATACAAGTGCTGTTTCATATGAATAGCTGTTCAAAAGCAGACTGATTTTATTCTTAATGCAATCATCAAGTTTAGGACCTAATTTTGCAGCACTGAACTCAAAATGCAAAAGCGTTCTAAACGTATTATTGAAGGTCTTCTCTTCAAAACACTCCACACGCTCATAGTGAATAATTGAGTATAAGGACATTCATTTTCTGTTAATATCGCTGTTCGTATAATGGTAGAGACCAAGTCATTTACAGCGTCGAATGATCCTTCTAAAGGAGACAAAAAGCAAAACCTAATTATGTCTCAAAACTTCTGACTTGTTGTCTGATGAAGTATAGTGCCATTGCCAAGGATTTAGTGCTAAATTTGCATCACATGATCCCACTACTTGTGGAAAATGGTTAATCATGTCACATATAATGATGTGGTTTGCTCGATGTGTACAATTTGCTGTTCCTCGGTGAATTGTTAGCATTTACGTTTCGAACCTTGTTCATCAAAATAACAATTGCTCCTACGGAATGATCGTAACAATAAACGTCGGCGAGTTGAAATAGTACCTGCTAGATAGATATAATGGCTGGCTATTATCATGTATAGCACCGAAGAATCTAGGAGAAATGAGTCCTGATCTAACATAGATTCCTTTATATAGCAAATAGGAACTCGAGAACATATCAGCTGATGCACTGAAGTATTCATGCAACAGATGCCGATAAGAAACTTAAGTATGCCGATTGTATAATGACCACAATATAGTAAAGCAGGTTATTGAATTGTAATTCGTCCCTCTTTCACAGAGACCCAAAACCTCTCTTACGTGAACTCATCTCATAAACAAACGGTTCTCCGACAAGGTGGAGCTCGTTACGGCGCTGGTGCGTGATTTAGTGCTGTGCGACACACACCCTCCACACAGTTTTGGTTTGGTTGGTCTAAGCCTGCTTTAAGCGAATTTAACTTCGAACATCGATATCTACCGCTATTAGCAGTACGGGATCAATTCCAACTTGTAACGAGTTATAACTCTAATATCTATGATTATGGTGATAATATTATTATTATCATATATATATATATATATATATATATATATATATATATATATATATATATATATATGATTGTTTTCGTTTGTTTTTTGTTGTTATCATTTTCTTTTTTATAAGAACGAGCGAAGCCCAAATGATATATATATATATATATATATATATATATATGTGTGTGTGTGTGTGTGTGTGTGTGTGTTTCTGTCTGTTATAAGTTTAGTGTAAGTGTACTTTACCTATCTACGAATTGTCTAAGATGAAGATGCGAAATCGTTATAGAAATAAAAAAGTTGTACTGATTTTGTTTTATTTCATCATTGTACTTCAGAGCGGATGTGTTTGTTTAACCCCGAAACCCTCGGAGTAAGAGAAGAGTGTACGCAAGACCTAACACCGAGAATCATCTGGTACTATGACAAAACTAATGGCAGATGCGGCAAGCTCAGTGGATGCTTTAGGTACCGACAACGTAACGTGTTCCGAACTCAAGCCAAATGCCAACTGAGATGTGCACCTCGGATAATGAATTAAATATTTGATATGTAGGAAAGATCCAAACTGAGATTTTGTGCATTAATCAAAACATTGTCTCTCTGCATTTTACCGTCTTTCCTAATTGATGCACTAACCCTTTTCCGTTCCATTACCTCCATCCTTGATCTTCGAGAGAGGGTTGGGGGAGGTGAAAGTAGTTCAAACCATGAGGTATATTTACAAAGTACCAATGTGATTCTTTAAGGTTCAAGTCAAATGTCTCTGTTTCAAATGATGTGGTTGCAAGAGTTGTGTGAAATGATACATCATTTTTGAGCATGCATATACAAGCGGTATCATTTGGGCTTCGCTCGTTCTTATAAAAAAGAAAAGGATAACAACAAAAAAGAAACGAAAACAATCTTCGACATATGTAACAGCCCAACAAAAAATTCTCCAATGTATTTTCAAAAAATGTGGATGAGCAACTTTTTAATGACTGTTGGTAGTTTTACATGTAAACAATTCGAAAGTTCTTTTATCTATTGTTCAATAAATATGTTTTCATTACCACGTCTCTGATATTACCTGTATTCATATCTTTCTATTTATCTATCTATCTATCTGTGTTGCATTTTTTTTTCTTATTATTATTCTAGCTACATTCCTATTTACATACCAACCTACCTACATATATACCTAGCTACCTCAGTACCTTCATACCACCATACATAAATGTATGTATGTATGGAACCGGGATCAATAGCATTCTAGCAAAGGTCTCAAAATATTATAACTGAAAAGGTTTTAATAGGAAAGGAAATAAAATATTTCTGTAAACGTCAAATTGTCCGCATTCATTTACACATTCAGTTTAATTATCTATTCCTGACGGCGGAGACGGCCTCGTTGAATTCTTCTTGCCTTTCTCTTTCTTTAAGTTTTCCAAATATCATATGACGTAGACGATTTTTATGTTAGAAAGCGAGACAAACTACACCAATGTGGCACGTATTCTAATCTCCCCCGTATATTATTTCTTTCTTTTGCTGCTTTTAAATGTTTGTCCTTGTACTTTTAAGTTTTTGACACCTAACATAATTCAGTTTACTTAATTAAGCAGAATACCACTCAATTCCTTAAATGTTTTCTCAAAATATATATTTTATGACTGATTCTGCACGTTTTCAAAGTAAAAACAGAAACAAGGCAAGAGGTGCTTTAATGTCTGTCAATGGCAAATCTCTACGCTTTTTATTCACCCCCCCCCCAAACACCTTTTCCCCGACCCCCCCCCCCCCACCTACCCACTCCTTCACCATTCCCCCCTACACACCCTTTGGACCTTAACTCAGAACTGATCTGCAAATCCATTTTATATGCGCCCTCCAGTTATACCTGAATGTATAAAGTTAGATTCACAAATATCAATGTAATTGCAATTCATATGGGACCTGGTTTCAAAGAAAAGTATTTACTTACAGATTTGTAGGGATCTAGCCCGAATAGATGGCATTATATGTTATGTTAACAGGGCCGGACGTTAGGACTGTGGGCTGAGTACATCATACACATACATTTCAGTGCGTGTATGCCACAATATATACGGTATTATGCGCATAGTTATTAACAGTTGTATATACAACTGTCACTATGGCCACGGGTGGCCGAGTGGTCTAACGCGCTTGCCTTTACCTATCACTGCCATCTTACCTCTGTCTGGATATGGAATTGGCGCCAGATCTTCTTCACACCGCACAAGGGAGCAAGATAGCGTGGAAAGAAATGGCGCGACATCCTCTGTAATCCTGCAAGATGCCGGTGAGGAATATCGATTATACACTACTCATATATATTATGATATATATATATATATATATATATATATATATATATATATATATATATATATATATATATATATGTATGTATATATATATATATATATATATATATGTATATATATATATATATATATATATATATATATATATATATATATATATCAGGTCCCTTGATGTTTCATGTTATATTTTAGTCCAGATTAACTCGGCTACAAGAACGCTCGAGGATATGTGAACAGTCTTATATTCAGCCCGACAGGAACAGTGAAGTAAGTTGCTTAAATACGGACAATAGTGTAAGTAGAAAATTATCGTGATAATAGAATCATAATAAGACCCATGAAGAACAATAAACAGTTCAACAAACCATCCCACCACTACACCACGCTGGTACGGAAAAACGATTGTAAAATGGATACAACACATGTAATATAACTAGATCGTTATTAAACATGATTATTATTTGTGCTTTTCCGATTAAGTTCGTTTTGTTGATCTTTTCCCAATTATAGGAAGACTTCAGGTAATAATATGTATAATTTGGAGGTGTCAGTTTTGTTACTGGTGTATATTTTCTAATTCTTTCTATATAATTAGTTGTATTTACATGAATTTACTTCCTAAAATTGTTATATAAGACCTCTTAATGGATTTTAAACTTTAAAGGATAAGAGAAAATATCTTAACGAAATATCGCGGGTTTTAATGCGTATATATGTCAAACTGTAATTGATTTTCGACCAATATGGTAACAATTTTACCAGCAACAAGAGTCCCTCGAAGAGACTGGCGCCGTACTATCCGAAAAGAATTTCCAGGTATTCAAGATAAGACCATTTATTATTTTTAACTGCTGAATGTTGAAACCATCTCTAATATTCTATAGCGATAAAATTTTCAAATTAGCCGCCTTAGCGGCCCTATTGGATCTAAGATCGGCATAATTGTTAATTAGGACAAACTACACACCATTAGAAGACTTTTGGTGAAGACCCCATGCCAATATGACAATCTATTCAGGAGAATTAGCGACAATTGTTTTAATATGTTCATTTTAGAAGTCATATAGGTTGTCTGGGGGCCAGCATTTTCATTAGGACCAACTAGATATCATAAGAAGTCTTTCGGTGTAAACCCTATGTCGATATGACTATGAATTCTGGAGGAGTAGCAATAGTAAGATTTTCAATATGGTCGCCATGGTGGCCATATTGGCTGTTAGATCGGCATCGTTTTCATTCAGGATAAAGTAGACACCATAAGAAATCTGTTGCAAACCCCATGCCGATATGACTTTTCATTTAGGAGGAGCAGTGACAAGATGATTTTCAAGATGATTGATATGACCGCCATATTTTAGGTCACATCGCCACCCTTTTCATTCAGGACCAACTATATACCATAATTAGTCTTGTGATGAAAATGTCATGTCGATATGACTTTCCATTAAGTAGGAGTAGCAATAACAATATTGTTAAGATGGCTGCCATGGTGGATGTCAGATCGCCACCGTTTTCATTTAGTTCAAACTAGCCATTATAAGAAATCTTCTGGTGGAACATCACTGTCGCTGTCGATATGACTTTCCATCAAGAAGGAGTAGAGACAAGATTTTGAATATCAGATCGGCGCAATTTTAAAAGAAAACGTATTTCTTTTGGGGTTTACTTATGACTAACTAGACACCATAAGAAGTCTTCGTGTACGCCCCTCCCCCCACCCCCCCCATGCTGATATAACTTTCCTTTCAGGAGGAGTAGCAATAACAAGATTTTTAAGATGGCTGCTGTTGTGTCCATATTGGACACCAGGTCGGTACAATTTTTTTATTTAAAACCAACGAAACATCATGGGAAATCTTCTGGTGAAATCCCCAGGATGATATGACTTTCCTTTCAGGAGAAGCACTAATAAAACAATTTCAAGATGGCTAACGTGGATTCCATATTTTATCTTAGATCGGCACCATTTTCATTTCGGACCAAGCAGATATCATAAGAAGTCTTTCAGTGAAAACCCCAATGTCTTCGGGTTTATTATGTGTAGAGTTCTTTCTTAGTTGTTGTCTATAAAAAGAACAGGGTAGGATGTAAAAGACGGGGTATAAAATAGTATTTTCAATCCCTTAACAATAAAACAGATAGCAGATAACTAGTTGGCGGAAAGTAGATAATTGGGTATTATTATGTAAAGATTATGAGAATGGTAGTTGTGTTTTTAAAAATAGGAGGGTAGGGGAGGGATAGGCATATTATAGAATGGGGTAGAGATTTTAACTTTATATAGAAATTAGGGTTAATATTAGGGTTTTAGTTTTATTATGAATGGATTGAAATTCTACCTAATACTCCGTCTTTTACATCCTACCCTGTTTTTGTCACAGACAACAACTAAAAGCGAACCCTACACATAATAAACCTGAAGACGTTGGAGATTATGTCATCAATTCAGACGCACGTCATCGTTCAGGATCTCTGATAAGATACACAACTTCAATACACTGTTCCAAAAACATATTTTTCAATATGGCTGTCTCATGTGAATTTCCCGTTTGTCCCCATAAACTTTCGACCCATTGTCACTAGAAACTTTCGACCATTAATTTTCCATGCTAACTTCCCGTTTGTCCCTAGAAACTTTCGAATCTATTTAACACAGGACTCCTCTACGGACATTAATTTAGAGGGTGAACAATCACATTTCTCTTCCAAACACACGCATCACTGTTCCAAAAAAGACAAACTTACCTGACGTCATAGGATTTTTCCATTTTTGAGTGCAGACCATCGACTCATGCTATAAACCATATGAACCGAGATGTCGCCTACGTTAAATTCCCGTTTTGGTCTATACTCTTTTGATCCTATTTAACACAGGGTCCCCCTTATGTCCTCTAGTGTCGTCCACTACTACTAATATGTTAATAGCATCTAGGCTAATCTATCTATGCTTCCACCTTTCGCCTGTGACCCCTAGGCTCCAGCACCTTGCATGGACCTATTCCGGTGGATCACTCAAACTAACCGTATAGCAGTCGTTAATTACCCAAAGATTCCGGATTACCGACTGGACCTTCTCGCAGGGTCGCAGTCTGTACCTAAAACTTTTGTCCTTGATCCTTTAGGCTCTGACCTATCAGATCTACTCGTCGGATCAGACTATCTAAACTCATGCCAATCGCCCTTGATCTCATATAGGCACTGGAACCATAACCGTGCCTACACATGAGATCACTTCTCAGCTCGTATAAATCGTCCTTGATCCTATAGGATTTTGTCTCCTGGCTAGACCTATACTCCTTGGTTCACTACTCTAGCATCAGTATTACCTTATGTCAAGCCCATGCATCAACAATTCACATTCATAAATAATTTTAAACGTCTCTCTCTATCCTGGGTCTTCACACTGAATTACCATCAATTCAATATTCCTGGCGATTATCGATCATTATCAGATAATGCTAAACATTGGGAAAAACCTTTGACATTTAATATTCAATCAGAGAGAACGACGAAGTTTAATGCTAATATTTAGAAACTCTCAGCGTTAGATAAAAAATTTTACACGGCAGGACATTTCTAATTATTTTCTAGCAGTTTACACGGCTAGGTTAATTGAAATGATTGAAGTATTATTCAAATAGCCTATCAAGAATCTATCCAAATTCTGCTAACTATTGTATAGTTTTACAATATCAAAATATAACAATTTAGATTCTCCAAAAGAAATTATAATTGATCGTTTAACACTGGTCTGAGTCAATATATATATAATTTATAATTAAGTTAAATCATAGAAATCCGTTCTCAAAGAAAAATACAATATCTGCTTCTAGTAAATCATCGTGGCAGAAAATGAATTAGATATAAGGTTTGTATCTACTAGCTCTGAACTCCATTACGTGCAGCATCCTTAGTACAACATTAAGCATTCAAGTGTATTCTCCATTGTCAACGTACAGCGGTTGCTTGAAAGTACGAATCGTAAGTTTATAATTTGCATTTAATGTATTACATCTAACTTCACTGAGTAATTTGGGCAAGACGGTATTTATATGAATGTGGTTCACTCTGCAGTGAATTCATATTCAAGCTACACATAACTATGCAGTTATTTGCGGCAGGGGTTAGATCTATAAATAGATTTCTATGCAATGTGATGAAATCCGAATAAAGTATTTAACGCTACACTTGGCAGTGTATCCAAGTTATGAATAAACATCAAATTGTATCTCTCTAATCTTATCAACCTCTACACTGAAAAATATGATATTCCGCCTTTATTTGACAAGATCACTTTGTTTACATAAACTTTCGTCAGATATCGCGACTTTAGATTTAAGTAGTTTAAGTAAAAGTTTCGAACAAATAAGAAAAATGTCATTCTACCTTCTAACCAAAAAAAAAAAACAGTAATGATCATTTCATCATTAAACTTCATCAAATGGCGGGCACAATTGTCGTAGGTCATGAACCTGGACATTCTTGCAGCTCTTTCCCATTACGGAATTTTTGGATATACATGGAAGCTCAAATGTCACAGATAACAGGCTTAAAAACTTTTCTATAATATAAAAGGGAGAGAATTCGCTTGGCAGTGATTTGTCACTATAAATTAACTAAAGACTCCAACGTGAAATCTGTACGGAAAAGTTTACATCGCGGGCGATTCAAATAACTTCGCTATGCAGCAACTTAGCCTGATCTTAAATGATATATATGCTATTAAGAATTTCACCTAAAAATAACGGCTGCTATGCAGCAAAGTAACCTATTCTAACGCGACATATACTATTCAGCATTTCGCCAATCATTAAATAACGGATGCTATGGGTCACGGAATTAGGGCAAGAAAATGTCTGATGTCATAGGAGAATGATTATATATCTTCGGCGCGTACAAAGCTACCTAGTGTAGTTGTATTATTATTTTTTTACGAGACATCGAGTAATAGCTGCATCTCGCTGTAGATCACTCGCAGCGAGATACACGTGTTTCATGATGCGCACGGGTACTTTAACCCTGGGTTTTGCACTTGTTATTTTTGCTGCGGTAGTATTTATACGATGTATGT
Organism: Margaritifera margaritifera; assembly: GCA_029931535.1. NCBI lineage: Eukaryota > Metazoa > Mollusca > Bivalvia > Unionida > Margaritiferidae > Margaritifera > Margaritifera margaritifera. The sequence continues at coordinate 507,964 of JAQPZY010001388.1, forward strand.
ACTATATGCTAGCACAACGATTCGGAGATCTTGTCAGGCAGTGTCTACTTTACAGACAGTATACTACAACCATAGGGTTGGCGGCAGGTTGTCATAGTTAGCAGCAGGGTGTCATTGTTGGCTACAGGGCAACATACAAGGCGACTGGGCAACATTAGGGGCAGCCGAGACCAATATAGTTGGCAACCTAGCGACGAGATACGTGGCTAGGGGAACGTGGCCCTGGTGAGCCACTACCAGAGAAAGCTATACGGATGCGGTTAATGGCACCTTGGTATTAAGAAGATATCGGCAGTCCGTCTAGAAGTTACTGGAACTCCCTCCTAATAAACGTTAAGTTCGGGGAAAAGAGAGGAGCATACCCAGAATAAGTTCATCCTACGGATTTGAATATTGAACTATGAACTTTGAATGTTGAAATATACTTGTTGAAATTTAAGCAATACATGCGGTTAGGTGAACCATCCGCTCATATTGTTGAAATCATATTCGTATTATGGTGAATACCAAGTTGCAATAGTTGTATATGACAACGCCATCATTATTTAACTTTTTGATAATTTAATATTTATTTGATAATATCGGATGATTTCTTTGTATATATATTAAGGGAGTATTGTTCTCCAGTTTTAGTGAACATTGTGTTCCAAGTTCGAGTCTTATAAGTGGTGTTGTTTTTCTTTAATTGTATTTTTATATCATTTTGTTTGTGTATATATATATATATATATATATATATATATATATATATATATATATATATATATATATATATATATATATCTGTAATCAGTAAGCATCAGTTATTTTTGGTGTTGGAGGTCATACTTCATTAGCATAGACCATTTCATTCACATACATTGTGTTCGGTGTTTTCATATAATCCAAACCCATTCGGTTACAATCTTGTGACACTATGCAGCAACATAGTTTACTATAACGCGACATATGCTATTCAGCAATTCGACTATCATACACTTAGTAAATGCTATGCAGCATTTTTGCCTAACCTACCGTTATCTAAGAAGTGTGTGTTCACTATGCAGTGAAACCTAGAAATATTATGGAATATTTGCAAAGCAAACTAGAAGATTTTAATTAGTTTCGAACTATTCAAAAGACGGTATTGGAAACTATTTGAAAAATTAAATGCTGCGTGATAGTCCAAGTCTGACTCTTAAAAGTTCAGGTGTATAGATCATTCACAGTAATCAAAGTTACCCAAATAAAAATTCGAACATTACATTCTTTATTTCGTACAGTTAGTGGCAATAAAATATATTCCTTGAATATACGATAATAGGAAATTATCAGCTTGCATGAGTAAAATGAAATTAAAACTGCTATTCAGCAATTGCAGTAGAGTCTGCTATTCAGCAGTACAGACTGTAGAAATTGCTATTCTGTAGTGCAGAATGTAGAAACTGCTATTCCGCAGTGCAGACTTTATAAACTACTATTCAGCAAAGCAGACTGTAGGAACTGCTATTCAGCAGAGCAGACTGTGCTGCTATTTTGCAGTGGAAATATAGAAAAGGTTGTTATTCAGCGGCTTCCTTATCTATTTAGAATTCTGAACAGTTTCTACTTACAAAGAGGATACGCTATTTTGAGGTCAATTGTTAATTACATTCACTATTCAATAAATTAAAAATCTGTTAATTTCTTGTTAAAATCGAATATGAAAATAAGAAAATTACTGTATAGAAGAAATTATAAGTGAGAAAAAGTTGTTTGAATTCGAAAATTATTAGTAAATAAATTGGGCCAAATTTAATTCTGGAGGTTCCATTTTGCCTAAAACTGCCTTTTCACGCTCGCTTTGTAGTGTTATTATATCCAAAGCGCTTCATGCACTATAAACTATGTAGCAAATATCAGTTGTCACAATTTCAGGAAAATACAAATCTTACACAAAGATTCAATGCAAAGAAGAGTGGTTTCGTTACACTTTGAGACCATACTTAATCTATAAATTCCAATTTCTCATCACGTGCATATGACATGTCAATCTTTGTATACTGAGGGTATGTTGTGGCGCTTGTGACCAGAAATATTGTTACGCCTAAATCACCACTTATGATTTATAGCGACCTTGGTTGAGGTGCCGTAGAAACTTCGATACATTAATTTTTATGATTACCATTGTAACCAACACACCAGAATAATAATTAAATTGTGAACCAATTTAATGTTAGTAGCGCCAAAATGCACCACTGGTGGATTATAATATTTTGTGGAAAACAGAGTAATAATGATATTGTTTCATAATATCATTCATCTTTATTTCTTCCATTAGGAGATTAATAAAAACATAGATAATATGGACAGATATGAGAATGACGGGGAAGTGACGTATAATTAGATATATAAATAACAAACTCATACATACATAAACGAGAATTTCAAGTTTAAGATCTTTGTTTGACCGTGGTATTTGCAAAACGTGGCGAGTTAAAACAAGGGTGTACATTTAAAATCTTTATAAAGATGGATCATTAAACATATGTGTCTGAAGTGATTATTCTCTTATATATTTATGGTGTTCTGTATAATGCGCTTTCATTCTTTCTTAGTCGACAATGTCTTGTCTTGTACAAAAATATCAATAAAGTCTTTAAAGTCATATTTGTGGAGAATTATATATATATATATATATATATATATATATATATATATATATATATATATATATATATATATATATAATTACAAATGTACACCAGAGTGGAAAGTGCTATCCCTCGATCCTACAGAAGAATGCTTGATAACATTAGCAGAATTTTCTATATACGAATAAATAATATTATCATGCTGGTTAGAGAATTTTAATTCGTACTATACGGAGATTGGTACTTACAGGCAAGGAGATAAGTGCTGTAACCCGCGGATCTTGGTTAGAATCTCTGTAGAGTACGAATTAAAATTATCTAGCCTATATGATATATATATATCTAGCCTATATATATATATAGGGAACACAATCCTTTTGGTTCGTACGTTCATTTCTGCAAAGGATGGTATAAATTTCCTTTTAAATAAACGTGGTCGCAAGAATACGACATAATTTTCAAAAGAAATCGAGCTTTCTCTTGTCAATTTCTGCAACGTTTCTATTCAGTCAAAGCATGTTTTGGCTCATTCTAGACCTGGCCTTACGTTGACATTGATGCTGAAATATATATAATGTCTTTCGATTGGATCTTTCACCACACTTCGCAACCATTCAAAGCTGATGGAATATCAATACTCTTTTATGGGCCCCATCAATATCACTTGGGTATGAGAGTGCAAAACCAACCTGTGACATATATCACAGAATGACAGAACGTAAGAAGAAGATGGAAACGCACGATGTAGCAATGACATTGTTGAACTTGTCCGCCACTGTTACTGAGCATGACCATGATAACATTTGTGAATCCAATGATTCTAAATTTACGTCTTGTTTTCAGCTTTCTGGTAGGCTTGTTGTGGGAGGAGATGTTGTTCAAAATGATAGCACGGAAAATCAACCAAAACTAAATAAACCTGTTATGGGTGAACTAAATAGATATACATTAGAAAACCCTGAGCTCAGATGTCAAAAAACAGAAAGTGAGATTTCTGACGATTCATTCAGAGACAATGCTGAGAACGTTAAATATTACACAGGGTTACCATCATTCCTTACTCTGATGGCAGTGTATCACTTGTTGGAGGACTACATAAGTGACTCGAAAAGGTCTAGTCTTTCCAAGTTTCAGAAACTGCTTCTAATTTTGATGAAACTGAGGTTGAATATACCTATGCAGGATTTAGCTTACCGGTTCAGTGTGTCAAAGACAACTGTATCTAGAGTTTTTTTAGACATGATAAATGTGATGTTTTTAAGACTGAATGTTTTAATTTTCTGGCCAGAATGGGAACAGCTGCGCCAGACTATGCATATGGTATTCCGAAACTCATTTGGGTTAAAATTTGCCATAATTATCAACTGCTTCGAGATATTCATTGAACGACCATCTAATCTCTCCATGCTAGAGCCAGTGCATGGTCATCTTATAAAATCAGAACACGGTCAAATTCTTGATTGATATTACCACACAGGGAGTTATTTCTTTCTTGTCAGAAGCTTGGGGTTGTCCTGCAAGTGACACATGTATCAGTGAAAACTGTGGTTTCCTAGACAAACTGAATCCTGGAGATATTGTTTTAGCCGACCGTGGTTTTGTTATTCAAGAATGTGCAGGCTTACGGTGTGCGGAAGCCAAGATTCCTGCTTTTACAAAAGGGAAATCTCAACTTTAACCTTTAGAACTGGAGTCAACCCGAAAAATTGCTCATCTAAGAATACATGTTGAGAGGGTTATTGGCCAGTTAAGGAATAAATATACATACTCCGGGGTACATTGTCCAATAGACTATGTTATGAGTAGTGATGGCGACATTCCAGTATTAGACAAGATTGTTACCGTGTGCTGTGCATTAACAAACCTTAATGAATCGGTTGTGCCTTTTAATTGAACGTGTGGTGAAATATGATTCATGATCAAAATGTTATATCAAACCAATGATCATTTCTTCTAGGATAAATTGCAATAAATGTAACTGAAACTAAAGAGAAGCATAATTAACAAAATTATTTTGTCATTCTAATAGAAGACAAGTTTTTCTGCTTTAAACATTTCGATTGACAAAAGTTGAAGCATTAGAATGACCTATGTTTTGTTTGTTATATCGAGCTCTTCAGTGAAAAAATTATGGAAAATATTTGCATTGTCCTTATTTTTACACAGTATTACCTCACGTTATATATTTTTTCTTCTTGCACTTCATATTTACATCTATTTGAAAGGGTTTATCTTCATGGTTATTTATGCAATTCATGTTTACATATTTTGAACATGTACCTTTAGCTGGCACCATATAGCCACTATTGTGCTGAGGAGCGGTAGAGTGCTCATACAAACAAGCAAAATCATACTGATCTTGGGCAGCCACGTGACATCCCCATTAGTTGAATGATGCAATGAGAATTACATTATGTAAATTAGTTGTTACTGCTGCCCTTAAGATATGGCAGAGCATTAGATCTGGTGATTATATACCGGTAACAGTGACTATATTTGGTTGAATTCTAGTCATTTTATTAATTTGGATAGTTTTTGGTTTAACAACATTTTCAGCACATAACAAGCTATCCGCAGGACATGTGTTGTATATTGGTTAAGGAAGTCTGCCCAGAGAGAACCGCTGGCAAGCTGTATCACATACTGCGGCATAATTAAATAAAATGGAATTCAATACTTTTATCATTATTTAATCCACAGCTGCCTATATTTCCCTTTAGATTTTCAGTACAATTATTTCTTGATAACTGCACTGATAATTGTGTTGTTCTATGATAATTGTGTTGTTCTGTGATAATTGTACTGTTTATAATAAATACTTTATTTTATGAGGGTAACTCAGTTGTAATATACTTTTCTCCTCTGAGACCCTCAGGACGAACAAACTATTATAAATTAAAAACAAGTAAAGCATGCTTAAACACATTAAGTATAAAAGCACAAAGTGTACACGATATGTATGAACAGAATATATTCGAGTTCATGTATTTCAATATTTACAATGAAAACTGCCTTTTGAGATAATGGTCATACGATTTTGTTTTGAACACATTTAGATTTGTTTCTGATCTAATGGATTTTGTTTTCAGACACCAGGCTAGCACAGCATGCAACAGTTAAGTGTTCTAAAGAGAGAGAGAGAGAGAGAGAGAGAGAGAGAGAGAGAGAGAGAGAGAGAGAGAGAGAGAGAGAGAGAGAGAGAAAGAGTGTGTATGTATAAATGTATGTATTATAGGGTTTCACGGCACATCAGCCAATCCTCAGTATTCTACATCCATGAGTTCGCAGAGAGAGAGAGAGAGAGAGAAAGAGAGAGAGAAAGAGTAATAACAGTGATATGAAATAAACGGCAAAGATACTTTTATGTTCTTACAGACATTTTATTGAACCTGATAAATAATAGTGTTAAACCACCACCACACCACTAAAACAACTTATAGCGTTGAATACACAAAAGTTAACACTTGCTTAATTTTATGATTTCACAATATACATGAAAATTTAATGGCACACAAGATGTCATATGATAAAAGATTGATGTACATTCAAATGAAATAAGAAGGTATGGTCATAAACTAGCTTAACCAAACACGTACATGTAATACCGGCTAGATTAAGTCTTCTTTGGCACAATTGTTTTCAACTTTTGACTTGGTTCCTCTTTTCTTAAATTCCGGCAAAGAGCGACATGTTGTGCAATACCATTTTCCCTTCGGAACTCGCTTTAAGTTGACACATTTGTAGTGTAACCACTTGTAGAGGCACTTATCATTGTCGCAGTCTATGACCGAATCACCATCAGGGTCATAAAGTGTTTGACATAAACCAATTACATCTCTGCCTTCCTGGTTGTCACGTGGTTCAGCATTTGATTGTGTCGATTGTTCAGATAATACAGTACAATGTTCAATTCTTGTTGGGTTGGAGAAGTACTTCCCAACGAGTTCTAGAATTATTACTTTTTCAAAGAACTGCTGAGCCTTTTCTGAAACAATACCCCAAAACTCCTCGTCAGGTTCAATCCTTTCATAATAAAAGTCATTTTCCGTCCAAACAAGGAAGTCACAGTAGTCTTTCTCACAAATAAATATCTGGCACTGAACCTGATTGTAATAGGCATGCGTTCTTTTCAGCTGTCGCTTTCCCTCTACTTTCTCTAGACATGATTGTGTGTCCAAACAGTCGTTTAATATCTTGTCTCTAAAGCAGAACGGGCATTTGGGTTCTATGCTATATCACCACAACAGTCACATTTAACAATAGAGTCCGGAGAGGCACCCATGTATGGGAATTTGTGGTTAATAACAAGTCCGATTTCTGCAACTTCAAAATTGTCATGCAAGACCGACATTTCATTAACATACATTTCAATCGCAACTCTCTCATGATCGCATCCCCATTTTGTAGCAGATGTTGTTAATTTGTTGACATGTCGGTAGCAAATGCTCTTGATGAGAGAGTGTGATGTCTGCTCAATTGATGTTCTGCATACAGCTTTCAACCTTGACGCAGTGATACGGCCAGCACGGAACCTATGCCACTCTTTACAGCTGGACTGAATTTTAGTTATCATTTCCACATGAGCTGATTCTTCTTTGATACGCTAATGACAGATGCTGCCTTTTCGCAATGTTTCACTAATTCATCCTTTCCCATATCAAAGCAGTTTTGATCTTCTAAATCATACAGCACTACAGGGTACTTTTTACTCATCGCTGTAGGGACATACTCTGTAGAAAACTCTGGTATAAGGGACAAAATGGCTTGTTTTGTTCCTGACAGTTTAATATCATTAAAGAATTTACAGAGTTCATCGGATGAAGCCCGGTACTTCAGTTGTTGAATGCTTTCTCCTAATGCAAGGTGTCACATGTGTAACAGGTGTGGTTTTACATGCGTTATCAATTGTGTCATTCAAAATCCGTTTTTTGGCCTTAGCACCGGTGAAATCAATTTCCCTGACAGGTCTATAGTCTATTTTCTGCATTTTTGCCGGAATAAGCCAGTATGTTTTCTCTTCTGTTACTGTTGTTGAGTTTCTTATTTTCACTGTCTCCTCAATTGCGAAAAGCAGAGCTCCAAAATGACTACAGACCCCACCCAATGCAACCATACAATTGCAATGTGCTGGCAATATCTTGCCATTTGATGAAGCGATCAACCAAGGTTGAAGGGGAGTGCATTCATTCTCTGAGAATGTTGAACCTGTAATTTAAAGAAAAGACTGAAACATTTTTACTCACACAAAAACGAAAATAAGATGGCTATGAGCTGGAGCAACTCACTTCACTCATTTAGTCTGAGATTGCTCCTTGCAACTCACTTGACTCAGTTAGTCTGAGATTGCTCCTTGCAGTTAAAAAAACATTACTTATAAAAATAGTACCATATTGAGCCAACCAAAATGATAACGACATTTTTTTGCATAGTTTTTATTTTGTTCTGCTTAATATTTATGCTGGTTGATAGTTACAAATAGCTACTGTATATAGCTTTTGAAGACCCACTTTAAACCAAAAAGAAGGCTATAGTAGATCTTCATTTTTGGACATAACGGTTGGTGGGGTACAATTGCCTTCGCTAGTTCTGGTATGATTGACCATCCTGCAGTAAAATTCTGAATTCTTAAAATCGTCAATACAAAAATAAATACTGACAAAACTGTCTACGTTATTATTTAAAAAAAAGAACATGGAGTAGTTGTACTTACACGTCCAGTCACCAAACAATGTCCATCTCTAACCCATCCACAAACAAAATAGTTGTATGATTCGAGTGATTTGTATACCTTTAAGTCCTGAAAAGTATATGGATTTTGATCTGTCCCTAAGTAATTCACAATGTCGGGATAAGAAATGTCTGGCAATTCTGAACCGTCAGTGTGCCATTCTGAAGCTGGGATTTTGTACGGATAATTTTCCACAAAGTTTCACCTTTTCTGTGTACCTTTCTCGGGTTCTCGAGTCAAGTGTATCAATATAATCCACTTTGCTTGTCCCTTGTGTCGATGTTTCGCTTTAACCTGCCATATTTTACGATAAATAGGTCGCTTTTGTCAACAAAGTAATACACGCAACATTAAGTCACTTGACCATAGCGTGCCCATCAAGATGGCGAATGATCCGAGAGTGCCAAATGTGATGACGTCATGTGAAAACTATCTAGAGCAACAATGCTATAGATATTAGAGTATGATTCATTTATTACAGTGAAGAGTTTGCCAGTAATTCCCAATAGGGGAAGCTTTAAAAAGTCCCTCATGCCATATGATATTGAATTCTTTCCTTATGTCCAAAAAATGGGGCATCGACTTTTAATTCTAATTCCAGGTTAGTGAAGATAGCTTCATGTAAGTTAAAAGGTGCCATTGTGCGAGTCAGTCACTTTGGGAAGCCCTGCTGTTAATTATTGGAAACATTTTTCATTTTGTTTTGTACCATGTATTAAAGATACAGCCCTGTAGCTGTCAAGATCATATTTTTCCGTAACTTAAGTTGTTTAATGGTGCTGCCATTTCAGTAAAGTTTTGATTAAAAGCTCGGTCTTTAAGATCGGTCTCTTGAGTTATTCTATGGCTTGAGACTGGCTTAATCTCAGGTGTTTAGGTGTTTTAAAAAAAATGGCAAATATTTTAGCTATCTCTTGTGGATTGTGTACTACTTCTCCATCAAAGTTTAGTTCGAAGCAGCTTTTAGAGTTTCCGCCCCCATTAAGTTGTTTATCATATAATTTCTAGAAATAAAACATAATATCTAACTCTTTTGGTTCATCTGAGCCACAGCAGAAATTTTAATGCTGTTCGCATTACATAATCCGGTAGTCAATTAGTTGTACATCTAGCAGTGTAGCACATCATGTAATGGTGTATATAGAACGACGTTGTGCAAACTGAGATATTTATCGTCGTCTTTATTCACATTTTAACTTTTCTTCCCTTTCTTTTGCTCTAGTTGTAAGTAATATCTAGTTTGTAGTAAAAACGTGTACAATATGAAATGAAATGACATTTTTGTAATTACAAAAGAAATAATTCATAGCATATCTATACACATCAATTAATGGGATTCATCACAACCTCAAGACAAGAAAGCCAGGTAATACATGTAAACTCGCATAACAGAACTGTAAATTTCAAAAGCTGTTCATCTATGTCACTGTGAGTAGATTGTTCATGTCATTCTCTTAATGATGTCTTTCATTTACAGAATTATGCACCATCTGTCATTTTCTGAAAATAGATACAATTCAGTTGTTTAGAAAGTCACAGGTTTATTTAAATAAAAATATAAACAGTGTATATAAAATACATAAAAAGAGAGTATCAGTTTTAGAATTTTAAAAAGTATGTTCTTAAGTTCTACAGAATCTATTTCACCACTTTCATCCTCTGCGTCATTTTTTTCAAGGGCTACGTGCATTTTAACGAAGAGCTTTGTGCAAGAAATGTATCTATGTATACAGAACCAAAGGCTTAATTTTAAAGGGACTGTTTACATATGTTTAAATGAATTTTGATATAAAAGTTCCACGATATATGCTAGCCCTCAATGGGTCTGGTAAAGTTACGAAGTTTCCGTTAAATTACATCATTTTAAAGTGTACCATAACAAACATCGGGTCTTCAGAAGATTACAGCATTTACTCGTTGTACCGAAAGAGCAACCTACATTTGTCTCGACTTTAGGCGAACATCAATGTTGATGCATGCGTATTAGCTCCAGGTGCACTCGAAAAAGAAATTAAACTGACCGATATGCAGCACGTGCAGCCTTGAGAACAACAGGGTTGTGCATTACCTGTATAGTGCACGCTATTTCTGTAATCTCTTCATTAACAGGTAGTGAAGACGTACATGATGATTGTGCTCCGTACATCTGTGGTTCAATATCCATCGAATTACAGTTCAACACGAAAATAGTTTGTTTGCAAGGATACACATACTGATCATCATCCATTTTGTCGTAGGTTACTGAATCACAGCCGACCTCATAAAACATCGGGTAGATGGGTACGTCATATTTTTCCTGTGTGGAATTCTAGGTCGTCGTTTCTGCTCAAAATAATATTTCTCAGAATGTTTGGCTCTCTACTCTCATAAACGTTCTTTTTCGATGTGGGGATGATCGATGTACATGCAGCCATCGGTGTCTAAGTAAATGACCAGAACACTAAAGGTTCCAACACCGAGTACAATTTTAACTGTCATTTTCTGTCACCTATGCAGCAATGGTGACGTTGGCATACTTGTTTGGTTGAACAAACTCTATTACCACGTCGTAATTCACCAAGATCAAATCTTCACGTACAATTGTGACGTGTTAGATGAGTTCTAGTATTGTTTCTACCCGCCAAGTATTCGGTCTTCAGCATACTTGGGCTCTGAGCGAGGTTTTATCACAGACAACTGAGCATAACTTTAGCAAAATCTTGTCCTCCTTCGTTCAGTTCCATGCCCATGCCTTCTATTGATTGGTACTATTTCTTAAATTGGTATTTTTTGTTTCTTGTGTGTTACTCAAGGAAGGATAATCGCTCGTTTCTCGTTTCACTTTGATAAATTCGGTGATGTATCCTGAAAGCAAAATCCCTTGACTCGAGCCGTCGTTCCTTAGGTATAGGTCTATGGTAGGAAAGTGCCAACTTTCGTATACTTTTAACAATTGGTATCCACGATCGAGCGCCTGAAACATTTCCTCTCAAGGCGCACTCCGCATTCAAGGTCATCGCAAAGAAAATGATGGTGTTGATTGAGGGTTCAACACATGTACGACATAAGGGGAACATCATTTTTCCGTTGCAATGATGAGGCAAAACAGATGGTACACGTCTGTCGATGGACCTTCACCTTGGCGAATGTGTTACATATCAATGTGTTCTCTGTTGGAAATCAAGTATATTTACAGGCCCAATGATTTGTTCTCCTTGAGATGTGTCTGTCTCATAGAACATTGGTCCATACCCCAAGCAAACTCTCACAAGTTTTCTGGATCTCTTTTTAAAAGTCGATTGTAATGGTGTTCCCACATTTCCACCATTTGGTATCCTTCAGGTTTTAAGCCCCGACATCTTCGGTGCGTTTTTTCGTACCGATCTTCCATTGTCAACCCTATATACGCAGTCTTCAGTTCTCGGTCAGGATAATGCTTGTGACATCCGTGCCGTAGAAAGCCTTGAACTTCGTACGTGATATGTGGGTTTTCCAAATTATGATCATCGTCGGAGTAAGGACCAATCTTCCTTTTTCCGCCATTTATGGCATGTTGTATCCACTTGTATTGAGTGTGGCACAAATAATATAATCAACGCAAAACCTTGCCCGAATACCGACGGCTCAAGAATCGATGCATTTGAGGTGGTACAATAACTAGGGTGGTGACGGGGATGGAATTCGTTCGGTACATCAATTCTCAATATCTGGCATAGGTAAAAGCTTCATTCAATGGATCAATTACCCAGTGCCCAAGGATAAGGTGTCAGAATGTTCCACATCATCGTCGTAGAATGTTTACATAAAACCAAAAATGCTTCAACTTTTTCTTATTGAAAATCAAAAGAGTCCGAAACGCGGGCTTGGAACCAGGCGTAGAAGGCTTCCAACTGCTCCGCTCGCATGCCGCCTGGGTCGTTTAAGTGTGTATGAGGCAAATAAGGGAGTATGACGTGTTGCTTTTCTTCGGTATTAAAAAAGTGAGAAAAATACCCTTTTTGCCATTTCAGACAATCCGGACGTTTTGGGCATTTTACTCAAAGGCATAGCCAAATAACTCATGGAATCGTTAAACTCTATTGATCCCTCTTTCCTGTAAATAATCTTGGCTCCGCGCATGGTGACTTGTGAAAATTACGCTCTTTTTCCTAAAAAAATGTTTGAAAAGAGACTGACCGTCGTACATGGAAAATTGTGAGCGATCACTGTAGCGTATTGATGGCAGTTACCGTAACGATCGATCACTTCTCCATCCCAGTTGTTAGTGGGATCCAAGACCCACTGAACGAAATCAGGAAAAATATGGTCTGCACGAAATATCTTTTCACGTCCACCCGGGACCACCATATAATTCTGTGAGTGATAAAATAGATGTTCCTGGATACATTCATGGCATACCTGATGAGCGACACGAAAGTTATGAACGTGAATTCCAGTGGCATGAGAACATTCAAAATAAAAAAAAGAGAAGTCCACGTGATGGTCCCGTTTCTTTTTCCTGCTGTTTTGGTGATCCAGTAATTCGTCTGGTTTGTTGACATATCTGTGAATGTAACACTGGTGATCACAATCGACAGGCTGATGACAAATGGGACATTGTTTCTTTCCCCGACAAAGATGAATAGACTTTACTTCGTACGAACATTTTGCCCACATTTTGGACACAATCGTTTACAAACACTTTTCTTTCGTTGGAATCATTTCATTTGATGTCGTTCGTAAAACGCTTGACTCAAAATGTTCGTCTACATGTAGAGCATTGAATCATTGCTTTACCCTCAAGAACACAAGTTCTCGACGCGAAACAGCCACGACATCTCTCTCCACAATCAATATATTGCTCCCGAATGTTGAATATTTGGTCACATTTGTCACAGTATTAACCGTATTATACGAGAAAAATCATTTGACACTAGTAATGGCGTATAAATTATCTAGTGATGATAGACGTGAATATATTTCAGTCTGAAAAATTGGGACCTCGAGAAACAAGATCTCCGCGAATATCTTGAGGGTAAACTTTCAACGTATAGCGATGGGAAATCACTTCTTTTCTGTATTTCATGAGGTCCATACGTGGTCTTTTTCGAAACCCCAGATTGTTCAAAAAGGGTCTCTGCTTCTCTGTGCTGTTTGGCTCTCTCCAATTCCCCTAATGCTTGCCTGTGATCTCTTCCATTCTGCTGGATCGAATTTATCTGCATATGATCTAGACACTACAATTACGTGGGGTAACACATGTGCGCCTGGTCGCTGTCAATCTTGACAATGCTTAATTTACTACTGGGGAGATGATTGGCAGATAAGGCAATTTTGCGTTTGGTGCTGCCCGAAGGAGATGAAACCTCAACCATATTGACGTGGCTTTTCCACCGGTGATGTCAAACTCATCGTTCGATAGTTGTACGTGTTGAATTTTGTCAGTGTTAATTCAACAGATTTACTCAATTCAATGCGGAGAAAAAAATTCAAGCTGTCGTGAGTGATAGAAAGTTGCAAACGATCTCGATCTTGAGCTCAGCACAGTCTTTTCAACTCATCCAATAAGTTGGTAGTAAAAGCAGCCACTTTCCCTGCGGGGACTTGGGACCTGCACTCTTTAAATATTACCATGTAAATGTAAGCAGTGGTTCAAAACGTTTCTGGAAGCCATCGTGTTGGTCGGTTGAATGTGAAAAGAACCCTCAGGGGCTATCAAACGCCTTTCTTCATGAACGATCTTGACTCTGACGATTTTGACTCTGATGGTGGCAATGGATATGGATGGATCATTTTGTCTTCAAAACCGCAATGGTGAACTTCTGCCAAAACTTATCTGATTGTGTGTGATGGCTCAGAATGTCGTCATTGTCGCATTACTTCTGGCTTCTCCTTGAAGTGGTGTAATTGTTTCGTGACGGTGGACTGCTCAAGGTTGATTTGACTAGGGTATACACTCTCAATACAAATAGAGCCCCTACGCAAGATGGTAATATCGTTCTGAGTTGTCGTTGGCGCTTTGTTTTGTTTTGTATTTATAGTTCGATTGTTTGTTACTTAAAAGGTTGCAACAGTTGCAAATTACAATTACACATACCATTTGTGCGTTTTATTTAATATCAACTCAATAGTGCGTCGGCGTTTTCGTCAGCTTTTTCTCTATCCGTCCATTTTGTCATCTATCCGATGAAGAACCATCTGGTACATCCTAATAGTGTGCTGCAAACAGATTTTGGATGTATGCACATACAAACTATTTAGTGACAAACCTACATGCAAGTAACTACAAAGGAATCATTTTTATAAGTATTTTTCAAAGCTTTTCTGAAAATGCTAAAAAATAACATTATAGCGTAATAAGCACTGTTGTATTTAATTCGAAACATCGGTAGAGTATTCTGCTGAATAGCATGCAAAATTATTTCTTTCTACTGATCACAGTTAGTACTACATTTCTAAAATTATTTTAAATCATTAACAATACATTTTCCAATGATAATTGAAGTCACACTACCTTTCTCTATCAACTCCCTAATGTATCCCCCTTTTATCTGGAGATAGAAGTCTCTCCTTTCTTTTGTGGACCCTATTTGACCCCTTTTTTCCATGCTATATGGAGACACTCCATCGCAATTTCATGACTTCAGAAATTCACTCAAAACATTTTTAATTTTTCCCTTTACACATTCTACATAATGTATACATCACCTGAGACTTACTTTGTACATCATCCCGCATTCTGATTGTCAAATATAGCACATGCGATTGAAGGAATGAGTACAAGTCGCACTGAATTTCTAAGCATAAAAAAACAAAAAATATCCAAACAGTGCAGAATTTCACCAGTTGTGTCAACCATACTCAAAGAATCAAACTGTGGTTAAATGTCAGAAGTGCCATTCATATCTCTATGGTGCTGTTTAATCCATCTATGTTATAGTGAAAGGTGGTAAAAAAGAGAATCTATATTGAAAGACAAGTGAGTGTAAAATAGAGTACCAGAACATGGGACTTTAGTACGATATAATTTGAGACTCAGAACCACTTTGGTTAACACTAAAACCAACGGTCCATTTCGGGGCCACCCAGTATTCTAGAAACAGAATACTAATCATTATTGCCAACATTTATATTTTCTGATATCAATTTTCTTCCCTAAAGAAAAATAAAAATAAGAGATAATTTTGCAATATAACCATTAGTTTGATGTCAGTGAGAGTTCTCTAACATACTTCAAAATTGTTTCTTAGTTGAATTAATGTAATCATATCAGATGTTTACTGATATATTGACATCAGTTTCTAACGCTATGACTTTCGCACCGGCATTCACTCACGAGCGCATGATCGAACTCTACATAATTAACCTCCATCGTGATAGCGATCACAATCGAGAGAGAGAGAGAGGATGAGATATTAGATTTGTTTCCAAAGTTGTTGGAAACATTGTTACAGCAGTTAGCCTTTCTTAGACCTATTCGCATTCCAATGCGATCTTCCCACGCACTGTTGTTTTGTAAACAGTAGATTTTCAAGCCTTTCAATTTGTGATGTATGGACGTAAACAAAAGACTAATAATATCTACAACATGTTGCACAATCAAGTTTTGTGTTTGTGTGTTTGTGTGTGTGTGTCTGTGAGAGAGAGAGAGAGAGCAAAAAGGTATGGCACAATCAAGTCACTTTTAATAATTGTTTAGAGAGGCAAGCCGCATATCATTGAAATCATGTACCAAATCCATAGAAGTAGAATTCTTTTTCGATCTGTTGCCAGTCTATATAAAGATGTGCGTTCGATAGTTGTGTCGTCAGTTTTCGAGCCACTCAACCAGCCAGCAAGATGTGAACTAGTGCTGAATCCTCTACGGTTACTTCTACCATGTTATTTGATCCGTAGTAACTGGCGTGTCTGAAAACATGTTGGAACAATAAAGTCATCATGCCAACAAATGAGTCTGTGTAGAAAGGCAAGGCTGCTTGAAGATAGTCCTTAGATATGGATCCTTGGTGACAAGAAACTTCTGCTGACGTAGAGTCAACACGAACTTTGTGAATTCACTAAACCAAACCAGGGCCACCAACATCTCTAGAAATAGAGCTACTTTTGAATGATTGCCAAAACTAGGTAGTATATGTTTGTTTAATGCTTAGGTCTATGTTTATCTTCAATACGAAATATAAACCTCTATCATTCTGTTCTTAGATGTGTGATAGTATAGGTGTGAGTGATGATATGTCTATGTTTAGGTGTAAGTGTAAGTGTTAGTGAACACTCATACCATCACCTTCATCCCACTTTGGGTATATATGTATGCAATTTGTCTGTTATAGGTGTTACTCTTCCTTTCTTTACCTCCTACTTTATGTCCCATTTAGCACTGATTTCCGGTCAGTAGATATGGATGTTGCTTAGTAGATGTGACTGCCGGTCAGAAACACTGTGTATTGGTTAGTAGGTGCGGGTGGTTGTTAGCAAGAATGTGTGTCGGACTGAAGGTGCGGGTGCTGGTCAGTAAGACCATGTGTTTGTTACTAAGTGTGAATGTTGGTCGGTAAGAATGGGTATTGGCCAATAATGTCCGCGCTAATTCCTGTTTCCTTCTAGAGTGACATCTAAATGTTAAATCTATGGACGTTTTTAACATTGCAATTCCCCTTTATCGCTAAAATGGTCCATCGTGTTCAACCCATGGACATTTGTCACATGAAATATCGCGTTAGACATCAGATGTCATCCAATGCTAATCATATGAACTTTTTTAACATTACATTTCCATTGACAGCATAGGGTCATATTTGACTCCATTGCGTCCCACAATGTAAAACATATGGGCTGATGTTAATTACCTTTGACCCCATACGGTCATATTTTCAAACTCGCGGCGTATTGATAAATTAACATTGTACTCATAGGGTCATTTCATGACCGCATATCGTCCCCTATAACCACTAAGGTCTGAGCTGGAATTCAACCAAAAACTTCAGGATCTGCACACTGACGTTTTTACGGTAATTTTGGTCAGGTGGGTTGACATTCAGAAAGGTTGCGAAACTCCGGTAGTGTAAGTAATTTAAGCGACTTTCACAAATTAAATCGCGGTATCAAGAAGAAGAAGAAGTAGAAGAACAAGAACAACCTTAGATCATCGTGTCACAACGAGGGCGCGGGTTAAAATCGGAACTCTCAAAACATAATCTATAGCTTGTTCATACTTACCGTTGTTACGACTCTATGGTCTAAGAAAAATGTAACAGAAAGAAAGTGAAACCAACAAATCAAGTAAAAATCAACAAGCAATTTATTTCTAGGCAATTAAAGTGAAATTCAAAAGACACTTACTGTAATGCGAATTAAAATCCAAATATTCCAATAATTCTAAGTGTCCTAATTACAAGTCCTAAATACAGAATAATCCGAATTAATGGTTGAATCCTTGAATGTGTTGATGTGCCAATGGTCTTTAGTGTCCTGATGTGTCAGTAGTCTTTAATGTGCTGATATGCAAAAATGAAGTACTCCAAAATATCTTTGAATAAATTCACATAAATCCCAAAATCATCAATTCCAAATCCAAAATCCTAAAGTCTATGAGCACTTTTATAATCCAATGAATACTTTCAATAATTACTCTCTCAGAATTTGGATGATTTTCCACAACTGTAATGGTTCTTTAAAAGACTGATGGTAATGTCGAAACCAAAAAACTGTCCACTAAACATGATATACATAAAGATAGGTCACATGACAGAATATTCTAGAATAATAAATGGTGTGTGTGACGTTTGACACATAACTCTAAAGGGATTTCTGGTTTTATATCTAAACAAAAAAAACCTATACCTCAAATTGAATCAACAACTTGTTTTCCAAAACCATTCTTGAACTCAAATATTAAGTAAACAACCTAATTCAAGGAAAATAGTTAAAATTATACTTAATATTAAGGTTTAAGCAAATATTAAAGTCAAGAAACATTTATAATTTCCTACAATATTTAAAATATTATATAAACATCATACATAACACCGTAATCAGCTTGTTTGAGTTGAAAGAACATGGCAGGGTTTGAAGAAGATTCGTCCCTGATAAGATTTTTGTATGACTGTTTGCGTTAGCAGGATATGTAAAGCATATTTATAATTATATTTACGCCTGTTCGGAATCCCGCCAGTATGTATTCAAAAGGTTATACAATACAGAAAGAGCAAAATACCTTTTGGAAGTTTCAGTTCCTATACCCCTGTCACACTGATCATACGCTCTAACCAGTAACCCATTTAAAAAATGCCAATGACTATTTAAGTTCGAACCTCGACCAGCAACGCAATACGGTTTAGTGAAAAAGTAACTTATGCATTTAGACCACATCCGATTACCTCCATAATTTATTTATAAAGTGACAGCGTTTTATTATAAAATTATTCGGAGAGTAAATGTTGAGAATGTACTCTCATGTATTCTACGTGATATTTTGCCTTAAACGCCCCCCCCCCCCCGCCCCCCCCCCCAAAAAAAAAGTAAATACAGACAAAAATAAACATATAATAAAAAACAAATGACTTTTTAATACTTTTTTTAGTTTCAATTCATTTTGCAATCCAAAACTTTTGGCCTTTTCTTTACGTTTTACAAAATATATCAAAAGATTGTGTCTTTTCGATAAATAATTTTGAGCTTCTTTTCAATATGAAATTAAATCAAGTTTGATATTATATTTATCATAGAATAACTATATACAAGGAGAGCAATACGTTTCATAAACTGAACTTCACAAATGAGACTCAAAAATAATTTGTCATATAAAGTGTTAAGTTCCGGTTTTTTCAACTTAGCGCATACATTTTCTAGACTGAACATATTTTATTATATTTGCTTCACTTGTAGAATACAGCAATTTTGAAAATATAACGAAATCGGTTCGTATCACAACCTAATGGAATCATTTTTTATTACCATAGTGATTGTTTCTGATGGTATTGTCTGAATATACCAAATTTCGATGGTCAAAGTTATGTAAAAGTCATGTGAGAGTACATACAATCAGGACACAAAGTGGGGCTGCAATTAACCATCGTTTTGTTAATAATGATAAAGGTCATAGTGAAGCAGCAGCGCAGTTGTGTCACGGAAATCGTTAGATTGGGAATTAAAGAAGCTGACCTTAGCTGATATTTTGGCATAATGAAATTGTCTTGCCTGTTGTTTCAACAAGGGGATGTGCTTAAATCTCCTTTTTTAGCATAAGGCACGATTAGGGTTTGAGTATTATGTCTTGTCATTTCCATAATGAACTGAAAATGTTGGAGTCAGTGGGTCAATCTTACTAATCCAAAATAAAAACAGTTCCTTTTCTGCATGATGTCACATTGGTTCGTTCAATGTCTTAAATAAGCTATAAGCGACAGCTACGGATTCATGTCTTAAGTCTCCATTTCATGCCTGTAACACGTGACTTATGGGAATTTCATGACCGTAGGTCGGATTTTGTTGCAGTGATTTTACAGACAAATATTTTGACTCATGGAAGAAAAAAGAAAAATCTTTCCTGAGAGTTTGCTGGAATAACATAGAAATAACATAGAACAAAAATCATGTAAGCTTTTTAATTCTGTTAAAACAGTTTAATTACAATATTTCATATTTTCAAGGAATTAAAATATCAAAAATTTTATACAAGAACAAATAATGTTTTTGTTCTTTTTCAAGCATGGAATTACCTCCATAAACCGTTGTGAAACTTAACAATTATCGCTGGTGTATTTTCAAAACGAATAGTTTACTCAAGCCAATAAAGCAGAACATATTCATTCATACCTTATGTAACTCTAGAAAAACGAAATATTAAATAGAGAACAACAGTTTCACATTTTATCAACAGGCACTCACCTATACTCTCTCTCTCTCTCTCGTACTTTCTAGAAATTGAGTGATTATTTACAACCAAGCTGATTTTATCTTACGATCTCAGTCCTGAAACAAATATTTTGAGAGAGACAGAAACAGATACATATACAGATAGATAACTTCTTTCTACATGAATACACATTATCCCTTGATTTACCCTTGATGTTATATATATATATATATATATATATATATATATATGTGTGTGTGTGTGTGTGTGTGTGTGTGAAAGGTATATGAGAAAAAAAATGCAATACACCTAATGCATGCAGATACACGCTGTTATGAGCAATTTATATAACCGATACAGACAAGCACAATTATGGTGCCTAACTGTTTTCAAGTTCTCGGGTTCAAAGTTGTTAACTATGGTAAAGTATGCAACAAAAAGGAGTGTGCAAAGACATTGCCTCCAGCAAAGGTCCTAAGTCCAAGATTGTGTACATTTCTTTAATAGCAAAAATTCATTCATAATCAAATTCTAAAAAGGAACTTTACTTAGCATTCCAGTGTTCTGACCTAATCACCCACTATAGTCGGCATCGCCGCTTACGCAGCAAAAATATGCACAATAAAATGTTGACCTTCTAACGATTATTGGGTTGTATCTTGTGTTTCTCAGGCCAAATCTCTCTCTCTCTCTCTCTCTCTCTCTCTCTCTCTCTCTCTCTCTCTCTCTCTCTCTCTCAAACGTGAATATATTTTATTCATCGCAAAAATGTATATTGTCTACTTCGACTTTTCCAATTCCGTTAATTCTATTGCTAGGGGTTTTGCGAGTAACGTGTCTACATTTTCCTTGTTTCAGTCTGGCAAATAAAAGGTACGAGAGGATGACTGGAAATTGGCATAACTTGAATATCCATAGAGATAACTTGAATACCCATTGGCATAACTTGAATACCCATTGAGATACAGAGCTAGAATTTAGAACACAAATAGAAACTTCACTTCCCTACAATTTTAGTTGATATAGGATATACTTTTGTCCACTCCTTATATTACATTTGTGAGCTGGATATTGACCAATAAATATCCGCATGGTCGTTTCTACTGGAACAATATTCGAGGACTAACATTCTATTGTGCACATTTTGTTTTGTAAGCTGACTATAGTGAGTCATTAGGTCAGTACACAAGAATGCTTGGTCATGTCACCATTTTAAAATTTCGAAATAATGATGTATTTCCTCCTGGAAAGAAACAGCTTGTATCAAAAAAGCAAACACTAAGCACAAAAATCGAAATAAATTAAGGACTATTACATGTTTGAATAAGAGTAGAAATCTACAAACAAGAGTTAAAAAGTGTAACGTGAAATAAAACAGGTGTTGTTACAATAGCAAACTTTTATAAGAATAATTACATGGTGTGATATGTCAATTACTTCTTGATCGTACATAGAACCAAATAGTTTTGACTTTTTTTCAGCTCAGGACGCAGGACTGAAATCAACGCCATTGAACAGCAAATACTTCAATATTTACTAAAAATATTATATCTCGGTAAAGTTATACGTGAAGGAGGTAGCAAAGGAAATGCGTCAGAGAATGTTGAAGCGGGGTACTGAACAAGAGGTACTACTGCTACTACTACTACTACTACTGCTACTACTACCACAACAACTATTAATAATAATAATAGTTATTAATATTATTATTAGTAGTAGTAGTAGTATTCATGCAAAGAGTAAAGGAACATTATTTACTTGAGTAAATATTGTCGCAAGATTTGCATTCAGATAACAAACTGATGTCTAAATGAAATGTGGATAGGATTATGTTTGGAAAGGTGTTACGACTCTCGGACTTAAAATAATGTAACTGAAAGAAAGTGAAACCAACAATGCAGCTAAAATCAACAACCAATTTATTTCTAGACATTTAAAGTGAAAATTCAAAAAGACACTTGCAATGACATGAATTGAAGTCCAAATAATCCAATAATCCCAAGTGTCCTAATCACAAGTCCTAAATATTAAATGTTCCGAATGAATTCCAGTAGCCTTGAATGTCCTTATATGCTGGTAGTCTTGGATGTCCTGATGTGCCTGAATGATGTAATCCAGAATATCTTTGAAAGAATTCATATAAATCCCAAAGTCAAGTATTAATTCAAAATGAGAATGAGCACTTTTAGTAATTCAAGTGAATATTTCAAATAAATAATTCCTCTCTCTGAATTTGCTCTGATTTTCACAACTGTAACATCTGATTACTAAAATAAATTCCTTAATTGACTGATCTTAATAATATGAAGTTTAGTATAGGAATGAAATCTTGTTTACCAAAACTGTATAAATATAAGGTCAACTGACAGAATATTCTAGAATATGAGTAACTATAATGGAAATTTCCTCTGTGTACCTGACTCTTCTCACATCAAGAAATGGAAAATTCCAATCTAATTGTTAAATGATATGTAAACAAAACTGACCTTGAACTTAAATGCAGTAAATATGTTGTTTACAAAATGACTAAGGTACAACTTACCTCTTGGACACATATTATAAATTCAATATACATAACAAAAGGTTAAATCTTTTCATCTAGAACAAATTCCCCATGAGTTCTTTACCTGTGCGTTCTATATCGATCCACACTGGACTGGACTCAATTGGCATTATAACGAGGGGCGACGAGTTTGGCGTTTATTTTGTTATGGTACTCAATACCAGTGTGGTTGTTTTATAGTTGTACCTTATATATATATATATATATAGAGAGAGAGAGAGAGAGAGAGAGAGAGAGAGAGAGAGAGAAAGAAAGAAAGAGAGAGAGAGAGAGAGAGAGAGAGCACTTATTTTTAGTCACCTAAAAATACAAACCATGGATAATAAGGGTAATTAACATACATAGACGTTTCATCTGAGCATCAGAAAAAGGATTACGTTCGGGATCAAATTCCATATTTCAATTGAAATAAGCAAAATACATTTCTCCGAACATTATCTCTCTTTGTGTGCTCAATCTGAAGAATACTCTGTGATTTCCGTCGGACGCAAGAATAACCTCGGGCAGTGTACGTCTGCCAGATTCTGAACTATTTCCAGGAAATGTAACTCTAACATATCTTTCTTGTCCTTAAAATTACGAATGACTTAGTTTAGGTTTATGGGCAACAGGCTCAGAATGGCTATTATTATACATATATTTTTGACAGAAACAGTCGTACATGGAGACAAGCAAATGCACCGTAAAAAAAAACAAAAAAAAAAACAGCAACACCAAATAACAAAAATAAATCATAAATTACTTAGCAAAATACAACAATTTGCCATATCATCAGCAAATAAAAGTGTTAACATATTTAGATTATATTTTAATCTAAGTAAACACCTTTACAATCGCATGTTTCTAGTGATTCAATAAACTCATTTATCTTAGGACTCTAGGTCTTAAAAATATGTAACAGAAAGAAAGTGAAACCAACAGCGTAAGTAAAATCAACAAGCAATTTATTTCCAGAAAATTAAAGTGAAAATTCAAAAGACACTTACAATTTGTGAGTTAAATTCCAGATAATCCTAAATGTCCTAATCACAAGTCCAAAATAATAGAATGATTCGAATGAATTCCAATAGCCTTGAATGTCCTGATGTACCACAAAGATGTAAACCAGAATGTATTTGAACGAGTTCACTTAAGTCCCACAATCATGTATTAATCCAAAAGTCAATGAGCACTTTTATATTTCCAATGAATATTGAAATAAAAAATCCTTTCAAATTATATCTGATTTCAGCAACACAACCAAAATAGATTCCTTACAGACTGATCTTTTAGAACCAAAATTCTAGAATAGGAATAAGTTTGTTTTACCAAAATCTGTATATAAATACACATGCCTACATGACCTATGTGACATCTGAATATGAGTATTTATAATGGAAAAATACTGGCCTACCTGACATATGTCACAAAAGTCTAATTGCGAAATGCCTATGAAAATACTATATAAACAACTGGACAACGGTTAAGTATGTATTTTCAAATAACCATACAACTTACAATTATGGACAAAAGTTAAGTATATAAACATCATACATAACATTTAGCACAGTTATAAACAATAAATGGTGGAGCATGCGTCCTTATATGGTGCCAAATGAACATCGAAAATATTCTGGCAGACCTTTGGGAGTTTTCGCACATGATTTAAGTTGGATATACATTGCTTGCAGGACTTTTCTTAATTTTTTGCGAACAACATTTTATCACAATAAAGAATAGTAAATCATGCTGGAATGAATCGAAGGCTTTTGTAATGTCTGCGAAAATGCCGTTGAAACGTCCTCTGTGTTTACTTCTGAATAGCAGAATATAAAAAGTAGTATCTATTGTGGAATACGTTATTCTGTATCTAGCTTGTTGTTGATAAAATGTATTTTCTTCATTGGCCCATTAGGTTAATCTATTTTTCATTACTTTTTTGACAATTGTACCCATTACATTTAACATGGATGTAACTATCTGTACTATCTTTACTACTTATGGTATGTAATGGAGAAAAAAAATGGATTGACACCACTCTGATGGAAAACTATATTTATCAACTATATAATTGAACAATTTGTGTAAATAGGACAGTATAAATATGGCCGATTTATTTATAATTTATATAGTCTTGGAGCTTTGCAATGTGTCATTTTGGACAAAACTGCTTGAACGGATTCAAAAGAAATGTCACCATCAAAAATTTCAGCATACTCGACATTGGTTTAGTATGGTACTATGGCCTCAAAATGGCTTTATGACCTCAATGAGACTTTAGCACTGAAGCAATAATTTGTGGTTTCTGAAATGGCACTATGACGTAAACTGAAATTTAACATTGAGGCTATAATGTTAAATTTAAAAAATGTCACTATGGTCTCAGCGGGAATTTAACACTGAGACTATAATTTGTGGTTTTAAAATTAGCACTATGGGCTCAAGGGAAAAAGATAATGTGAAAAACATATACCATTATACTGACCAATAGTCATACCTACTGCCCAACACTCGCACCTACTACCCAACAGGCCGTCTGACTGACCAGCACCCACGCTTACTAATCAATACACAGAGTTACTGACCAGCACCCGCATCTATTGACCAGCATCTACTTCATTCCAGGGAGCTGTGAACGAGCAATGGTTCAGGAGGTAATGAAGCTCCTGGATATTCATTGTTTTCTTTTTTCCATAGGTAATAATGAATAATGATTTGAGAATTGACTGTTTTTTAAAAAATGATCTGTGAAGTAAGTCCATGAACAAGATGTCGCGGTACTCTATTGCAAAGGAGATTTGATGCTTTTTGTTTCCAATGAAGTCAATGGAGTCATGGAAATGTCTCTCAAGTCTTCATACCACTCTTTCAAGATCATTTTATTTTCTCCAAGATGAGTCACCATGCTTCTTCCAGATACTCTTCCACCTTTTCTTCTTGACTCCTCATCAAACTTGCTTGTGACTAGGATGGTCGATTTGACGACCATAACAATGTTCTCTGGCCCAGATTGTAATTATTTTATGTAAATGGAGAGCAAAACAGGATACTAAGTGTTGATCTTGTTCTGGAAATCGGGGCATCATTACTGTTTCTCTCTCTTCTTCTCCACTTGGAGATTGGTTGTGTTAGTGCTTTCGTTTCTGTCTGTATAGAAAACATTATCCTCGCCAGTGTCCATAGGTTCGTGCTGCATGCTATTTTAAAATAATTGAAGATAACTTCTCTCAGACTGTTTTTTTTTAAGGAGAATATAAACGTCTGCTTATAAGCTCACGTTTATTGTTTTCTCGATGGCAACTCTAAACTGGAGTTGCACACGGAGTTGACCTGGATTTATAGAGTGGAAATATCCCTCGTCGCTGCCTTCATCTGGAGTGAAATCAAGTCTCCACAAAGAATATCCTTCTGCATAATGTTAGTGCGAAATGATGTGGCTATTGCTGTCTCCTTATTGTCCCGTGGCTTCAAATGTAGTGAAGTAAGATCTCAAGTAATTTTTCTGGGGAAAACTAGGTTCGAAAGATCTGGTACACAACGTGTGGCCATCTTGGGTCATATCTATCTTGGATACGTTGAAATGCTGGAACTTTAAATGGTTTTTATCAATAGTTCTGTTGAGGGCAGCAATGCTGACGATGCCAATGAACAAACGTTTGGGCAGTTGACCTTGGACGACATGATCTTCGATATTGGATCGGAGTCCAGAGACAAGGATGAATGTTTTGGTTTTCACTTGTAGCAGGGGCTATTGGGCTGTGCTTTTGGTCAGAACTTGACTGATACCGTTAGAGTCTAGCTTCTCTGATGCTTGTTTTGTATTCGCTAGCATTTGCCATCAAATGGAACACGGTAATACTTCGATTTCGTCTCAGAAACGTCCCCACCATTCTACAAATACTTGTCTTATCTTGCAATCACATGTGCAAATGTGCACAATCCATCATTTCTAAACTACTTCCTTTGTTTGATTTTCTTTCGGCGATCGTTAAATCCAACATTGTAACATTGTAAGAAACCTCATCTTTTATCAACTCTGTGTTGTTGAAGCCATCCATGGTGTCAGGTTTCCACAATGCCGACGCATTGAGGTATGTGTTCTTGAGATCTTTTACGTAATCATGTGTTTATAGTGGTAAGCTCGGTACGGGTAAGTGTCCATGCTGCTACTGACCAGTTGGTTGTTCAAGCACAAATCCAATTTGCAGAACAAGGAATGCATGAGGAAGCCACTCTGGCATCGACGCATGGATTGCTGTCGTCCATTTTGAGAACTCTGACGGTCAGGTGCTAGTAGCTGTTATTAAGATTGATGTAATCTTCGGTTTGTCCTTTGATTTCAAACTCATAGAGCTGAGGTGGTCAAAGACGATGAAAATTCTGCAAACTGGGATTGTTGCATCGTCACCATGTCGGAGGCATGGCAAACATACATAATTCTATCTAAGAACATTCGCAAGAATCGCGGTACATCATTTTTTTCTTTTTTTATTATTTTGTTATAATTTTTTAATTTTTTTACTTTTATCTTTTTAGTAATGAAAAGCGTCCCAATCTCAGACAGTTCTTCTTTTCTTAATCTTTTTCTGTTTATGTCTATGCGTTCTGACGGGTTTTCAACATCTCTCTTTGCCTTGTCCTTGCTGTGACGTGGAGGATGAATCAACGCCTTCGAAAAGAGTTTGAAGTGAATTTATAGTGGTGTCTCGGCGACCAAGCAGTTCTTTTCCTGTCTGGATCAACACGTTTCTCCTGCCTTCACCAACGCTTTTTTGGGACTTTGTTGGTCTATGAGTACGTTTTTGGAGTAATTCGTTTCCATGCGTCCAGGCAGCATCTTCTAAAGCATAAAATCATCGAGTCACCATGTGTTTTAAGATGGGTGCCACCTTACCAAGGTCCAATCTTAAGATATCTCTCAAATCATGTCTTCGTTGTCGAGCTAATCTTCGGTTCACGGGATACATCTGTTGCAATTCAGTCGAGAATCATTTTCGAAAATGTATGTAGTTTCGCTGTGGCTTTCCGTTATAGAATAGTATATTTTGTCCAAGATCTCCTTTAATACTAATATTCACAATCAATATACGATTGACTGACAGAGAGACAATCAGGATGCACAAAGTATCGGTGAACGTGGTATGTGTTTCCTTTTTATCGTAAGAACCTATGGTACAATCCACTTTGAAAGGAATGACTCTCAGCAACCTAGCGGCTGTGTATCCCACTACGTTGTACTCGACAACATCAGAGTACACAAACATGAAATTCAGTCCTTCGTTCAATAAGATAGTGTATCAAAAATACTTAAAGAATCAGTTGCTATTGTTGATATCTTTAGTTGAAGTGAGAGCTCTGTTATCACCCAGAATATCAAATAACTGGGAGAAAAGGTATATACAGTGTTATGCCTTTGGAAAATACCAGTTTGAGACCATGAGAATGTGGATGGTGCTCGATCAGCACACTTCTGTAAGTTTTGTCTAGTGCTTTACCCAACAGATCGTTAACAATTGAAAATAGTTCAAATCGTTTAGACGAGATGTCAAACATGAAAATATTATCATGCAGGAATTTTCATGTGATAGATATTCAATAGGGAAATAGCTGGTGTTGGTTGCTTTGTTCCGTAAAAGCCAGGATCATTTTTGTCAAAGTGTTCTTGGTCTTGTTCGTTGAGTATTTCTATGACGAAAGGGGTTTGATCTGCGGTACTATTCTAGACTTGAGTGGAATGAATGCTTTCTACCAAAGCCACTTCCCTATGATCTTCGTGGTCCAGTTGTATGGACTGAGGTAATTTTGCTGTGAAACAACATCATTTATTGTTGGGCAAAACATCCATAGCACTATCAATAGGTAATGTTAAATACAATTGATTATTCATAGTTCGATGGTTCTTGTCTCCGAGGAGTCACTCGAGGTCAAATGATGATTTGCCAAAGGTTCCGGAGATTATGCTGGGACTGGAGGAGTTGTGACGGGTTTTGGCGTGGCTACTATTGTTTAAATACTGTCAGTATATTTCAGCAAGAGATTCGGAAGAAGATAGCAAATACAACTTATGTGGAAAATGGTACACATTTGTTTATCCCCTTGTTGTCAACTCAAGTTTCCATTCGCTGCTCCAATGACATAATACATCACAAAAATCTGACCGAAGAAGACGTATGAGTTTTAGGAACACGTTCTCTACTATTTCCAAACCAAGAATGGAGACTGGCTGAATACCCTTTTCAACGGACTTGACTTATTGTGTACTGTGTTTTCCCGCTTCACGTGTTATTTGATCAAGAATGCTTTCGATATCGCACGGGTCGTAGTCTTTCTTGGTCACTCGTTGTATGACAGGCAAATAAAAAAAATCCTTTTAACACTTCTCCGTTCATATCTTCCAATTTATAGACAGGCTTGTCTCGTCCACGCACTTGTCCTATGACATGAAACAATTCTGTCATGCAGTTCAGTAAATAGCTTTTGTTAAAAGTACGTTTTGTTTTTCCAATGTACACGCAATATCCGCTTTTTGACACTTATTTCTTTCTTCTTGTTTCCGACTTCACTTCTACTGGAGAACAGTCTATGATACGATGGTATGATTGATTGTAAGCTTTCACCAGATGTGGTGGTAACGTGTATTTCAGAATATGTTGATGTGTGAAATATTTCCACATACATTGTTTTTAAGGTTCTTTGTAAAAGTTCAACGACACTAGCTTTGGTTTCAAGATTTTCAATGGTGAGAAAAAGAATTGTCGTTTTTCCAATTCTTTCCGAAAGGGTTCTTTAAGAAATTAAATGCATGTGTCGGTTTGTTCACTACTGGCTTCCCTTCTCCCTTCTTTCATGTTGTCTTCTGCTGAAGCGGGTGTCGACATCATCTTTTGATCCAGGTTTTCATTTCTTCTCGCCTCAGAGTAATGGTGTAAACAGATTGCCACACTTGGGGGAAAAGGTGTTTGAGTAGAGGGTATTTGAAATACCCCCTCTTTATTGCTCTCTTCCATCTAGTGGCCATGTCTTTCATCGTTAGAGCCACTGCATTGGCTTTGGTAAGTATTGATAACGCATCCCAATGCTTAGCTACAAGAGAACGGATAGCTTGTTTTCCTTCTTTAGGAGACATCTTTGGGCGCCGACGATGGTGTAAACTTTGAGAGGAATAAATTTTGTTCAGAGGAATTGAAGTGAGTCTTGTCCAACACTTCTTCTTTTATACTGGAATTCGTCTACGGTGGAGTAGGGAGAAGGACAATAGGAAGGGGAGACAGCCGCAAATCAATGTTTTCGGACGAACGTGCGTATTCTAGCCGAATTCCCTCTCTTTCTTGAAAGGGTCTTTTTGGTGGGTTATCATTTCTTCTTGGGAGAGGTTGATGTGAAGTGTGAGCTCACTGAACCTCTCTTTCTTTTTGTCTGTCTTTTGAATTTTAGCTTTGGCTACCGTAATAGGATCCCATGGAAGAAGCGAATGAATAATCACACCTTCTAGAGATCCACTTTTACCTGGTTTCAAGATACAAATTACTTGTTTCTTCGTTTAAATATAGATTCAAGGATCAGCGAGCTGTGTCAAAGCTACTTAATGTTTTTTGTTTCTAAAAGAACGTTGCGTTTGATGCGAAATATAACTCATTCCTTGTAGCAATTGACGTGCTGTCAATGTAAACCACCATAAAACGTCTTTATGACTGGCTTCTAATAAATGTGAACGCACCTGTGCATTTTATTTTCCGCTGCAGATGGCATACAGTGCACAAATCATTTTGGCAGGATAATGAGATTGAAATGACGTCATGTTGAAAAATGTCAGAGGGAAAAGAAGTGAATGGTGTTTTATACTTTTTAGAGAGACGAAAACGATAAAGGCGACGTGCAAATAACTGTACCTTCTTCGTAACACAAATCGTGAAACAGATCGGTACGAAATCTCAAATATTATGGCGTTGTAGGTTTAAAATCGATTAGCAAATATGCATATGACAATTGAGTGGCACCATCATAAGTAAAATTCATCCAGTATGTTCCTAATTGTTTAGTCAACACTTGAACTTGAGATTTGTCTCTTGAGTTGTTACACATTAGGCCAGTATCAATAAAATTTATGCCAACTATTTCATAACGCTGAAAAGATGAGCATTGTGCAATAAAGCTTTGATTATATACGGAAGGTTAAAATGTATAATTTTAGAATTTTCTTTCTCTTCCTCTCCATGCGTCTTCTCCTCTTCCTGTTCCTACTCCACATCCTCCTCATCATCATCTTTGTCATCATCTTCTTCTTTGTTTTCTCTGCTTAACCACCAGGAACAGCATAGATACTACCACCACAATCACCATAATCACCACCGCCACCATCATCATTATATTATATTTTATTTTTAATTTTAATTCTGCTGGAATATGCTTCCTTATGGCAGCAGTAAAGTGTTTGGCCTGTATGTTATTTTTGTACATTGTAGGATTTGTTTATATCACTGCTTTTAGACAAAAGTTTCCTTATAATTTTGAAAATTAGGAAAGTATCCAATCAATATTTCCCGTGAAAGCATCGTGCTTATAATTTAACCTGGATGTATAATGCTGATTTAATATCAACTCTAAATTTATTGTCACCAGTTTGAGGTGTTTCAAGTATCTACCTTAGTTTGAACAGTTAAATAGATTTGTATTCTTCGTTCAATGATTGTCTTTGGTTCCTTCCATTCAGTTAAATCTGAAGTAACCTGATACCAAATAAAAGACCTTGCCGATGGGCTCTGGGCGACTATTTAATGAAGAGGTCTCTCGTTGCAGTGAGAATGTTTTAAACTTGTCAAATCTTTCCCTTGAAAAGCGTATCGTGTCTGTTTTAGAGACTCTGTCTACTTTATGTGGTAACGTTTCATTAGAATTATTCTAGCACGAATTGAGATTCTCTTCTGTGCCCATTTTTGTTAGTTTCGTTTCTGTAAACGAATGAATTTGTGTTTTCCTTGTATGTCCAGTATTTAGGTTTAAATGATTTCAAATTATACAACTGACTCGAGTCATTTATAGAGAAAGAAAATAAGGTTTCTGACTTGTCATTGTATTCAAGTAAAGTAGAATGCTAGAGGAAAACAGCATTACGTTTCCCTAGCTTATCAGTATCTTCACTCAGTGAATAGCGTATATGCACAGGTGTCCCACCAATCCATCCACACCCAATCCTAATAGGATGAAATGAAATTCTGAAACTGATGTACACATATATAGAAATGCCCCTATTATATGCCAAAGTATCAAGTTTCTATCTTAAACGCTTTCGGAGCAGTTGTATGACATTAGTACGCCAGCACGCACGCACGGACAGGATCACATTCTCTTCAATTTTCTTCGAAATGCTAGGATTTATAAAGAAACACTAAATATAAATAACGGATAACACACAAACACACACACACACTGTAAACAAAGTTATTCGTGATGGATCCTAGCTAAAAATTATAGGATGTCTGAGAAGGAAATATGACTGCTTGCATATGTAGCCCAAAAGCCGGATTATTATACCATAACACGGTATTGATCTTTAACAGCAATTATTTTTATCAGGTTTTGCTGTTATAGGTCAAAGCCCGGTTAGCGTATTGGTAAAATAATCCCACGCAACACAAATGGATGTACGAATCACAATAGATGTGTTTTATTCCAAGTTCTTTAGTTCATTCAGTAATTAACTATCACAAATATTTTTATATCTAAATCTTCTAATCAACACACTTATTAAGTTTTACATTAAGACATGTCTCTTAGGAATAGTTGTGTTACCGACGTTATTAATTTTACAAATACCTAATGTTTACTCACTTTTGCTGTCACTATTCTCATAATAGGATTCTTGATCAAGTAAAATCTCCAGTGGTCATTCTTACTGATGTATTTAGGTGCTTGTAACATTTTGGGATTTTACATCGTATCTCTTACTTGACAAATTCTTGTATGTTACAGTTGAAAATCTTAGTTTTGGGGATTTTCTTTATTATGTGAAGGTTACTTGGTCAAAAATAGCGTTTTTC
This sequence comes from Margaritifera margaritifera, assembly GCA_029931535.1. NCBI lineage: Eukaryota > Metazoa > Mollusca > Bivalvia > Unionida > Margaritiferidae > Margaritifera > Margaritifera margaritifera. The sequence continues at coordinate 540,695 of JAQPZY010001388.1, forward strand.
GACGAAAAGTGAGTTATGCTTCAAAGCATGGAAATTTTCTTTATCTTGTATTTCAGTTTCCCAATTTTCATCTGTCCTGTCTTCCAACCCCACCCCACCCCACCCCTACCCCCGTCATCTTTCTACCCTACTAGCATTTTCTATTCAATAAATCAGAGCAAAATTATTCCTTTTTAATATTTAGAGCCCAAGTAGAAATCTTATGGTCTTATCATGTTTGTGGCTACGCATACAAATCATTTCCAATAGTTTCCGTACCTTCAACTCAATGCTTGTATCATCATTCTATTCCTAAGTGCAAAGTACGAAACAAATGGTCGTTTTCATGAAGCGAGGAACACATTCAACTTTTAATTCATAATAGCTTAATAATTTAATAGAATACATATTTTGTATAACCTACCAAACTGAAAGGCACACCTTTCTTCCAAGACATTTTGTACAATCAACATTAAGGCTATCAATATTTATTTTTAATTGATTACCGTTCGTCTTTTGCATGTCGATAGAAAGACAGATATATATATATATATATATATATATATATATATATATATATATATATATATATATATATATATATATAGATGGATAGATAGATGGACAGATATATACGATTGAATGTGTCGATCTATCTCAATGGTCCGGACAATGTTTAGTATAAAAAATGAAAAAGTATGAAATGAAAAAGGTATAACACTGCATAGGACTATGGCTGAGGTTACACTGACGGTGGAATTAAAAAATTAATTTCAATTCCCGAAAGGTTAATCCAGATTTGTTCTCTTTCTCTTCTATCCGCTTTAGATGCTTTGCTCAATGCCAATCACTCTAAAATGATCTTCATTACACTTTGTACTAAAATGTTTAGACATGTTTTATTTGTCTTAGCAGTAGTATGTCCGAAAAATATCCCATCCATCCTAACGTGTAAATTTATTTCGGTTTCTCCTACATGCTGCTTTTCACAGTGCAAACAAATAACTCCATAGATCACATTTCGTATATCACATGAAATATGTTGTTTTGTTGTAAAACTTCTACGTGTTTTCCAGATTTTTACTATGTGTGAACACATTAGAAAATCACACAGCTTACAGTAATTATGTCCGCTTAAAACAACCCGGTTCGTCGATGCTTGGATGTTTGGATGTCACTTAAAAGTCCCCTATGTTCTTATGCCGTTTGTAATCTATAACCGAAGGGCATGTTCCAAAAGCTTCAAGAAATTGTTGTTGCAATTCACTAAACTTTAGTCTAGCATACATTGATGCAGACGCTGAACGTCTACAGAAATGAACAATGAAAGAAAGTATTTCTTCTGCTTTGCTGTGAATATGTATGCTTCTTAATGTCTCAGATTCATTGGAAGCCACGGTATGTCAGTTGGTAGAGCATCGGACTCGTAATCCAAAGGTCGCCTCGGTGTGCCCTTGCCAAAGGCACCTAACATCCGTTTCCTGGGCATGATATGGTGAATAATGTGTTAAAAGTGCCTTGAAAACCATCCCCCCACCCACCCACTCACACAACCCCCAATTTAGTTTTAAGAAATATCATTTTCCTAAGTCTTCTGATTTTGTAACTCCTTTATCGTAATCCTGCGAATAACAATTCACAAGCGTCACAAAAGTCTTGTTCATTGTTGGAAATCCGGCGGAACATCAGTATTTGGAATTTAACAATGCTCCTGAACGTACGCAGCAGATGAAAACTATGTTTATGTAGCAATTCATGAGTGTCAGTTTCCTTGAAATATACCCTAGTATCCAAATAATAGCCCTTAAAAAAGTCATTTCCCTTGTATATTTTTACATCTAAGAAGTCTACACTTTTCTTACCAGATATATAGATAGATAAATGGATGCATGGATGAATGGAGAAGTTTTCTATGTCAATATGAATGCATGACCAATTAATATCAGTCGTGAGTAGTCTCATTCCAAGCATCTAAAGTGAATACGATACTTATTTTTGTTTTTCAAAGTACATATTAATTTTTGGTACAGTTAAATTCGTAACTCTGAAATCCTTTATCAGCTTCTTATACAATTATGATAATTTGTTTTCACTTGGAGTTATTTGTTGTGGAGCCAATGGATAATCCTTGAAATAATCATGCAAGTGTAATATAATCTCCAAATCTACTTTTAAAATGCAACCAATAAAATAGTCGTCAGACATTTTCAGCACATTTTCTCTTATCGTGTCCTGCACCGGCTCCGCCATCCATCCAATTTGTTCATCATCTGATAATTCTGCTCACGATCCACTCATAGAGGTTGCTGGAATCATATACATAAGGATTAATCTTGACCTTTCGTACTGAATTTAATTTTTTTTATCTTGCCATTTTTGTCTGAATAGTATGTCATTTCCCTCAGCGTATATATGTGGTATTATGCTAATTCCTCCACGTATTTTATGCTCAATCATCAAATACATATCGCGGTGTGTCAGTAATTCAAGTTATAAACCTAATATTTTTACACTTGCATGGAAGACTTTAATAATATGCAGTTTCCAGTTTATACTTTTTCCTAGAGACATCTATAAATTCCTCAAAAATGTCACATTGTATCAATTTATCTTTTTCACATATCTTCTTTTACATAATAGATATGTTGATCTCCAAGTGTTAATGTTTTCAAATATCTTTTGTTACAGATATGCTATGTATCTGTTGAATTAAATAGCGTTCCAGCTTCCTTTCCGCACACCATAGGTTTTGCATTTTTAGGTCTTGATTCTTCACACACTATTTTTGCAATCTTAACCAACGGACCGTAAAATACTTCAATACGATCATTTCCTCTGTAAACTATTTGTTTATATCTATTGTGAAATGATTTAAAGTGAATGCAAAACCCTGATGGAATTTACTCGGTCTTTGTAATTGTTGAGGATAATATATCAAGTTCTGTATCAGTTTCGCTTTCACGGGTGCATTGATACTTTAAAACGTCCATAAATGGAATACATAATTTCTAATTGGTTTTCAAAATCTTTGAATTCTGACATGGATCCTTCTTTGGGCATAATATAGATTAAGTTACTTAGGTTGTAATATGGTCTTTTGTTATCTGATATTTTTGTATTTATAGAAAAAGGATAATGCATTCATTAGAGAGATATTTCTGTCCGTCAGGTATGTTTATCTGTGATGATACTAATCTTAAAAAATATTGTGTTCCAACATATTGGTATATTCCAAATCGTGGTCATTAGGACCACCATGCTGGAATATTATTGGTATGTGAACATATCTTTATCCCTCTATTTCAGTTACTTTGACCGGTTTGATGTAGTATAGTTCAACCATTTCATGCACATTTATGGATATATCAATTCATTTTTAAACTTCTTAATATCCTACATTTTTATCGGACATCTCTTAAAATATTTGCTGTATTTTTCCAATTTCTGTTTGTATTGTTTCTGTGAACTTTTCTTTTTTTTTTTTTTTTTTGTTTGAGGAGGGGGTATTTAAAATTGACTCTACGGCATGGGAAGGGAACCCAACAGTTACTGTCTGTATTTATTACGTCAAGAAAAGCTTCCTTCTTCTTAACCCATTCAGGCAAATTTATGCATTAGCTTCATCTTAGCGTTTGATACCTGTCTATGTGCCATGTTAGGTAATTTATAGCGTATAATATCCATTGTGTAACTTTTATTTACTTTCAATCCAAATTTGGTATGCAAAATGTCAAAAAGTGTTGCATGGACAAAGAAAACAGATTTCAATAGTGTTTTAATTTGTTTTTGTGGGAATGATGACAAGAAGAAAAGATAAATGCTTATGTATATAGGTATGCATGCATGTGGTGTATGTCTGATTGCTGACAAAAAACAAAACAGACCATCTCCAGAAATGATATAATATTTATTACAAATATCAAAACACAGTAAATATTCGACAAAGTCAAACCTAATTACTATATACATGAACTACCTCCGTTATCTCCCCCTACTTGTCTTCCAGAAATTTTCCTTACTATTAATTATGTCTTTAATTATTGATGATTTATGTCTGAACAAATGACACGCTGTGTTTTGTTCATTAACTTTTAGTGATCCTTGCAAATTTGCTGAACTTCAACAAAATAGGATGTATATGACTTATCACAGCGAACTGCATTTTAACGTCTACAAGCCACACATTCCATTTGCGAATTCAAACACCCAAAAGACACGCCAAATGAATTGTGTTAGATTAAGTTCTGTATGATGCTTATCAATAAATATTATGTTTTCAATATAATCAGCCTCCTATCTGCCCTTGCTTCGTATCTATTTCTGTATGTTGGTATCTTCACAGAGAAACATATTTCTTTAACATTTACCCTTTTCTTTTCTGGTCAGCTTCTTGCTTGCCTTTTGCTTCTTCGAAATGTTTACCCTTCCCCATACATTTTGTAGTTCTCGAACATATTGGTCAAAGATCAATTGATTCTCTGCTACTTATGTTTCGTTTTATGTCTTTTTAAGAAGTTATCCAAGCAGCTTCTAAATTCTTCTATGCAATTCGTTTTCTCCATGTTCTGACATTTAAAGAAATATTAACATGCTTCTGGGTGTTACACATTCTATGATCAAGAGCAGACAGATGGTCTTGAACCATGTACATATAATATATTCATGTAAACAAGAAAAATGTAAACCTTTATAAATATATTGTTTATTTGGACAGGAAAACTGGACTTTAACCTTATGACGTATACAGTGTAACTGTTCACAGTAGTTGTTTCAGACTAGCATCTGCAGCGGATATGTCTTGGAGCACAATACAAATTACCTTTAACTTTCTTATGTATACAGTTTCTCGTCTCTATACCTGAATATACAATTCATCTTGTTTCACAGGAAAAATGGTTTTCACTTTATGAAAGATACAGCAATGTGAATTTTAAATAGCTAGACAAGTTCATCGCTGAGAAAATTTGCTTTCCTTTTGTATATCAAACACTTTTCATCTTTTTTTCAACTAAATTAAAAAAGTGTAAATGATATAACAGATTTTTTTAAAAAAACTGTTGCTTCTTCGATAAACAATATGAAATAGATATGGGCGGACGTGGTGTGTGTCTCAAAATTATTGGTTTTTTAATACTAAGTACTATTTGTTTTGGATCCGACTCTTTCGCAGTTTCGTTGCGCTAATTTATTTCATAGTATGGCTGGTCTATCATTTTTACACACAAATATGACTACTCCAGATTTGTCATAATCTGCTAGCAACATAAATACTTTACTCACCAGTTAGAAAGGAAAAAGTCGTATGCGTTAAATGATTTCTCGCCCTCTCCAGCCCCCGCCCGCCCCCCCCCCCCCCCCCCCCACTCTCCTTCTCCTCAGTGATATCAATAGCCTGGTTCAAAGTTGTGCTTGTTTAGTAACCGCTTGACTCCATTGTAAGCTATACACGACTAAAAAACTGGCCGATCAAATGTGCATGCTATACAAGAGCACAACTCTCAAATGGCTTCGATACAGCTGTATATATATAAAGCGCCATCATGTTTTTTAATTTTTTTTATTATAAGGAGGATAAAGCAGTGTTTTATCACTGTCTACTGAAAAAAGTTTTAAAAAGTATATGGACTATATAAATTTCAATACAATTTGTCCGTAGATCACGACGATTGTTGTGCAGCCAGATATGTAAGTTGGTTACCACCCTCGACCTCAAGACTTAACGTGCATTGTACACGTCGGCCATTGACGCGGCCTCGGCGTACAACTTGCACGTGTTCCTGTAATCTGAGCCCCCTCTTCATGTTGTATACTTTACTTGTTTTAGTCTTTCTTTCGCTGGTAGTGGGCATACATTGGTAAGCCAATATCATAGGCCGGTAACTAGTAAATATGTGTCTCCCGATTGGTTAGTTATTGACGTCATTCCCTCAACAGTGACGTTATTCCCCTAAAAGAAAGTTTGGAAACTTGCCACTGAAGAGAGATTCCGTACTTTCAATAAAAATGGAGTCTGATCGTTATCTGGAGTCTCACGAGCACTGGAAGTATGACGCAGTTGTAAGCGAAATCTTATAAGGTAACGAACGCATGGTATAGTGGATACGGCGGATTTTCACGAGAGATAGATGATAGGTGCCATTACACGTGGCTCAGGCTCGAGGACTGCTTGGAACAAATTATAACCGCTCTCACCTATTTTACTATATCGTTTTCATTATATATATATATATATATATATATATATATATATATATATATATATATATATATATATATTTTAAAATTTACATGTACATATCACTGAGTGTAAAATTCCGCTTTGCCTAGTAAATGAATTCCAGTGCAGATTGAGTATATTCCTTCGACTTTTTTCCAGTTTTATCTGGGAGGGAGCGCATGGCCAAGTGGGTAAGGGCGCTATTACATTAAGGATAGGCCATAAATGCCGTTAATCACGGCATGGGTTCTGTTCTTGCTGGGAACGAATTATGACACTTAATCTGCGTGATTATATCGGCGTCATCAGTTTAGTTTAAATGTAAAATCTTTGTTTGAGTGAGAGCGATAAATTAAGAAAAGAATGTTGTGTTCAGTCATATATAAAATATGTTTGTCCCTATAATCCAGAAGCTTGTCCATCACACGATTTCAAATCGGTAGTAGCAAGCCATCTTACTGATCCTGATGAAAATAAAGTAAGATAAAAAGTGCCTGAAAAGATTCCAAAACAAACAATTTAAATGTGTGAATATATGATTCACGTATATATCGTCACATATGTTTTGCATATTAATTACATATGCTTCTAGTATGCTTTACCCATGTTTTCAAACTGTATGGAATGTTTGTTTTTATATGTTTTACATATATACATACACACAGATACAGATATATATATATACATATATATATATATATATATATATATATATATATATATATATATATATACATAGTGTGTGTGCAGCATGTATTGAAATTTTGCTTCAGTAATATATACATTCCCTAAAGATATATATATATCCATGGTTAACAGGAAAATTATCACGATAATAATTAACTCCTGAATTCTATACATGATGTGTAGTATCTGTGTTTCAGAAAGGTTGAATGACCATCATCATTTCTTCCAAGCTAATCGATTGTACCAAAGTATGCGTAGTTACGGATATATAAAGAAGATTCTGGGAGAAATTCTGCTGAATTCCCTCATGACGACTGACAGAGAAAGTGAGCCAATTGCATTTGTACACATCGTGACCATGATAGGACAGCTCACTGAACATTTTATTGGACATTTACCAGGTTAGTAGTAGAGGAAACATTGGATTTTTTTATATTTATTAATTTATTTTTTTATTATTTATTTCTCTCTCTCTCTCTCTCTCAAAAAGACTTCGATATTACGGGTTTCTCTCACGGTGTTAAAAAAGCAACCTCTATTCCCTTCATTTTTTTATTCTTATTAGACAAACACCTTAAATGTAAGAACTTCTAAACAATATCAACACATTTCAAAATTTAAAAAAGACTGTCATATAGTCATGTATACATTTATATTACTTAATACTTATTTAAATCAATCGTTTCTTAAAACACTCATACTTTATTCTATTCTAAATTTAATTGTGTTATGTAGTATTATCTTTCCTGTCCAAGTACAAGTACTCTCACATCTGATTTAGCGATCACCTGTATAAATAGACCACTTGAGTATCAAAGTCTCATTCCGAAGTTTATGTTTGTAAACAAAATGAATTAATTACACACGCTTTAATGCTGTATGAGATCAACTGCATATATGGACCTCCTTCCCGGCCGGATCATTATTATTATTATCATTATTATTATTATTATGATTTCAGCCCGTACCTCAACACCACCTCTTCTTACATTAAGGTAGCCTTAGATTTCGTAATCCATACACACGGCCGATAGCAAACAAAATTCACAAACATTCAGGTATACATAGTGACATCAGATACACTTAGTTAATCTGGCACATATCTAAGTATTACCGGACACTAATTCACTTTACCTCCGAATATTTAAATTGGCTGGTAAGGCAAATGTATCATTTTATGAGAAGTCGTATTACATGATACAATGCAAAATATGCTTCGCAAAATAAAATATAAACAAAATCACGTACTATAGAGTTTCCTAAGATAAATCTAGTTTATTTGGTATATATCTATATATTAGTTGGAACTAATTAGCATTATCTGCAAACATTTAAAATTGGCAATTAATCTTAATTTTTTAATATTCTTTTATACTAATTTGTATTACCTCATGCAAATGCAAGCTATTGCTTGCGAAATTCACAAAACGTCAGATAGTTAATAGGTACCTCAGATAAATCTAGTTTATTCAACAGGTAATTATATATTACCTGACACTAATTCGTATAATATGCAGATAATAATATATTAGCTGAACTTGAGTGATTTTAGCGACAGGTATTCATTAATTACCTTCGATGACTTAGGTTTCAGGGTTGGTAATGCTAATTAAAATGCAAGATAAATCGACAGCAATTCAGGTATAGTATAGTTACCTCAACTAAAGATGGTACATCTAACTGGTATGTATATATTACGTTGACGTAATTTCCATTATAGGCAAATAACTATATGTTACTCAAATATTTGTGTATTTAAATTACCTTAGATAAATTAGGTTTCGATAGACTATACCATTTAAAACACAAGGGACATTCGCAAAAACTCAGGTAATATATTCTCACCTCAGAATTATCATTATCGAGAAGATATAACTACAATTATTTAAATCATCAGAGTTGATCTTGCAGAAAATAATTTGTTTCTGGAAAATTGATTTTGTCATATTATGATTAACTTGAATAAGTCACACCTTATTGTCCGCATCGACCCTAATGTTCGCGAACATGAACAGTATACTGAGGCTATTGGTAACATCAGCAGACGAATGAAAGGGTGGAGGGGGTTCGTCTCAGACAATTTGTTCAATCTTAATAACACATCCGATCGATGTTTTAAAAATTAAAACAATTCATTTTCTCGAAAATGGATTGTATTGATCATATTAATTGGTTTGAAGATTTAATAAACAGAGGCATCATTCGACCGTCTTAAAATGTCCGTGGACATTAGGTAAAATGTAGAATATATATATATATATATATATATATATATATATATATAAACAGCAGCGTGTAAACATGTAACATTTTCTTTCTGTCTTTCTTTCTTGAGGAGTGATTGTAGCAGAATCAGCTTCTCACGCAGAAAAGCTAGGAAAATTTCAAAATGAATAGGGCCAGAAATAAAGTAATTCAATAATAAGAAGCATAAAAAAAACGGTAAGAATGAAAATTAAAGGAATGAGTTAATAAGAGAACGAATATAAAGATTAGCAGAAATGGGTTCACCACAAATTTATTTACATGTAACTGATCCATTCTTTCTAATAAACAATAACATAAATTTCAAGTATCACTAATAACAAAGGTCTTTCATGGGTCACTTCCATTTTAGTTTTCTCGTCATTTTTGTTGTTCACGGACATTGAACAAAGGATACAAGAATCCTTAATGACTGCAAATTACTTACTGTCCGCAAACCTTTTTTGTTATTTTTTTTTAATGTATCTGTATATTTATTCAATTATTCAAAAATATAGTCAATACACTGCCAGTTAAAACCGAAAACTTAAAAAGCACTAAACGATTATTCTCTTTATATCTTTACTCTTTCGTTTACGGACATTTAGTAATTTGTGGACTTTCGACAATGCGAACGAAACGCCCTCCTACGGACGCAGATGGCAACATCGGAAAGTGTCCTTGAGAAACTAAATACAGTTTTAAGAGGTTTATAAACACAATCAAACAGTGGAGTTATAGACGGGAACATTTGCACAAGAAATATTTATTGTTTGTCGTAAATTCAGAAAGAGTATAATTTATATCAAAACTCTTCTAAAATCTTTGTTTGATCACTTGTTATTTGTCCTGAGTCATTTAAACATTCTTTATTGTTTTTTTTTTTTGTTTTTTTTTTTGTTTTTTTTGGGGGGTGTGTGTGTGCTGTTTTAATTTCTTTTATGCTTTTATGCTCACTGCACACATATTTTGTAGGTTTCGCAACCTCATGTATGCATTGTTTCATGGATATGACCACCGACCCATATAATTTTTGGAGCCCGCTGATAATTCAAAAATAATTTTTACTTAAGTGCAAAAATTAATATTATCCACATATTGTTTTCTTGATATGAGATTCATTAACCAAACTAAATGCACACTGATATGCCTTGTGATTAATAATATAAAGTGGAGATTCATCTCAATAATAATAATAATAATAATAATAATAATAATAATAATAATAACAATAGTATAAAATTATCCGGATACCGTGACAATAAGGACGGCATTACAGCCCCAATGAAACAAAGCTAGGAGAGAAAAAATATCAAAGCTTCTGTGAAGTTTTATAGCTCCAGGTCTCGTCTATATCTTGGTTAAATTAACACAGGTGTCGTATTGATTATGGCATATACCTTGGTTAATTAATACAGGTGTCGTATTGAGTATCGTCTATACCTTTGTTAATTAATACAGGTGTCTTATTGGGTATCGTCTATACCTTTGTTAATTAATACAGGTGTCTTATTGGGTATCGTCTATACCTTTGTCAATTAATACAGGTGTCGTATTGGGTATTGAGTATCGTCTATACCTTGTTTAATTAATACAGGTGTCGTATTGAGTACTATAACTATGAGTGCATATAAGACGGTGGAAATATGTTCATTAACTACGAAGTGTGCATGTAATACGGACCACATTCTACTTCAAATATGCAAAATTGGAAGATTTTAAATTATATAAGCATTAAATGTTATCTTGAAACCACATAATATACTGCTTAAAACGGATTGTTTTAAGTGGGGGGTGGATTGGTTAGGGGTGGGGGAAGGTGTCGTAAATATTATACTGCCTGTAATCAAACGCAATTTGAAATATCTTGCAATTCTTACAAACTTGCGAATTTCACGCTACACATGCATCGTAGAACAAGACTTCCGTGTCTAACTGTTTATCTCCCGTTTCGCTTGAGTCTAACGCAGTGGAGTCTCAAGCCGGTTCAATGACCCAAAGAAAAGAATGGAGTTAGTCTACAGACTCCGGTTTCCAAAAGCTCTTACTAAATTTCTCATATTGTCGATAATAGTCCTGTGGCCCACGTCGCTGGAAATATCACACAGAATCCAATGCCCCTTTTCATCCAAATGTGATAAATGCCACGTGCAAACCCACTCAGAATCAAAATAAACCGTTAGCTTACAATGAACAGCTTTCTGAACATGGTACTTTGACCAGGATAGAGTATGGTATGCGTCCAATTGCTGGAAATAATAATGTGAAAGGTATTGATTTGCATACCCCTCCTAGCAAAATACCTACCGTGGTTGGTGGTCAGGTTGAATGACCTAGATCGTTTCGCTAACCCAATATAGACAACGGCTCGGATGTTTGATGATGATGATGATGATGATGATGAGAATGTTGTATTTGAAGGTGTGTGTCAGACGGCGAACAAATCGATTTTATGTGGGAGGAATTGGCGTCAAATCTACTGTAGAAGAGGACCTCAATAGATTCTTGGAAGAATACGATATAGAGCCGTTATACAACGTTTATGATTGATCACTCTTACATACCTGTAGATTGCAAAAAAGAGTTAGTAATAACACTGCACAAAGGTAACAGTAAATCAAAGAACTCCCTCGAAAGTTACAGGCCTGTTACTTAACTGCCTGTTATCTACAAAACGTTTGAGAAAATCATTCATGGACGTTCGGTAACCTGGCTCAAAGATTCTAATATTCCTAGTTCACAGCAACATGGTTAATAAAAGGGTTTAGGCTGCACAACAGCGAGTGTTTCGCTGTTGCAATCAGTACAATATAACATAAACATGAGGTCACGTGTTTTTTACTGCTTTTTTATACAAAAATAGGTATTCGATACCGTGTGGTAGAAAGGGTTACTTTTAAATTATTCACTTTGGGAATTGCGGGTAAATTCCTATTGATACTTTTTAATATGTATATAAATTTACGGAGCAAAGTCCTTGTCAATGGTCATTTTTCGGACTGGTTCCAATTGGCCAAGGAGTGAGACAAGGAGGTGTTTTGTCAACCTTGATGTATACAATATTTGTAAATCACTTGCTCCTATAGTTAGAGAATAGTGGATTTGGAACAAAGATTGGATCCATAGCTGTGGGAAATCCGACCCTATCTGATGATAATTCACTTCTGGCTACTTATCCTAAGAATCTGCAAAAGCTGATAGATATCGCATGCGCCTACAGAAACAAGGGGCAATTTGAGCTAAGTGTCGCAAAGTCACACGTTGTTATCTTCGGTCCGTAAGTCCAAGAATTATGTCAGTATGAAATGTCATCTTGGGCCGCTATGTTTGCCGGTTGCTGATTCTGACACCGGATTAACTCAAAGCTTACGTCACATGACGCAATAGTCGACGCATGCAAGAAAGGTATACAATTATTTTCACGACCTGTTAGGTATTGGCATTAACCCGAATCGTTTAAACCCTTTGGTTGCTGCAAATGGTATCAAAAAGGTAATATTTACTTCAATGTTTTATGGTAGTGAATTATGGTGTAATATTTCACAAAGTGACCTCTCTTCATTGGATAAATCTCTAAGGTATTTGGTTTAATATTTGCAAGGCTACCCAACACATACAAGATCAGACATTGCTCTCGGAATGCTGTGTTGGACATCAGCGCAGTCCAAAATTGATAGGAGAAAATTGATGTTTTTACACAGATTGTGTTTGACGCGTAATGATATACATACAAAACGTGTGTTTAACTTTGCGTTATTTCTCGTCATTTTGAGCGGATGCATGTCAAGGTACGGGTTAATTTCAAATCTGTATGATACATTACAGATGTTTGATTTCCTTTAGAATCTAACAGATTTATTTGCAACATTCTGCAATTCCATATAAACAAAATTGGAAAGAAATTGTAAGGTCGAAAACTGCTGGTTTTGAAAATAGCCTCTGGAGAGTTCGAATGCGTAATAAAGCAGACTTTGACATATTCTCTTCGATACACGAATCTTTGCGACCTGCCTCAGTATGGAAGTCGGCTAAAAGAAGAAAAGACAGTAAGGCATTTACTTATATTGCTAGATTATGGGCTGCTGTTCCTCAAACACAACCTGATATGTGTATTTGATTTGGAAATGTTTATACAGACTTGATATGTCATATATGTGTTGCATGTCCTTATATGTCGAATTTCAGAAACTCTTTCTGGGATGTTCTGACTGATAATTTTCCACTGAGCCTCCATGTTACGATATTTAACGCATAAGATTAGCTGCAACTGCAATATCTTCTAGGTAAAAGGTTACCAGCGGGTGTAATTGACAACAAAAATTTATTTGTCCTGTATGCAGCATATTTTGTCACGCAGTGTGCAGCTATGTTCTACAAATAGAGGTTTTGTAACTTGCAACTTCCGCAGATCATGCACAATTTAATGATGGATATAATGTAAGCATTTTGAATCTAATATTCTATTTTATAGTATAAACAAACTGTAGTATGATAGTCGTACTACATATCTCTTTACATTTTTGTATGCACGAAATTATTTCTGTCGCTTCTACAGCCTATTATTGACTTTCTCCACATGAGACCAGGCTGCATAGTTTGCCTACATCTTTCCTTATTTGTATATACTAGTGTTGTTTTCTTTGTTTGTTTATTTATTTACTTATTTATTTTTATGAAAGCTGTATGATTGTAATCAAGTGATTTATTGCACTTAATTAGTATATCCTGCAATCTTCTACGGAAGGAAATAAAGATGATGATGAGTTTACACGTGGTTTAATGTTTGAATACAATTAATTGCCAGGCAATGACAATTGGTGATTAGGTAATGTAGGGATATCTGGTAGATAATAAACCTTATCTGAGGTAATTCATAGAGACCTGCCGCCAATTCAAACATTTAGAGTAATGCATACATACATGCCAGATAAACTCGATTATCTGAGGCAAGAAAATATTACCTGAATATACGTATGTGAATTTCGCGAGTAATATTTAGTATTAGCATTGTGGACTTTAATACATAAGAAATTGATGATTACAATTGCATTATTTGTCAATTTGCAATTATCTAAAGATAATGTGAATTAGTATAAAGTACTATAGGTCGATATATATATATATATATATATATATATATATATATATATATATATATTACTTGATCTTCTCTTAAATTTTACTTGCGTTTCAATTCATATTACCTACCATGAAACATATTGTATCTGATGTGATTGATAGATAACTGCCGCGAAATTATCCACATGTTAGGTAATATATAGTTACATTAGGATCATGCGAATTAGTCCAGTTAATACACAGATATCTTCCAGATCTAGTTTAACTGAGGTAACTACATATTACTGGAATCTTTGTGAATTTCGCTTGCCCTTCCTATAGGTACACACAGGTAAAATATTGTAAATAAACATGTCTGACGAGTTCAGTTTCGAACGTGAACAGGTACACTGTGTGTGTTCAAAAGCGCAACTCAATAGCTTTTGGACTTACACACGCGACTTATCAGCTAACCGAGATCCCACTCTGAGGGTAGTGGCATAGAATGTTTATAATAATATTTACTGTTTTGCGAACCGCATTTTATCCTTGCCCTATGTATCGGTTGTTTGTTTGTTTTTTTTTTTTTGTTTTTTTTTTTTGGGGGGGGGGTGTTTTGTTTTGTTTTGTTTTTTATTTAGTTATGTGCTAATTGACCATGATCTAGGTGATATAATTATTCAAGAGTAGAGACACAGACCGAAGTGTGGAACTCAGAAATCTACCCAAGTTTAACCCAAGACGACAGATAATATGGAATCTAAACATAAACAGCATTATATACAAATAATGATATTGCTTGAATCTTACAGGACAATGTAATCGATCTACTTGTGTTAAAATAGACTAAAGTTGATACTTTTGTTGGCTCCAATGTATTTCCAGCTTAAATACCAGATTAAATGCTACTTTTTATACCAATTTTGCAAATTTTTGTTTAGCTAGTGATCCCAACTATAACATTTTAAGTACGGCGAAATGTCAAAAACCCTTTTAGTCGCTGATACTTTTACAAATGTCATAGGGAACACGACTTGCCATATTAAGGACTGCCACCCCCACCATCCACCTCTACTCCCTTTCCCTGAAAGATAAAATTTTTACTAATAATCAGCATTTCTTTTGTCATATAATACATTTCGTATGTAGTGTAAGCGAAGCGACTGGAATCACATGACAGCCGCAACATTAAAATAATACCATGTTTCAAACAGAACTGAGAAATTCACTTTCAGAAGCTGCAAAAATTTGGTGAGAAAATATTCCTTGATGATTGTTTTTAAAATACGTTTTCACTTCATTCACACATTTTATGATATTGACGATAAGTATTGGGCATCTGATATGTATGTCACAGATAACCGTTCTAAGAACAAGAAAACAATAGTCCTCAAAAGACCCACCCCTACATGAGCAGTGAACTTATAAAGGACATTTATAAAATGTGTATGACCCATAATAAATACAAAAGAAGTCTAAAACTCAACCACTCTGGGAAACGTGATAAAGCCCCATGGAAATTGTGTCAATAAGCTCAGAAGACAACCTATTTGACTTTATTTCTTGGAAAGGTGTAGTGTTGGTCTAAAATCTAAGGACTTCTGACCTACCGATAAACATTTTTGTATCAACCAAAAAAAAATTGTTCAGATTGCAACATCCTTCTGATGGAGGGTGATGCCATGATTACTGTCCAAAATAACATTTTTGAAATTTTAATGAGTATTATATTACAATTGCAGAAAAAGAAAAAATTAAAATTTAAAATTTAAAACAAAAATATACAAAAAACATGGGGTAACAGGGATGCATATATAACTCTACTACTCATACTAGCAAAGAAGTTATTCATGATAATCAAGCAACTGAAAGTACCAGACCCTCAAACTGAAACATGTAGTGCCAGGAAACAAGGAACTTTTTAGGTGTTGACAACATACCTTCTGAAATTCCCAAGTTATGTTCACCGGTTTTGTGATCAGAAATAAAAAATGCTTTTTGTTACTGGTTTTGACAAAGGAAAATATTCAGATCGTCTTAAAGAAGTACAGACAACCCAAATCTTCAACAAAAATCTGATTCCATGGAAAAGGGCAACTCTAGACCAATTAGTAGTTTACCATGAACTTCCAATTTTTGTTTCTAAAGGCTTCCACGCAATCCGTTCCGGTAACATCTTTTTATAATATATATATATATATATATATATATATATATATATATATATATATATATATATATATATATATATATATATATATATACATTAAAATTAAAAGCCTGCCTGTAGAAACGGGTATGGATGTTGAACCACATTAATGAGACTGGTGGAGGACTGGAGGTGCGCCCACAATGGGTCTAATGTGGATGCAATCCTAATGGACCTATCCAAGGCCTTCAATAGTCATCCGCATAGCCTAATCAATGAAGAGTTTCAAGCTTATAACATTGCTCAGAACTTGATCACACTAACTAAAAACTACTTGCTAAACCGAAAACAACGTCTTAAATTGTGATATTCACAAATTAACTGGTATAAACTCTCCAAAGGAGTAACGCAAGGCTCAATATTGGAACCGTTTATATTTAATATCTGCATTGATGATATTTTCTACTTCACTAAGCATTCAACAGTGTATAATTGACAAAGTTATCTCTGACACCCATAAAAATCCAAATTAACTCAAATCTAATTAGCAAAATGAGAGAAAGATACTCATTGATTGATTTCCAGCGAATCGTATGCAAGCTAATCCCCCAAAATCCCAAGCCATTGTTCTTCTTGAAACTGCTTAAATTTATATAATTATTCTATAAAATGCAATGAAATATCCTGTGAAAACTGAATGAAACTCCTTGGAGTACATATTGACTCTCAACTAAATTTTAACAACCGGATATCTAAGATCTGTCAGTAAACTGCAAGACAGCTAATTTTTTGCAACGTCTCAACCTTTTTTGTATACAAATATAAAGTAAATGACCTACAGAAGCTTTATTAGGTCAAATCTTAATGAGTATTCCCCTTTTTTGGCAATTTTGTAGAAAACACAATTCTGACAACATTTTATAATTACAGTATGTAGTACTGAAATGGGTTTTTGGTGATTTTTAATAACTAACAGGATTTAGCCTCTTTTAGGAAAATCAAATCTTCCGACTTCACATATTCCTAGATTAAGATACACAGCAACCAAAGTACATAAGATACTTCACAAGAAAATACCTAATTACTTTAATAATCTGGTCACATTCTTAAGAATGCAACTATAATTTCAGACACCAAAGTTTGGCCTGAATACAAGGTTGCAGTGCACAAGGGAAGGTAAGCTTTACATTTGAGGCCCACAGAGTCTGGAACAGCCTGCCCAACCAATTAAGAACAAATCTCTATTTCAAAGAATTAATTCAGCATTCTGATTCGAGTATGACTAGGGCCTCAATGTATCTGTTCTTGATGTGGTTTTATTTAGCGGTCAGTGGCAATCAGCTTTGTGTTTATCAAATTTTACTGAGTTTCTTTGCTTTAAATCCTGCTCCTTTATTGCTTATTGTATTTATTTATTTACATTTTGTTCTTATTTATTTATTTTATATATCAATGTTTAGCACCATCAAATCCTGATATAATAATGATTAATGTGGCATTTGTGAATGCGACGTATTAACACAATTGAGATGTTTCTTATCTAAATGTTCATACAAGTATGTACACATTCTGTGATGTATCATATAAACACATAGATGTTATGTTTTTTATGTCAATGTCGTATGTAGCGTCCTTTGTCTTGTATGCTGTTGTTATTTCCATGGGTTTAATCTCTACTGTTTTATTGTAAATATGTGCTATCTGTGTATCTATCCGTTTTAATATGTCGTATTCTTTTATCGCGTTGGTTAAATAGCTCGTCTGGAGCAAGTGTTTTTTATGTTACCTATATAGTCGGCGTTAAATGCAGTTATTTGCGTCTTGTATCTTGCATCTTGTACACAGTTGTTCAATCATTATACCTGATAAAAGGAAACTCTTGTACACATTTGTTCAATCATTATACCCGATAAAGGGAAACTCTTGTACACAGTTGTTCAATCATTATACCCGATAAAGCCAAACTCTTCTTCAATGACTATAAAGACTGCTTGGCCTTAATTGTTAAGGATCATGAATAGCTAATTGGATATTTCAAGGTGTAGAAATGAAGAGTGAATCAATAAAATCACAGATGTATACGTAAAATTATTTAGTTTCGGGACAGAAATTCGCAATGTTGGTTTAGCTAAACTTATCTTTCAATTGGCAAGTAAAAATAAAAGCGGCAGAAAGAATTCAAATTACACTAATTTATTATATTTTGACAGAGATAATCAATCCGTGCATGACCAGTTCGATATTATGAAATCACGCCATAGGGAGAAACGCTATATCTCAAGTCTTTGTGGATTGGGGGGGGGGGTAGAAGTTTGTTCTCAATATTCCACTGAGTTTTTTTTCCCCCGACTTTTATCTACCGTTGCCAGTAGAATAGATGCTTCCCACTAAGGTTCTTAGACGATTTTCGGCCCACTGTATCTTGATGGTAGACAACATGGCAATTGCGTCTATATAAGGTTACCAAAGTTTACCATCTTCAACCAGACATACTGAGGCAAACTCAGCACATACATTACAAATATAGATACTGAAGAAAGCTTGTTTTCAGTTCTTTCTATTTATGTAACTTTTACAATATTTTTTGAGATTCCAAATATCATATAAAATCAATAATAAATCTGTCGGCATTTTACTAATATGGCTGCCGATGATGCCATGCGAGAAGAGTTTATGCATCAGCCATAAACAACTTCTGCCATATTTTTACAAAAATGATTCAATTTTCCATCATATTCATTTGTAGAAGTTTCTTTCCTTTTTATATGTTCCTTTATAATTCAGTTTGCAACGTAGTCTCTTGGTGGATCGTCGACTTTACATGCCAAGGAACCGATATATTAGGCGATTGCTCCCGTTCGTTCATTCTGTTTCATATTCATGACATCTATTGCATTTCCTTTAGAAATAATATACATAAATTGCAGTTTAAGTTAGTTGCAAAGTTTTACAATTGATTCTCCAATGTTTATATTCTTTTACATTTGTTGTTACTTTCGTCAATCGTGCACTTTTTCGGTTAAAGATTACTGTTACGACTCTATGGTCTAAGAAAAATGTAACAGAAAGAAAGTGAAACCAACAAATCAAGTAAAAAATCAACAAGCAATTTATTACTAGATAATTAAAATGAAAAAATCAAAAAATCACTTACAGTAATGTGTTTTGAAATCCTAATAATCCAATAAGAATGATTGTTCTAATCACAAGTCCTAAATATAGAATGTTTTGAATTCACGGCTGTGTCCTTGAATGTTATGATGTGCTAATGGTCTCCAAAGTCCTGATGTACTAGAAATCTTGATGTGCTGATGTCAAAATGAAGTATTCCAAAATATCTGAATAAGTTCACTTAAATTCCAAAATCATCAATTAAAAATCCAGAATCCAAAAGTTTATGAGCACTGTTATAATCCAATGAATATTTAAAATAATTCCTCTCTTAGAATTTGGAATGAATTTTCACAACTGTATTAGCTCTTTACAAGACTGATGGTAATGTCAAAACTGAATAAATGTCTACCAAACATGGCATATATAAAGATTGGTCACATGACAGAATGTTCTAGAACACGTGACATCTTAATGGAATTTTACTTGTAAACAAAATTCAACCTTGACCTTCAAATTGAGAAAACATATTGATCAAAACAACCTAATTCAAGGACACTAGTTAAACATATTTTTCCTGATAACATTAAGATTTAAGCAAATATTAAAGTGAAGAAACATTTATAATTTCCTAAAATATTTATAATATTATATAAACATCATACATAACACCTCCCCTTATAAAGAAAAAGAAAGATTTATATAATAAAGCTTTCTTTTGAATATACATCTAATACTACAATAATCAAAATTACATAAGAACATGTTTTATGATACTGGACTTAATTACATCAAGCAATATTACATTTCTAGGCACGTGAGAGTGCATCTGCAATCACATTGTCTTTTCCCCTGATGTGTCTAATGTCAATGTTATATTCTTGCAATATCAAACTCCATCTCAACAATCTCCGATTTTTATCTTTCATTTTGTTGATGAAAGTAAGGGGATTGTGATCACTGTACACAATAATTGGAGAAAGAGCTGAGGTGACATACACTTCAAAATGCTGTAAAGCCAATATCAAAGCCAAACATTCCTTCTCAATTGTGGAATAATTTTTCTGGTGCTTGTTTAGTTTTTTAGAAAAATAACACACAGGGTGATCCACACCACTTTTGTCTTCCTGAATCAATACTCCACCAACCCCTACATCACTTGCATCAACAGATAATTTAAATGATTGGCTAAAATTTGGTGCAGAAAGAACTGGTGCATTCTTAAGCATGGCCTTTAACTTGTCAAAAGATTCCTGACACTTGTCAGACCAATGAAATTTGGTTTTCTTACTCAATAAACTTGTCAAAGGTTCAGCAATTTTGGAAAAATTGGAACAAAATTTCCGATAATATCCAGCCATACCTAGAAATCGCATCAGTTGCTTTTACAAATTGGAACTTGAAATTCAGAGATAGCTTTGACCTTAGCTTCTATAGGTTTAACTTGACCTTGTCCCACAATATGTCCTAAAAATGTGACACAAGCATGGCAAAACTCACTTTTGCTCAAATTAATTGTTAGATTCGCATCACTGAGTCGATCGAAGAATTTTCGAATGGTTTCCAAATGCTCTTCCCAGGTGTTGTTGTAGATAATGACGTCATCGATATAAGCGTCACAATTATCAAGACCAAATGTTATCATGTTCATCAGACGTTGAAACGTTGCAGGCGAATTTTTCATTCCAAACGGCATGACTTTATATTGATAAAGTCCATCTGGAGTTGCAAATGCTGAAATTTCTTTTGCCCTTTCCGTCAGTGGAATTTGCCAGAATCCTTTTAAAAGGTCAAACTTGGTGACATATTCCGCATTTCCAATTTTATCAATGCAATCGTCCATTCTTGGGATTGGAAATGAATCAGTTTTGGTGACACTGTTGACTTTTCTATAGTCAGTACACATACGGAATGTATTATCTGGCTTGGGAACAAGAATACATGGTGAACTCCAGTTACTTTTACTTGGTTCTATGAAATCATTCTAAAGTAAATACTGAACTTCTTTCTTCAGATAGTTCTGTTTGAGAGGATTCATCCTATAAGGATGCTGTTTCACAGGCGCAGAATCTACAATGTCAACGTCATGATAAATTTTACTTGTTCGTGTTGGAACATCAGGAAACAAGTGCTCATAGTCATGTAATAGCTGTTTTAGTTCATTTCTTTCCTGTTGTTGAAGATGTGAAAGTTTCTGGTCTAGGTTGTTCAATATTTCTGAATTCCGAAGATTGGTTATACCAGAGTCACTATAGTCTGATCGTACTCCATCGTTGATATCTTCACTGTGTGGGACAGGTACAACTAAATTAACTGAATAATTAGCTGAGCTATCTCTGTCAAAATATTCCTTTAACATATTTATATGACAAAGTTGTTTCTGTTTCCGTCTCCCAGGAGTGTTAATGATATAATTTAAGTCATTTACTTTCTTTTCAACGGTATAAGGACCATAAAATTTAGCCTGAAGAGGATTCTGAGGTATAGGAAAGAGAGCCAGAACTTTGTCACCAGGTTTAAAACTCCTTTCCTGTGAATTTCTGTCATACCTTAATTTCATTTTTGACTGGGTAGTGTGAAGATTAGTTCTTGCTACTTCACAGGCCTTTGACAACTTGTATTTGAAATCAGAAACATAATCAAGAAGATTAATCTTTGAATCTTCATTTGAAAGAAGTTTCCCTTTCAATAATTTCAATGGTCCACGGACAGTATGACCAAAAACTAGTTCAAAGGGACTAAAACCCAACGACTCTTGAACTGATTCCCTAACAGCAAACAACAACAAATGAACACCCTCATCCCAATCCTTTTCTGTATCAAAGCAATATGATCGAATCATATTCTTCAAAGTTTGATGAAATCTTTCCAAAGCACATTGACTTTCAGGGTGATAGGCAGAAGATTTAAACTGTTGGATGCCTAATTCATGCATAACTTGTTGGAAAATTCCAGACATAAAATTTGACCATTGATCTGACTGGACAGATTTGGGAAGGCCAACAAGTGTAAAAAACTTCACCAAAGCTTTCACAATAGTTTTAGTTTTTATATTTCTCAGAGGAATTGCCTCTGGAAATCTTGTAGATGCACACATGATGGTCAACAAGTATTGGTTGTCCGACTTGGTTTTAGGTAAAGGACCAACACAGTCTACCATTATTCTACTAAATGGTTCATCAAATGCAGGAATAGGTTGCAGATGAGCCTTAGGTATCTTCTGATTGGGTTTTCCTACCATTTGACAAGTGTGACAAGATCTGCAGTATTTAGAAACATCACTTTTGAGTTTCGGCCAATAAAAATGATTCAAGATCTTGTGATAAGTCTTACGGACTCCTAAATGACCAGCCAAAGGAGTTTCATGGGCTAAATTAAGAATTTCCTGTCTATATGACTTAGGAACAACAATTTGATAGCTCACTGACCACTCGTCACCAGCGGGTACATCAGGTGGTCTCCATTTCCTCATAAGGACCCCATTTTTCACAAAGTAACACACTGGAACTTGTGTGGCTTCAGTTTCACTAATAGCCCTCTGAAACAAACAAGATATCTCGGGATCTTGCTCCTGTTCAACGACAAGGGATTGTCGTTTGTCATATTGATTATGACAAAGAGAATGAGTTGCCAAAAGAGGATCACTGTGATCAATACCGTTTGATTGATCAATACCTGAAGAAAAAGTGACCTCATCAAAAGACTGACCAATACATGTGTCAGCTAAAGGAATAATATCCTGATCAACATCACTCTCAAGAGCTCTTTTTGCCATAGCTCTAGTAACTGCACAAGCAGGGTACAAATCAGGGATTTCAGTTTCGACAGGATCAACTTTCTGATCCAAACAAGGCTTGTCAGTTACAAGTGGATTAACCACAACCTTATCTCCAGCTAGGTCATTGCCTAGTAATAAATGAACACCCTCTATGGGTAAAGAAGTCACTGCCCCAACAGTCACAGGTCCAGAAACTAAGTCTGATGCCAAATTTACACAATGGAGAGGAACATTTACAAAGCCGCACTCTACTCCCTGAACAAGAACACTTTCACTTGAAGAAGACTCCTCAGACAAAGGCAAAGTACCTGATAATAAAAGACTCTGAGAAGCTCCAGTGTCCCTTAATATTTTAATTGGGATAGGTTTGGCAGAATCACCAATAAGTGATATAGAACCTTCTGACATGAATGGTTCATAAGCCTCCAAAATAGAATCAGACTGGGGTTTGTTTGACCCAACAAATGTATTGGTTTCAATACAAGACCGTGACCTTGACCTCGTAGAAATAAGAGCATTTGGAAAAGCTCTGTCTTTACTCTGTTGCTTATTTTTCAACTTGAAGCAATCAGAAATAACGTGCCCTTTCGTTTTACAATAAGTGCACGTAGGAAGAGATAAGGATTTCTGATCAGTCTTATCAGATGTTTGATTCCTAACAGTTGTGCTGTTGTGAAATTTGGAAGTACTCGAATGAGATTGAAATGGTTTTTTACCAGAAAACTGCTGAGAGGACGACTTATTGCCAAATGAAATTTTGTGAGTCAAGGAATAATCATCAGCCATACGAGCAGCATTTTCCAAAGTTTCCACATTCTGCTCGTCAAGATAGGTTTTAACATCACTATGGATGCACCTCTTGAACTCTTCAATTAATACGAGCTGTCTGAGGTTATCATAAGCTTGATCAACTTTCTTGGCTGAGCACCACCTATCAAATAGTTGTTCTTTATCCCTTGCAAATTCGACATGAGTTTGTCCAGTTTCTTTTCTACAATTCCTAAACCTTTGTCGATATGCCTCTGGTACCAACTCATAAGATTTCAAGATGTACTCCTTAACCACATCATAATCAGTGCTTTGTTGTACTGACAGTGAAATGAAGACTTCACGAGCTTTGCCAATAAGTACACTTTGTAATAACAAAGTCCAATGCTCTCTGGGCCATTTCAAGTTTTCAGCAATTTTCTCGAAATGAAGAAAGTATTTATCTACTTCTTTTTCCTGAAAAGGGGGTACTAACCTAATATATCTAGTAACATCAAAACCTGAACTTGTGTTTAAAGGAGTGGAGTGTGCTCTGTTTGCCAGTTCTAATTCTCTTAACTTAAATTGCATTTCCCTTTCTTCTCTTTGCATCTGCATTTGTATTTGTCTCTCTTCTTTCTGCATTTGTATCTGCCTCTCTTCTTTCTCTCTCTCCATCTGTATCTGCCTCTCTTCTTTCTCTCTCTCTCTCTGAATCTGAAGCTTTGCCAACTCTAAATCCATCTGGTTGTTTAACTCTAATTCCCTTAATTTCCTGTCAGAACCAGATACAGGCTTTCTCTTCAAACTTAAAGCACTATTTTCAAAAATTCCCTTTCCTACTAAATACTGAATTAAAATAATCTTTATTTCCTGTTTTGTCAATGATACTTTTGCCTCAGATAGACTGTATTTTCTCGCAAGCTCGAGCAACTCATCCTTTCTCATGCACTCTAACCCCTCCTGGGTAGGTTTTGAAATGAAATTCTGAACATTAGATGCCATTGTAAATGCTTGTTGGTTTCACACAAAACATTTCTCTTTTAAAAATCTTTGCCAAAGACAAAAAAAAAAATTCCAAGACAAAATCAATATGAATTTCAAAGATAAATTTAATATCTCTAATATGCTTTAAAGAAATTCAGATCCCGGAACGACGAGCCCCCAATTTCTGTTACGACTCTATGGTCTAAGAAAAATGTAACAGAAAGAAAGTGAAACCAACAAATCAAGTAAAAAATCAACAAGCAATTTATTACTAGATAATTAAAATGAAAAAATCAAAAAATCACTTACAGTAATGTGTTTTGAAATCCTAATAATCCAATAAGAATGATTGTTCTAATCACAAGTCCTAAATATAGAATGTTTTGAATTCACGGCTGTGTCCTTGAATGTTATGATGTGCTAATGGTCTCCAAAGTCCTGATGTACTAGAAATCTTGATGTGCTGATGTCAAAATGAAGTATTCCAAAATATCTGAATAAGTTCACTTAAATTCCAAAATCATCAATTAAAAATCCAGAATCCAAAAGTTTATGAGCACTGTTATAATCCAATGAATATTTAAAATAATTCCTCTCTTAGAATTTGGAATGAATTTTCACAACTGTATTAGCTCTTTACAAGACTGATGGTAATGTCAAAACTGAATAAATGTCTACCAAACATGGCATATATAAAGATTGGTCACATGACAGAATGTTCTAGAACACGTGACATCTTAATGGAATTTTACTTGTAAACAAAATTCAACCTTGACCTTCAAATTGAGAAAACATATTGATCAAAACAACCTAATTCAAGGACACTAGTTAAACATATTTTTCCTGATAACATTAAGATTTAAGCAAATATTAAAGTGAAGAAACATTTATAATTTCCTAAAATATTTATAATATTATATAAACATCATACATAACACCTCCCCTTATAAAGAAAAAGAAAGATTTATATAATAAAGCTTTCTTTTGAATATACATCTAATACTACAATAATCAAAATTACATAAGAACATGTTTTATGATACTGGACTTAATTACATCAAGCAATATTACATTTCTAGGCACGTGAGAGTGCATCTGCAATCACATTGTCTTTTCCCCTGATGTGTCTAATGTCAATGTTATATTCTTGCAATATCAAACTCCATCTCAACAATCTCCGATTTTTATCTTTCATTTTGTTGATGAAAGTAAGGGGATTGTGATCACTGTACACAATAATTGGAGAAAGAGCTGAGGTGACATACACTTCAAAATGCTGTAAAGCCAATATCAAAGCCAAACATTCCTTCTCAATTGTGGAATAATTTTTCTGGTGCTTGTTTAGTTTTTTAGAAAAATAACACACAGGGTGATCCACACCACTTTTGTCTTCCTGAATCAATACTCCACCAACCCCTACATCACTTGCATCAACAGATAATTTAAATGATTGGCTAAAATTTGGTGCAGAAAGAACTGGTGCATTCTTAAGCATGGCCTTTAACTTGTCAAAAGATTCCTGACACTTGTCAGACCAATGAAATTTGGTTTTCTTACTCAATAAACTTGTCAAAGGTTCAGCAATTTTGGAAAAATTGGAACAAAATTTCCGATAATATCCAGCCATACCTAGAAATCGCATCAGTTGCTTTTACAAATTGGAACTTGAAATTCAGAGATAGCTTTGACCTTAGCTTCTATAGGTTTAACTTGACCTTGTCCCACAATATGTCCTAAAAATGTGACACAAGCATGGCAAAACTCACTTTTGCTCAAATTAATTGTTAGATTCGCATCACTGAGTCGATCGAAGAATTTTCGAATGGTTTCCAAATGCTCTTCCCAGGTGTTGTTGTAGATAATGACGTCATCGATATAAGCGTCACAATTATCAAGACCAAATGTTATCATGTTCATCAGACGTTGAAACGTTGCAGGCGAATTTTTCATTCCAAACGGCATGACTTTATATTGATAAAGTCCATCTGGAGTTGCAAATGCTGAAATTTCTTTTGCCCTTTCCGTCAGTGGAATTTGCCAGAATCCTTTTAAAAGGTCAAACTTGGTGACATATTCCGCATTTCCAATTTTATCAATGCAATCGTCCATTCTTGGGATTGGAAATGAATCAGTTTTGGTGACACTGTTGACTTTTCTATAGTCAGTACACATACGGAATGTATTATCTGGCTTGGGAACAAGAATACATGGTGAACTCCAGTTACTTTTACTTGGTTCTATGAAATCATTCTAAAGTAAATACTGAACTTCTTTCTTCAGATAGTTCTGTTTGAGAGGATTCATCCTATAAGGATGCTGTTTCACAGGCGCAGAATCTACAATGTCAACGTCATGATAAATTTTACTTGTTCGTGTTGGAACATCAGGAAACAAGTGCTCATAGTCATGTAATAGCTGTTTTAGTTCATTTCTTTCCTGTTGTTGAAGATGTGAAAGTTTCTGGTCTAGGTTGTTCAATATTTCTGAATTCCGAAGATTGGTTATACCAGAGTCACTATAGTCTGATCGTACTCCATCGTTGATATCTTCACTGTGTGGGACAGGTACAACTAAATTAACTGAATAATTAGCTGAGCTATCTCTGTCAAAATATTCCTTTAACATATTTATATGACAAAGTTGTTTCTGTTTCCGTCTCCCAGGAGTGTTAATGATATAATTTAAGTCATTTACTTTCTTTTCAACGGTATAAGGACCATAAAATTTAGCCTGAAGAGGATTCTGAGGTATAGGAAAGAGAGCCAGAACTTTGTCACCAGGTTTAAAACTCCTTTCCTGTGAATTTCTGTCATACCTTAATTTCATTTTTGACTGGGTAGTGTGAAGATTAGTTCTTGCTACTTCACAGGCCTTTGACAACTTGTATTTGAAATCAGAAACATAATCAAGAAGATTAATCTTTGAATCTTCATTTGAAAGAAGTTTCCCTTTCAATAATTTCAATGGTCCACGGACAGTATGACCAAAAACTAGTTCAAAGGGACTAAAACCCAACGACTCTTGAACTGATTCCCTAACAGCAAACAACAACAAATGAACACCCTCATCCCAATCCTTTTCTGTATCAAAGCAATATGATCGAATCATATTCTTCAAAGTTTGATGAAATCTTTCCAAAGCACATTGACTTTCAGGGTGATAGGCAGAAGATTTAAACTGTTGGATGCCTAATTCATGCATAACTTGTTGGAAAATTCCAGACATAAAATTTGACCATTGATCTGACTGGACAGATTTGGGAAGGCCAACAAGTGTAAAAAACTTCACCAAAGCTTTCACAATAGTTTTAGTTTTTATATTTCTCAGAGGAATTGCCTCTGGAAATCTTGTAGATGCACACATGATGGTCAACAAGTATTGGTTGTCCGACTTGGTTTTAGGTAAAGGACCAACACAGTCTACCATTATTCTACTAAATGGTTCATCAAATGCAGGAATAGGTTGCAGATGAGCCTTAGGTATCTTCTGATTGGGTTTTCCTACCATTTGACAAGTGTGACAAGATCTGCAGTATTTAGAAACATCACTTTTGAGTTTCGGCCAATAAAAATGATTCAAGATCTTGTGATAAGTCTTACGGACTCCTAAATGACCAGCCAAAGGAGTTTCATGGGCTAAATTAAGAATTTCCTGTCTATATGACTTAGGAACAACAATTTGATAGCTCACTGACCACTCGTCACCAGCGGGTACATCAGGTGGTCTCCATTTCCTCATAAGGACCCCATTTTTCACAAAGTAACACACTGGAACTTGTGTGGCTTCAGTTTCACTAATAGCCCTCTGAAACAAACAAGATATCTCGGGATCTTGCTCCTGTTCAACGACAAGGGATTGTCGTTTGTCATATTGATTATGACAAAGAGAATGAGTTGCCAAAAGAGGATCACTGTGATCAATACCGTTTGATTGATCAATACCTGAAGAAAAAGTGACCTCATCAAAAGACTGACCAATACATGTGTCAGCTAAAGGAATAATATCCTGATCAACATCACTCTCAAGAGCTCTTTTTGCCATAGCTCTAGTAACTGCACAAGCAGGGTACAAATCAGGGATTTCAGTTTCGACAGGATCAACTTTCTGATCCAAACAAGGCTTGTCAGTTACAAGTGGATTAACCACAACCTTATCTCCAGCTAGGTCATTGCCTAGTAATAAATGAACACCCTCTATGGGTAAAGAAGTCACTGCCCCAACAGTCACAGGTCCAGAAACTAAGTCTGATGCCAAATTTACACAATGGAGAGGAACATTTACAAAGCCGCACTCTACTCCCTGAACAAGAACACTTTCACTTGAAGAAGACTCCTCAGACAAAGGCAAAGTACCTGATAATAAAAGACTCTGAGAAGCTCCAGTGTCCCTTAATATTTTAATTGGGATAGGTTTGGCAGAATCACCAATAAGTGATATAGAACCTTCTGACATGAATGGTTCATAAGCCTCCAAAATAGAATCAGACTGGGGTTTGTTTGACCCAACAAATGTATTGGTTTCAATACAAGACCGTGACCTTGACCTCGTAGAAATAAGAGCATTTGGAAAAGCTCTGTCTTTACTCTGTTGCTTATTTTTCAACTTGAAGCAATCAGAAATAACGTGCCCTTTCGTTTTACAATAAGTGCACGTAGGAAGAGATAAGGATTTCTGATCAGTCTTATCAGATGTTTGATTCCTAACAGTTGTGCTGTTGTGAAATTTGGAAGTACTCGAATGAGATTGAAATGGTTTTTTACCAGAAAACTGCTGAGAGGACGACTTATTGCCAAATGAAATTTTGTGAGTCAAGGAATAATCATCAGCCATACGAGCAGCATTTTCCAAAGTTTCCACATTCTGCTCGTCAAGATAGGTTTTAACATCACTATGGATGCACCTCTTGAACTCTTCAATTAATACGAGCTGTCTGAGGTTATCATAAGCTTGATCAACTTTCTTGGCTGAGCACCACCTATCAAATAGTTGTTCTTTATCCCTTGCAAATTCGACATGAGTTTGTCCAGTTTCTTTTCTACAATTCCTAAACCTTTGTCGATATGCCTCTGGTACCAACTCATAAGATTTCAAGATGTACTCCTTAACCACATCATAATCAGTGCTTTGTTGTACTGACAGTGAAATGAAGACTTCACGAGCTTTGCCAATAAGTACACTTTGTAATAACAAAGTCCAATGCTCTCTGGGCCATTTCAAGTTTTCAGCAATTTTCTCGAAATGAAGAAAGTATTTATCTACTTCTTTTTCCTGAAAAGGGGGGTACTAACCTAATATATCTAGTAACATCAAAACCTGAACTTGTGTTTAAAGGAGTGGAGTGTGCTCTGTTTGCCAGTTCTAATTCTCTTAACTTAAATTGCATTTCCCTTTCTTCTCTTTGCATCTGCATTTGTATTTGTCTCTCTTCTTTCTGCATTTGTATCTGCCTCTCTTCTTTCTCTCTCTCCATCTGTATCTGCCTCTCTTCTTTCTCTCTCTCTCTCTGAATCTGAAGCTTTGCCAACTCTAAATCCATCTGGTTGTTTAACTCTAATTCCCTTAATTTCCTGTCAGAACCAGATACAGGCTTTCTCTTCAAACTTAAAGCACTATTTTCAAAAATTCCCTTTCCTACTAAATACTGAATTAAAATAATCTTTATTTCCTGTTTTGTCAATGATACTTTTGCCTCAGATAGACTGTATTTTCTCGCAAGCTCGAGCAACTCATCCTTTCTCATGCACTCTAACCCCTCCTGGGTAGGTTTTGAAATGAAATTCTGAACATTAGATGCCATTGTAAATGCTTGTTGGTTTCACACAAAACATTTCTCTTTTAAAAATCTTTGCCAAAGACAAAAAAAAAAATTCCAAGACAAAATCAATATGAATTTCAAAGATAAATTTAATATCTCTAATATGCTTTAAAGAAATTCAGATCCCGGAACGACGAGCCCCCAATTTCTGTTACGACTCTATGGTCTAAGAAAAATGTAACAGAAAGAAAGTGAAACCAACAAATCAAGTAAAAAATCAACAAGCAATTTATTACTAGATAATTAAAATGAAAAAATCAAAAAATCACTTACAGTAATGTGTTTTGAAATCCTAATAATCCAATAAGAATGATTGTTCTAATCACAAGTCCTAAATATAGAATGTTTTGAATTCACGGCTGTGTCCTTGAATGTTATGATGTGCTAATGGTCTCCAAAGTCCTGATGTACTAGAAATCTTGATGTGCTGATGTCAAAATGAAGTATTCCAAAATATCTGAATAAGTTCACTTAAATTCCAAAATCATCAATTAAAAATCCAGAATCCAAAAGTTTATGAGCACTGTTATAATCCAATGAATATTTAAAATAATTCCTCTCTTAGAATTTGGAATGAATTTTCACAACTGTAATAGCTCTTTACAAGACTGATGGTAATGTCAAAACTGAATAAATGTCTACCAAACATGGCATATATAAAGATTGGTCACATGACAAAATGTTTTAGAACATGTGTCATCTTAATGGAATTTTACTTGTAAACAAAATTCAACCTTGACCTTCAAATTGAGAAAACATATTGATCAAAACAATCTAATTCAAGGACACTAGTTAAACATGTTTTTCCTGATAACATTAAGATTTAAGCAAATATTAAAGTGAAGAAACATTTATAATTTCCTAAAATATTTATAATATTATATAAACATCATACATAACAATTACACCCATTTTAACACTTATTCAATGTTCTAATGGAGACTCTTAATATTCCTATGCACTCAGACCCACACCAATAAACTAGAATTATTATTGTTTAAGAGTAAATTTGATGAACTTGCAGAAAAAGTTTATATATGACGCATAACTGCTTTGAGCCAAGTGTTGATTGTATGGGTCCATGGTCATCAGGGTCCCAACTAAAGTGTATTGATGTGTACGTGATTCTCGTTTACGATATGACCAACCAAAGCTAAACTTTGACTGTTTTTTTTATTAAGAATGGTCATTATAACTTTTATCTGTTTACTTTTCTTTTAACTTCATAGTCAGAGGAAATATGTTTCAGTAATAGGATACATGATTCAGATATGATTATAATGCACACGTCGCGAGACACGTTAAAAACTCGTAACATGAGAGATCATTGTGTAGGCAATGAGACTTAGAAAATGGAAAGACTACTGATTTCTTTGCCCAATAAATATTTTTTGTCGCGAAGATTAGACCAGGTTTCAATTTAAAATATCGGAACGTATACCGATGTTAAAAAACAAAAATGAAATTTTAAAAGTTCACCTTGAGTTAAACCATCATGTTGCAATAATATACAGCAACTATCAGGCTTACTGTTTAAAAGGACTTATACTGGAAACGTGAAACTTGAAAAATCTTACAGTGTATGATAGATGATTTGTTAAAACGAAACCAAAAAGAAAGAAATTACGGGGAAAACAATAAAACAAAATACATCGGTAAATTTATATATGTATGAAACATACCAATAAGCTGAACTGGTACTATGTGCAGGTAGTTGGTGGCATTGGTATGAGCTGACATTGCTTATGATTACAGGACATTTGTAGCCGTGATGCACTTTAATTCTGTGGAGTCGGTTACACTATGCCTTCACCTTGAATTAATTCCGTCTAGCCGTTCAACGTTGATGTTCCAATGAGGGTTAAATTCAAACGAATAATTGAAATTAATCAGAGACATCGTTGCTGAATTTACGTAAGAAACCAAGGCATGAACCCTCGCAAGTCACTGTAAGAGAGGGCTATGATTCCTACCCATTTGGCATAAAAGGTCCAGACTCTAGATTGAATGTCCACCGAGATTGTCTGGCTAGAGTGTGCAGATGGATGGTTTCAAAATATTATGACAAAGTTCAAAGATTAAATATATGTTAATAAATTTTCTTCTATTACATTTAAAAAAAAAATACTTTTAAAAATTATTTGTTTATTTTTTTTAAAACAAATTTAACTTTTCTATTTTTTTTGTATTTTTTGGAGGGCAGGAGTCCTGATTGTAATTTATATATATATATATAATTTAACAGAGTTATCATTAAAAGATTAATTCAAGAAAAATTTAAATGAATGCAGATTTTGCGGCAGTAACGATCAAGATTTCATGAACTTTGCAATGACTGTGAGCCTTACTTAAATACGATCATCATTCGCAAAAGTAGAAAATTTGGTTTTGAAAATGTTCATCTGGACTTAGCGTCCAGACTTATGAAGAGACCCACCAAGGATGTACAGAAAGCTGAGTAGAGAGAGAATTTTACAATAGAACAAGACCTATAAAAATAATGAATACGTATGAAATGGATAATGCTATAAAACGTTTATTCACAGTTTACATACCAAATCTTGTGCATGAAATTGGTTAAAGTTCAAAGTAGATCTTTGACAATAGTGAATATGTTCCATTACACATCGATAAATACCAATCGTCTATAGAAAACTCGTATATAGATTTGATTGAATGGGTTACGAACGAACATGCTTGTATAAATTCAAAGCACTGAGACGATAGGTGAGTTTTTTTCTGTGCTGTGGAATCAACTTTAAATACTCTTCTAATCAATTCTCAGATGCCATCAAAATAAAGTTCGCGACCACGATCACGGATCAGGCAATTACATAGGAGCTGCTCATAAAGACTGTAACTTAAAATACAAATATAAAAAGCCATACCTTTTTTCATTCACAGCTTGTCTGCGTATGACAGTCATCTATTTATCAAGAAGCTTGTACAAAAAATGATTCCGATGAAGAGGTAAAAATATTTCCAAATGACTACGAGGAATATATTTCATTTAACAAGGATTTCACATTTGATAGGTTTGTAAAGGATGATAAGGACATAACTGTGAAAAGAACAATTATATTTTTAGATAGTTTTCTGTTCACGGGTCAACTTCTAAGGGAGTTAGCTAAGGATTTAAATCATGACAGGTTCGTTGAGACAATGCAACATTTTGGTTTAATGAAATCTAAATTTTTGAGAAAGGACATCTATCCATATCTTTACTTTGATAGTTTCGATAGGTTCGATGACTTTTTTTTACCTCCTATAGAACAGCTTTACTCATCAATTAAGGATTTAAAAAAATATCTGATGACGATTACTATTATGTACATGCACTTCAGTCTTCTAACGTTCTGTGATCTATACGATACGAAGAATTTAGAAACGTCTGTATGAAACACAATAACTTGACCACGCTATCTATTTCGGTGCACCAGGACTTGCTCATGTTGCTAGTGTAAAGATATGCAATGTTTGAGTTACAACTCTTGACGGATGATTGAATCAGGAATAAGAGACATTCTTAGTATGATACAACATAGACACGCAAAAGCAAATAATGCGTTCTATGCACACGAAGGCAAGTACGAACCGTTTAGATCGCGATTATTCTACTCGATACTAATTTATATGATGTGTTATGAGTAAATATATGTCTGTACATAACATTGGATCGGCAGATTATAATTAGGTAGGTAGAACTAGATCTACTCAAAATACCCAACAATAATGATACTGGGTAGAAGTTGGTTTTGGAAAGGCATTTAGAGTTACATGATTACTTCAAGGGCCACCGACTTGTTGCAGAGAAAGTAATTCCAGACGCTAATAATTAATGTTCCATATAAAGAAATTGACTGATGATTACAAGGATAAAAAACCAACTAAACGAAAACTTTTGTATACATTGAAAAACAAAAACAAGTAAATGAGACATTACAAAAAGTTTAAGCTTTACTTGCAATTATGTTTAAAACTAAAACAAAAAGATACACAAATATGACTTTGTTTGAACAAAACCTTTGTTGAACTCATTCATAAAACTGAATACAAGTTTTAGACAAAAACCTAATAATGATCTCAGTAAACAGATACAAAACCTCCGGCCAACAGTCAAAATATGTACTGACTATAATACATTTTGAAATGTCAATAAGATATGTCATTCTCCACGAGGACAACGATAGATGAATATTTGGTGCTAGCGAGTTTGAGAAACAATATATATATATATATATATATATATATATATATATATATATATATATATATATATATATATATGCTAGCCAATCTGTAGTGGTTTTACTGTACTAAAGATATCAAAATGATTGATGTATACATTTTACTACAACGTGTTGTAAAACAAATATGGTGATACAATGAGACTAGTGATTATATAGATGTATTGTGATTGTAACATCTTTCATTGCTTTGATATTATCACTCAAATCTGTAATAGCTTAACCGTAAATTGTTCTTTTATATATATATATATATATATATATATATATATATATATATATATATATAATTGCTCCTTCTTTCGCATTCAGTTTGTTTGTGAAGTGCTCTGTTTCATTGGGTATATCTGTTAAATCATTCTTATTCTGCAACACTGACAATATATTTTTATTAGTTGTTATCTTGTTGTTCAGGTCAGTAATGTTTATTTATCTTCTTGATTTCCTGATTGTTTCCTTTGATGTCACTACTATTCAAGTCTTTCTGTACTTGTTTAAGATGAGATTGAAAAGTGCCATAATTTTCCAGAGACTTTTTATTTCCCCGGTATCACTACCCAGAGCATATATTACCATGTTGATCATGTTTTTGATTAGTTATAATCTGATGTTATGTAAATCATCTGATTTTTATCTTAATGTTTGCAAGCTTTGTATAGTGGACATATAATTGTATTTCTGTCCGATTATTTCTGTGCATATAAGATCATGTTTGTATTAGCATCAATCAGTTTTTATAGCTCTGAAATTTTTCTATACATTGTTAACTTAGTCTATCTACGTCACGATAACTTTCACATTGTTATTATCAACTATTTATTCTACAAGCATTGTATTAGCCTCAACAGACGTATTTTAAAGGATACGTTAGATTGGTAAAGATGATATTTTTTAGGTTTAAGTTAGTGTTAAATGTTTCGCCAGTGTAACATTGTTTCATCTGTTTCTGCATAAACGTGTAAATATAAAAACTCACTAAGACCTCTCAGAGATCTTTCTCTACTCATTCTATAAATGATTTAATATACTGATTTTACATAGAAACTCATGTTACAGGCATACCATGAAAATCTATGACTTTTGCATATTCATCTCTGATGATGATATTCAGTCTATTAATTGTACCCCTTTGTAGTTGCTTGTAACGGCCATTAACAGTCATTGAAATAAAGTCCTCGTAAAAAAGTATTTTAACTGGCAAAGACTCTATCAAACACAAATAATAGCCTTTCGAATAATTTGTGGTGTCGTTGATTTGGTCGAGGAAACTATATAAAGATTTGTTTTCGAGAACCCGCAAACGATACCTAATTCAGTAGTTGTCTGTATATTTATATGGCTATTGAATTATAGCAATTTCGAATTGTAGTTGGTTACACTCTGAAATTGTTATTCGAAGTTTTTGAAATTTCAAGTTGTCCGTTAAACATTTGACATCCATTCTTTCTTCATTGTTGCCATTTGCAGTTATTCCATATCTGACGTTTTCATATCCATTGTTAGGCTGTAATAGCCAGCAGGAATTTTAGAAAAGTCATTGCTTCATTCTTGTCGTAGATAGTAAATATATATTGTTTTCGAGTTGAAAGGAAATATTGTAGAAATCAACAACAATATTAATTATCTGTAATGAAGTAGATTGGTAAAGTATATTTCATTTTGAGGGAGACCAATGACTGTAATGCAATATACATACCTTGTTTTGGAAGGAGTGCACCGTTCATGTTCATTTACCTAACCTTCATTTATCTTGCATAAAGACAAGAATTAGTTTTTCGTCTTCTAGTTGTGTTTCTGCTTTCATTTTTCAGAGTTGTTTGTTCCCCATTGTATCTGTTGTACTCCTTGCTGACCAAAGTAAATTCTTCCTTATTTCGTTGTTATTATTTCTTTTCTTATCATGTCATCGCCACTTCGTTCCTACACACAATGTCGTCGGTACTGTTCAACTTGGTGATGGCAGATGTTACCATTTCATCGTGTTTGGAGACCTTATTTCAGAATTAAGGGTAGGGCTACTTTCTTCTTGCATACATCCAATGACTTATCAATTTCTACGCAATTTAAGTACACGAAAAAAGAATGATTGTGGTGAAGATTTTGAAATGAAAGAATGTGAAAATACTGTATCTAAAGGTGATGATTATGATAATTAAATATTCTAGAACCATGAGATATAAATAATGAAATATACATCAATATACATCACATCCAAAGCAAATTATGTAATGTAATTAGTTTAAGGATTACAAAAAAATGGTGGAATAACACCTAGCATAACGGAGAGAATATCTGGATGAATTTGTTGTGTTTTAACATTTAAATAATGATGATTTAGCAAATAAACAAACTATTTCAAATGCAACAATAAGATATGAATTTCAGAATAGATTTAATAGAAATATCGATACATAAGAAAAAGCACAGCCTGTGCAAAAATACCAACTATAACCTGCTGTTGAACAAGACACCGATACCAAAAAACTGAGCATATGCCATAACTGGACACAAATTGAATAATTCGAACAAATTAAAAATGTTAGCTATAGAAATAAATACTGAATTGGAAATATGAATTATCAAATAGACGATTTGTATTGCATTTTGTCTCCATGTGAGGAAGGTGGAGCCAAAGAGGAAAAAACCAGAGCTAAGACAGAAGACCAATAGAAAAAAGAAGTTGAGAGGATACAAAGAGGCTGCAAAAGCTGCAAAATAAAATTATAATATCATGACGAACAGATAAGAAGAATTGACGAAGCAATTAGGAAACAAAAACTGATCGGGCAAACAAAATTGTATAAAATGAGCTAGACAAAGTTACAATTGTAGGGTCAGATTTAATAGAAAATATAGAAAAATTAGAAAATATTTACAAGTTAAAAATGGAAAAGTTACAGAAATGATCAGACGTAAATTCCCTGTCGAAGAAATACTAAAACTGTTATTCAGACAACAGAATGCTGAACATGTTATTTTACTTCTTTTGCCATTATTGGGTTTGTTATTTGCATTTTTGATCAAAGGTATAAACAAAACATTTAGAAGAGAAAGAGGTTAGTAAGCTATTTCAAAAGGTAAATCACAGCAGCTCCTGAAACCATTAGAATCAAAATAAATAATGAAATATTCATTTCATGGTCGATGTTGTTTTGGGCGTTTCTAAATTGTTATTGTCGTTTGAACATCTGAGAATCTAAATTGGCAGACGCCCAATGCACAGATTCCGCCATGCTGACAGTAGCAACATCGTCGCTGCAGACAAGGCATATCAGTGTTGTTACGACTAGGGGTAATGTAACAAAAGAAAAGACTCAAACAAGCTTTCAAGATTTAAAACACAAATATTTAATTTCTTAAAATATAATAATATTTCAACAAACAATCAAAGTGAAAGAATTAAAATTAACTTACAGTATAGAATATCCTTAAAAGTCCTAAATTGTTCTAATGTTCACAAATCCGGAAGTTAATCCAAATATTCCGAATGAAAAATATTCCGAATGAAAAAACACTGTGCTGATGTACTAACAAGAATCAGTAATATCCAAATATTATTAATTCCAAGTAATCCTTGTGAATATGGAATATCACACAAGCTCTAGAAATGTTTCCGATAATTCCAACGGAGCTGAATAATTCTTAAAGTTTAAGTAGCAGTACTAAATCCAAAATGTACTGTATAATAATATCACTGAAGCAGAATATCAAATACTAGAACCAATTTCGTTAAAGACCTCTCAAGCTGACGAAACAATGTAGAATGGCGAATGCTGCGATTACAACTTATTTTATAGTACTGCGTCATTGAAATACAAATAAAACCCATTTCTTATTCCGTCTAAAAAAACAACATCTTAATACTACGATCTTATTCTAACTTCTGGTCAACAAAATGAATCATTCTTGGATTGCGAAATCCAGGTCAGGTTAAGGGTACAACTCCACTATCTGGATCACGTGACATGACTAATACTTCACCGACAATATTGATTTTTACAGGATCAATGTACTGGGTCACATTGAAATTACCGTATATGTGTACTCTGCAAAACGACACCTATTAGACTATTATACAGAGGTCATAAACTAATAAAGCTATACCATTATTTAAAACAAATGATACATAATTCCGTAACAGCGTCATCATAATCCTTCTTCGCTACAAAACTTGTACTCACTTTGTCTTCTTATTTGTCCTCGTCAGTTCCTTGTCGTACTGTTACAGATTACTTGTCACCATTTGGAATACCTCTATCTATTATCTCGGTATTTAAATCCAGTTTATTATAGTCACTTTATTTTTGTACATTCTAACTGAGTCCGATGATACTACCCATTTTCATTACCATTCCAATCGGTAGCCACTATCAACATAGTCCAATTTAACTTTTGAGTCTGTTATGTACTGTTGGAATTTTACTATGATGTTTTCATCAGAATCGTGTCCTAGTATTAATAACTCATTTAGCCTCTTAACAGTGTCTTATAATATCGAAACAATCTGTTCAATAG
The DNA here is from genome assembly GCA_029931535.1 of Margaritifera margaritifera. NCBI lineage: Eukaryota > Metazoa > Mollusca > Bivalvia > Unionida > Margaritiferidae > Margaritifera > Margaritifera margaritifera. The sequence goes on from JAQPZY010001388.1 coordinate 580,229, forward strand.
ATGTTCTGTCTTGTAACCTTCCACCAGATATTCGAATTACATATGATCTAATGCTGTGAATTAATCTTGCAATATCTTAATCATTTAGTCCATTACTATTTTGAAGAGGAAAGTATGTCCAACCTATTGGCTCATCCGTGTCTATCATATATTTCATTTCATCGTCTGTCAATGTTCTAAAGTATTCTACTATATTAGATTGATAGGTATATCTACGTTTGTAAGCAGCTAAAACAACAGCTGGTTTAAACTCCCGGAAACTTTGTTATTCAGTTCTAAGTTACTTTGGCCCAATATCTGTCAAGTATTTGTTTCATTTCATGAAGCATCTCCCGACATAATGTTGCGAAATTCTAAAATTGTTGCAGGCTAAATTACATTGTTTTATATCAATGCTATTGTTATTTGATTTCAAAGTATTGTCATCAGGTAAATGTAACTATGATTCCGTTTGTCAATGAAATGCATTAATGCAATCTCAAAAGAAGCTGTTGCCACCCACACTGCCAATGTTAACTGATTCCGTCAAAGTTCATATCACACTGTGGTCCGTATCTTAGTACTGAGTCCTAACTGTCAAAGCTTAAAGTAAAATTATGAAAAATATTTATTGGTTTGTATGCGTAAAATTGGATTTCAGTCAAGTAAACGTTTGACCCCGTTAATTAATTTGAGATGTTAGCTTAGTGAAGGTCAGTTAACCAATTTATTGCATTAAATTGAGTTGGAGGACACCAATAACGTGCTGTATTTGTTAGGTTGTTTAAATAAAAATCTAAGACCATTTATCTGCGATAACGTTTAGCTTTGCTAACTAAGCAGTTAGTGTTTTTAACATTGCTGATCTATACTTCATATATGAAATTGAATTTTTATGTACAAATACATTGAACCTCTATTTACTGTTTTTCCACTTTCATAAGTAATTCTCCTTTGATTATCCTATTTAATCTATGTATTTCCGGCATTTTAATAGCAGATTAATCTCATTTCCTTTACACAAACTTAATATCTTTGGTATTTTGTATTTCATTTTTCTATTTCCTCTATCAGTTTTTCTCTGTTGCGCATATAGCATTTGCCAGCTATTTGTTCTGATTATACCATTTATTTGAGCCGTTTAATTTAAAACTACTATCAAATGAAAGTTCCGTAAACTCAGTATTAAAAATCTGTATATATATATATATATACTCTGTTTGAAAGATGAAGGGCGTCTGGTTTATACCTTATCCATCTTTTTTGGATAAGTTTGTGGTATTTCTTTATCTTTAAGATTTAATGTTTGATGGATGAGATGCAGTTGTTCATGATAAATTTTTTGTCGTGGAAAACTGTATAGTTGATCGAGTATTTGTGCCAATAACTGGTTTACCTTGTTTGAATGAAAGCAACTTAATGTTAGGACACTGAATAAATTGTAGTCACTTTATCAAGTGTTCATGTGAACCATTTTGCTATTTACCTGTGATGCTTTTTTAAGAACCTCTTATTTCCATCTGGTTTCGTAATCAATACAAATTCATACGAGGTACAGGTTTTACAGATTTTAACTTCTATTGCGTTGTTTTTCCACATCTGTTGCATTCTTTAAAGTCTTTATCTATAAAAAAAAAATTCAAAGTTTGATGCTTCTCAATACTGTTATCTATGTATTGTGCTGCATTCATTTATTTTTAGTACAACAATGTTTGTTGTTGGCCCCCAACTGTTAAACAAGTTATCACATTTGTTTCCATTTTAATACAACATACAGTTTACCTTGATTTGTATGCTCCTGAAAATCTGTGAAACTTTGTATATGTCATCTTGTTTTGTCCCATGGAGATACCTCTCGTTTGTTAAACATGCCCTCAGGATCCTCACCAATCAAGCCTTCCAATTACTAAGCAACCGGAACAGCTAATATTACTTGCCTCTTTTTCAATGTTTCCTCCGTAAAGTTAGGAATGTATCCTTTTCCAAATATTGTTTTGCTTTTTGAAACTCTATGTCCCCAATTTTGAATTTATTAGTTCCAAATGTATCAGTTTTCAAATACCCTAATATGTTCATCCATACTTTCAATTTGTTTTCTTGAACTTGAATCATATCTAGTGATGTTCCATGGGTATTACTGTATCCATAAATAATCGTTTTATTCGTTCCCACAATTGATTGATATTTGTGTAAGCAACTGTTCTTTGTGCATCGTAAATGCCTTAAATACTTTTCTTTGTCGTGCTCTTTAAGTTCCATCTTTAGTGAGGATATACCGTCTTTTACGTCCACCATTTCAAAAACGGTATTCAAAATTTTCAGAGAATATGTTACGTGTAACACAATTTTTTTTGCGTTATCAAGAAACCAAACAGGCATCCCACAACAATGGAAGCATTTATTTTCAACAATTTGCACATTTTCTTTATTTGTTTTAAACGTATTAATAATTTAATAGTTATGTCACTTTTTACTTTTCAAATTGTTAATTCAAATAAAGCTACTTCATATATTAAGTCACCCTGTGCTATTTTTCATCGAACATTTTTTTCTTTGGATTCTATCTCTGCTGTTGTTGAATCGTTGTATACTGACCTTGTAACGTTTAATATAGATTTTAACTCTGCAGGAAATTAAGCCGAATACAAATGTGTATTTTTAATCACACCAAATCTGTAATTTATTTCTTCTTCATTCCGTGCTATTTTAAAAATCTTGCTTTCGTGATTGATGATGCTTATCGCAATGTTATTATAATGAAAATTAATTATAAATTGTTATCTTTTCTAGACCATTGCATGATATATTTTTAAGTTTGACATCGAAATATCAATATTGGTATTTTCTTGCATGTTATTTTGTAACACACCTAGCTTTGACAATACTTTCATCCCATCCAAACTTATAAACAAATACACGTTACCTCTTGATACTGAGGTTGTTGGTTTTATATTATACTCATGAACTATTTATATCACCTCTCTGATAACTGTTGAATGTTTCATAATAAAGCTTTGTGCAATTATTTATGTTGATTTTATTTCATTTTAATTTCCTCACGCGTAAATGTTCAACCAAGAGATTATAGTGTGGTCTAGTAACTAGAGTGTGCTCGTTGTGTTTCAGAAATTTACAGTGTGCTTGTTTTGTTCTCGTTGTTTCTTTGAAACAAGAGTTGTTTCTCTCTAATAATCTCGTTCCTCTACAAGTCATAGTAATAATAATTTATTTGGAGACTTATATAATGTGTGCTTGTTGTGTTCTCGTTGTCTTTTTTAAACTAAAGTTGTTCCTTTAAACATTCTCGTACCCCGACACAAGATGGTAGCATAAATGCTGAAAGTAATACAAGTTATGATCGTTGTATTCTTGCACTCCCACACGAATTGGTAATATAAATTTGGCAAAGTAGCACGAGTTGTGCTCGTGGTTCTCTTAACTCGACACGAGATGATAATAAATATGTTAGAAAGAAGTACAAGGTGTGCTCGTTGTGTTCTCGTATCCCTACAGGAGATGATAATATAAATGTTGGAAAGTAGGATCAGGTGTGCTCGGTGTTCTCGTACCCCTTTACGAGACGGTAAGATACATTTCGGAAAGTAATACCAAGTGTACCTATGCTCGCACACGGACGCAAATGTTTTCTCTAACATCTACCTATATTTTCACTCGATAGTAAACTTACTTCTTTTAAGCCCTCATATAAAACACGGCAAATAAATATTGCTAATAAATTCTTCAAGATACGGTTCATTTTCGAATTTTGTGGTATCAAGTTATTACAATCCTTAAGTAAAATAACCTCTTATGTTTTTCTCCTCCACGTTAATGCTCATTGCTGCATTAAGATATGGACATTTATATTTCAGAGTCCAAGCAAATCGTGTCGATGCATCAAATGTGATTGTAATCAACTTACCAACGCAACACAAACCAGAACCTTGGATTCTGCACTAAAAGCCATAAGATAACGTCTTTTGAATCCTACTATTGCCTTCAGGGATCTTCTTACATTAATAGCAATGAATGAGACCAACGCTATCGATGTCTCTGATGGGTCTTTAATATGTTCCTATGTCTACCTGTGCATAGTCATGGCGATTGGAATTCCAGGAAATGCAATGATTTTGCACGTTGTCTCTTCTGTTCGTTTAAAGAGCAATATTGACAATTATATCATATCTATAGCAGCAAACGACTTGATTTTTAGTTGTTTGATGGTGCCTACTGACATCATATTGATCACTGGTTATGTGGAATCGTTGAACTCTACGTCAGTGGCCAATATATTCTGCAAGATAAAAGCTTTCATACGATGTGTCCTCTCTGTCTCTGAATCACTTATTATTTGCTTAATAGTTTTTGATCGATACTACAGAGTGGTGAGGCCACATCGCAAGTTTTTCCTGTCAAAAAAATCTAAGGCCGGGATTATGGGATGTTCTTGTATTGCTGCATTTTTTGCAGTTCCAACTCTAATGTTTGACTGGGATGCAGCAGACCTTCAGTGCCGTCCTGGAGAGCAGGTTTTCAAAAAATTCTATGTCATGTTCCATTGTCTGCTGTCTTTATTTGTGGCAGGTACGATAACTTTTTCATACAGTTACATTGCACTGGTAGTACGCAAGGCAGCAAAAGGAATGATTGTACGGGCAGAGTACATCGCGAGAAAAGGCGAAGACTTCGCTAATGAGACTCAAAATGCCATCCCAAAATTCCAGGCCGATATCAACATCGCTATCTCCTCTGGAAAAAAAAGAACCCAACATCTTCGTACTATATTTACATTGTTCATCTTTTCCTTTGTTTACATGCTATCCTGGTTACCAAACTGGATACAATACATTCTTTACACAGCGACATCTTACCGGAATTCCTCACTTGATTTTCTTCTCACGAAGAGCTATCACGTAAACGCGTTCGCAAACGTCATAGTGTATATTATCTGCAACCCATCCTTCAGGAAAAGGACACACGAGATATTTTGTTCGTGTTACCATTAATAAATGTAATATTAGGAGTTTATCTTACCGTCTAGACTAAGGAGCGGATTTTAAGGAGATTCGAGGAAGGGGGGGGGCAAACTAGTGGCGGTTATAGCCTCCCATTCTGTTGCAAGGGAGGATTGGAGACTAGGCTGTGAGGCTAGTGGATATTACTACCATATGAACATTCTGACCTAAACTTTCTTTTTTAGTGCAGTAATTAAATACCAGTGTCTATTCCGACACATTTACTAACCCCATCCTTTGAAATACCCTAAATCTGTCCCAAATTATTTTAATACATTCATAGTTATGTCTCCATTACTATTGACCAAAATGTATAAAAACTCACCCAGTCATATCTAGGATCAGATAAAACTTTCTTAATAAGAAGGAGTGATGTGACATACTAAAAGGTTTTTTGTTTTGTTCATTTTTAAGATACAAAGAAGAAGAGTCTTTATTTATTCGAATAGTCCAAAAGGACTGTGTGAATATATTTTTCAATTAAATGAATTTAATTGGCGCATAGTACAATAAACAAAAAGGTATCATCATCTATAGTGTACAATATACAAAGAAAACATAGTAAGGAAAAAAATTACATATGTATGCAGATCATTGCAAATGAAATGAGCAGGTTAATTCACAAACTATCTCAGCAGGGAGAAAGAGACATATACATTATTAAGGGTAATAATATGAAGATAAAATCAGAAGGTATGTAATTCGAATTAATGTTAAGAAATGGTCAGTCAAAATATTTACAAGACATCTGAATATACGACCGTATTTCTATGAGTAAAAGCTTTATAAATGTAAGTGGCCCAATTATTCAAAATTCTTGTATTCTGGTCTTCATAAGTTCTATAAATCCGAACATATTGGTCTTTTCTGAAATATTTCTCTATATATTTGGCCTATATATCTTTATACAGTAAGCATTAAAGTACAAAATGATATTCATCTTCAAGGAGGTTACAATTAGAACAATGTCTCTCATGATTTGGTTTATAAGGTCTTGCCTATCTACCAGCTTCAACTTCGAGGCTGTGAGAGGATACTCTAAATTTAGCGATTGCATTTTTATATTTCAAAGAATAGATGATGTAAAGTTAAAATTTGTATCCTAAATTTGCAATTTTTATATCAAATAATGCTCGACTACTCTTCTTAAGACGATGCATCCAACTTTGGATAACATTTTCCGATAGTTTGAACTTAAAAAGCTGAAGAAATATGTCCTGTGTCACCGGTCCCTTACCTAATCCAAGCTTCATAGAATCCTAATCTTTACGATACATTTTTAACTAAATATACTTTATTGGGCAGACCTTCTAGATCGTTCACCATCATTTGGTATATATAATTTATATATCTTGTCCTCCTTTGCGTCTAATATCATAAACCAATATTTTACAATGTAATAAAATCTATTTACTATCATTGTCGTGGGCCCTAATGCCCCATAAATACAATCATTTTGTGTTGTCATCTTCACTCCTAATGTCTTTTGGTAAAAGTTTACGTGCACTCTTTCAATGCATTTAGCAGGAATAAAGCCCCAAACTTGGCAACAATAATTTAAGATACGTTGTATCATTTTATCAAAATGATGCATGACATGGCTTGTTTTAAGAATGTAAATTTATAAAGGTATTTTTCAGCTAAAAAAATCGCTTTTTAGCTTGCCCTGCCAATGTTCTCTGTGCTTCGGTAAAGGAACCACCAGACGTCATAACAAGTCCAAGATATGTAAATGTATATACAATTTCGAGCTTTTTAGTATAATAAGTGAATTTCGTATTTCTTTGTAAAGTACCACCTTTTCTAAAAATAATAATCTTTGTCTTTTGAGGTGTTAACCACAAGTTTTCACTTAGTACAATAATCTTTTAAATAATTTAACCCGCCCTGAAGGCCTTCGGGCGAACCTGAAAAGATGATAATGTCATTTGCATATAAAAGAACAAAAAGCCTTAACATGCCAATATATATGCCTTCAATACCATGCATGACAAACAAATCCTCTAAATCATTTACAAATACTGAAAAAAGAATGACGATAAACATTGACCTTGCCGGACACTAAGAATATAAGAGAATTCGTCACTTAACATATTATCATATTTAACTATTGACTTTACATTGTTGTATATCGATTTGATAATATGTAGAATATTTTCCCTTGTTCCAAATTTTATCAGTTTATACCGTTATCCCTTACTATGTAATCATACCCTTTGGTAAAATCAATAAATGCACAAAATAAATTTTACCTTGATTAATAATATGTGAGATCAGCCCATGTAAAATAAAAATATTTTTTCTTTTGCTTGTGCTTCAATAAAGACATGATAGTTTTCTCCCCAGTCATGAAGTCTATTATTAAGTTTACGTGTGAATAGTTTACCTATGCAACTCAGAAGTGTTATACTTCTATAATTATTAACATCATCTACATTGCCCTTTTTATGCAAATGTACAATTAGACCTTCAGACCACATTTCTGGAAAGTTTCCACTTTTAAATACAGCATTAAATAAATTACAGAACGTTTAAAAGTATATCTTTACCATGGAAAGAAACTCATTAAGAATCATATCCGGACTAGCACTGCGGCCTAATTTTATTTCATGTAAAGCCTTTTCTACTTCTTGATAGGAGATATCTTTATTTAGTTCATTAAACATGACATTAAACTCTCCTTTTACATATATTTCATTAAAGTGTAAAACATCTTCATCTGGTATTAAAAAGTGATCATTAGAATTGTTTACAGCTTTAAAGTATTTTTCAAAAGTATACATTGGAATATTTTAGGGTTTATGATTCGCAACATCTTAAAACATTTTCCAGTAAAACTTTGCATCATTAAATTTCGCTTTTTCAAATTCAGATATATTCAGTTCATCATATTAAACCTATATTTTCGGTGAAGTTTTTTTTTAGTCTGATCTTACACTTTGTATTTCTTTTCTTGTTTTTGGTGTTTTTACAACTCGATAATGAATCATTTTACTAATAACAAATTAACTGTTTTTCTTCACATATATCATTAAACCAAGTATTTTTTTTCATCACATTTCTCCAGCACTTTTTCATCACATTTTTAAAAATTTTTAAAGAATGGCAAGAATTAAACATTGTGAAAAATATCATGCTGTGCCAACAAACATTCAATAGTGCCAGCTTTAACATTCTCAAGTAATTGTTCGATTACAGGCTTTTCACTTAATTCCGATATATATTCATTCTTGAACTCTGGTCGCCATATATATTTATCCTTTATATTTCATATTCTCTTTCTTTCATAAATGGTGCTTCGACATCATTAACATTAATAAATTCTAACGTAAAGCATACAACACAATGATCTGACAAAATGTTAGGCTCACTAACATCAAGCGATAGTGCACTACTGAAAAGGAGCTGAGAAGCAATAACATAACCTGTTAAACTACATCCACCGTGTCCAACATACGTATACTGCCAAATATTCTTATCATTACCTACACGCCCGTTCATTATAGGTAAACCCGTTTGCTTCCAAAATTCAAGTAACTCATTTCCAGTAGAATCTGGCTGTACAGTACCTTGTGAAACACGTGATTTAATATTATAATCATAAACAATATTGTCGAATAATGCATACATATATAGACTATAATCGTCAACAACAAAATGTGGCCGTTGACGTTCGGGCATTAAAATCACCACATATGATAAATGTACAATCTTTATTCGAATCACTTTATATTATCTCCAGAGACTCTACGGGTATATCATAAATATTTGTATTCACCATAGACTGCCTATTAGATCCATCCGGTACAATATTGCAAAGGCAAACACATAAATCACATTTTTTCTCCAAATATTCAACCATCAAATATAATGTCTTCATACCCGCAAACAAAGATTTTTTTCCTAACAAATTTATATCTAATGTATACAATTATTCACACAGAGTTTCTTCTCCTTTCCTTTTTTTATATTTTCTAAACAAAGCAAATGATGTAAGACAAAAAAAGTACTATGACAAAAAAAGTACTATGTCCCAAAAGTAGTTGGATCCCAAGTAGCACTTCTTAACGCTTTCAGTGTACGAATGCAATTGTTTCCCACAACTGCTGAAAATTTTAAATTTATGGCTCTACAACCTAACATAATTTTGGATATAATGTGTCGTTCAGAGAATTATTCTAGCACATTATCGACTTCTATATTATCGACTTCTATGTTTATAGTAGAGATTAAATGTTATATCCTTTAAAATGTGTGTCAACTAGATTCGAATCTGAAATACACAAACAAGAATGAAAACCTAAGCTATGGCAATATTTACAAGCAAAGAGTCAACTTGTACAATGATTCAGAATCATTATAAGATCAGCAAAATCACTGCATTCAAAGGGATGTGCATTTTTTAATTGTTATGTTGATACTTTCTGAGCAATAATTTGCCAACTTTTTAATGAATATATTGCGAAACACCATTTACTGCAAATTAGCAATGCTTTAAGCAATCTTAACATATCAGCACTGGCAGACAACTTACAGTCGTTCAAACGGTTTAAACACGCTATTGTCTGTTGGGATATGTACACATGACTGACTTGCTATATGTAAAATAAACATTTGAACTCGCATTCATGCAGCTTTAGAAGAGTGAACATGATAGTAATCCAACAAAATCTATCCTTCTCAATACAATCATTCATCATAAAAAAAACAGAAATTAGAGTGAGTACTTTTAAAGACCAGCAATTAGATACAGTTATTGTTTGAAACGGACTGTATCGGGCTCACTCTGAGTGAATGGAGCTCGGTCAGCAGCCAACCTTTGGATATTTAGATTGCATAATATATTTGTTTCCAGTAAATCCCTGTTTTCTGTATTTTAGCATAAACATATATTTAACTACTTTACCATGCGCATCAAAATTATTCAAATAAAACATTTTATGAATTTGCATTGTCATATTAATACTTCCTGTGTACCAATTCCACAAAAATTCGGATACATTTCTTTTCAAAATTCTTCTTTACTCGACTTTTTGTAAATCCCGATACACTACATGTGAAGACTGGCGAAAAACCAAGAGTTTCCTTGTTTGCTATATGGGACTTTATGAAATCATTCGCTCCTAAACATCGGAATTGTACGTTGTCTAGGTCCATTTGTTTTGTTGTAATTTTTCATTTAAAAAAAAACACATTTTGCTGGTTTTTAATCTATGCACTTCGCATTTGATCGTGTAAGAATAACCACGATATACTGTTTGCTGTCTACAAACCTTTCCCGGAGTTGTCGAGTAAGACTTTTAATCCACGGGCTCAAACACTTCTATCGTGCTCCGACAAACGTTCGTAGACAGCAAGCCAATCTGGCTGGTGGACGCACCGGATTGCAATGGATGATGTGCTGTAAGAAAGGTTAATTCTGAAAGAAATCGTGGCCTCAGGAAAGATGATGGTTAGATTCAAACACAGCAATTCTCTGTTGGATACATAATTTGCATACTAAACAGTACATAGGAAAGACTAAACGTACCTAAGTTACCAGTGATTATGGCAAAGACTAAAACAGGCTCACCAGCAGTTAAAGTTAAAAACAAAATAACGGCGAACATTTTGTTTTTGTTGTTGTTGACAAATTATGACATATTTCGAACTAGCGTGCACTAGCACAGGTGTGTGTGTGTGTCTGTGTGTGTGTGTGTGTGTGTTTGGGGGGTGTAAGTTGATATGCAAGTTTCAGACTGAAAATGTAAAACTACAGTGAAATTAAATGCAAACTTTATTTATGCCAAATTTGATCCCTTTACTAGAATATGTGCCTATGAAAATTAGTTTCTACAGTTGTCTTGAATTAAATCTTTAGACAAAAAGTACGTGGTTAATGACCACACTAATTATTTAAAATCTAATATTTCAAACAGAAGACCACCCATCACCATCATTCTACTAAAGTTTATATGAGTAAAGTATGGTTTTGTAAACGAGTTTACTTAAAAACATTCGTACTATTCTAGATGAAATTGGTTGGGAAAATTTGTTCTCTACTCATGATATGGAATCAGCAGGTTAACTATTATCCTCAATGTTGAATAAAAAAGTAAAATTATGTATCCACTTAAAACTAGTTAGAATAAAGCTTGGTGATTAACATTGGTATGACAGCATCGTCCGAAAGTTCTCTAAATCAAGGGATACATTTTTTTTTAATGCTGTCCAAAGTGACAATCCTATTAATTTGATTAAGTATTAATAAGTTTAGAATCGTGTAAACAATGGACAACAGAAATATCCAAAGTAAAATGTTCTAGCAAATTATAAAAGTATAGACACTTTTGGGACTAAGTAAAAACAGTACGGAAACTTGTAAGATATTTAGTAAAAGTAAAGGTCACCTCCCATAGTTCGATTACCTGTTGTTAGAATCCGCACTAATCAGAAGCTTCACCTCGTAAATATTTAAAAACAAGATGTCATCTATTTTATAAACAATAGTCCTACTCATAAAACTAGTGGTCATAACTAGATTAGCTATCACATGCTAATGGAACAGCTATGACACTTAGCAAACCCTTATGCTTACTGTTTAACAATGTAAGTATCGGAAGTAGAATATGGACATACACGCTCAGTCCACAGCTCTTTTTAAACCCTATGTCACCAACATATTACCAAGACACCATTTTCATTTTTTGTTCAAAAACACTCGTCTGGGGCATGATTATTACTTTTAAATCTTTGTTTTTACTTTAAAAAGCTAACTCACCTTGTTGTTACCATCCACCTTTTTGTTATAAAATCTGACTCACCAAAGCTATATTTGACCCCATTCCTCCCCCGCCCCCCCCCTCCCCCTCCCCCCCCCCCATCGTGTGGCTAATCGTGTTTAACTTATAAGCATATTTACCAAAGAGCCAAAAATAACAGTTGGAGAGCACAGCGAACTAGTTCTTTAAACGATTCAATCAATTTTAAATTATTATGCTAAATTGATGAACTAGGGCTCTGAAGTCTCACAAAGTCAAGTAATAATTCAGTAATTAATTAAATACACTTCAATATCAAAATTATCTTACATAAATTGAATAAATACATGCAACAAGTAACTATTATCTTGCCATAAAGGTGATATTAATAGTCCAGAATAACCAATAATTTCAATCCCTCTAACGTTAAGTATTTTATATCGTTTTTTATTCCTATTAGACCAAAACAATAATTCATAGTAACGATTAATTTAGCATTGCTTATAAATTGTTCTCATTCTGACTTAATTAAAGGTACTTCATACAAAGTTTCTAAATAACAGAATCTAACTGAAGGTTCTGTAATTTTCTTTTTCTGTTTTTAGAAGATTCATGACTATCAAATTAAGAAAAAGTTATATTATTTAGATTTTATAAAAAGAATTTAACAACCTAGAGGTTAAAGAATTCCCGGAGAAAGAAAATGTTGAATAATTTTCCACTGATTCAGACAAAAATTGTCCGTATTGGAAAGGTTTAATATAACTGTTAAGACTATAATCTGGAAATATTTCACAGAAAATGGGTAGATATATTATCTAACCTCACTGACTGATATAATAATTAATTTCACGGATCAATAGCAATGTCGGAAATTACAGCCAGTGACCAAAAAAAAAAAACAGATGTAAAGTATGAATTAACTTATTTAGGTATGTAACAACTGATACCTATGTAACGCCTAAAAAAAAACATAAACGAGAAAGTTAGGATCTCTAAATAATAGTCTATTTTTGCTAAAGGTTATATTCATAATTTCAAGTACGAGATTTTTTGCAATCAATCAAGTACTTTTAAGAGACTCTGTAGCATAAAACACCGGAAGACTTAAAATGAGAGAGCATTAAGGGAATATTTTACGAAGAGGGGTTATCTTTCTACGATAAACAAGATAACTTGTTCAAGTTTGAGAAAATTTAGAAACTTAAAAAATGTATGACAAAGCTATGTTCTCTTTAAATGGAAAGGATATAATAATTTTTTAATAGTTACAAGCCTCAAGACAAAATAAGTTTTAAGGATAAGTAGTTCTTAAACTTTACTTCAAAAAAGTATTGAAAATAATAGTTGTGAAATAAATGGCTTGACTAGTACACAGTGAAATTCCAAACTCTGAAAAGACGTAAATTATTACCACCTTTATCTAAGTTTCCTACGAGACGAGAATTTAATGAATATATGGATACACTTGAAAAGTTTTAAGACTAAACTACCTAAAATTGAAACATTTTATTGAAATACTACAGGGTCAGGAATGAGCAAAGATGATCTGAATATGTTAAACATATTATAAAACATTTAATTTCAACATTTTGTGAGCCCTGCATGATTACTACGCAACAATATACTCTAAGAGCTGTGCAATATTTTTGAAGAATTTAGATCAGTATATATAAATAACTACAAAATTAGATAATGCACATTATTCTAGTGGCTCATGACTAGCACATGGCGATAGTTTGAAAACAACTGGTTTTGCATTAGAGTAATTAACAGAATATGACATGTTTCGAATGCTTGAATTACAAATAAAAGGAAGAATAAATATGATTTCATACAGATATGCAAAAGCAAACAATCAGTTGTACACTAGTGATGAATAAATAATGAATGATGGAAATTATAACAACCAAAATCTTATATTGCTTATTTAACACAAACAATCTACACAATTGGCAAATGCGAACCAACGCCTGCAAATAACTTTAGTTAGATGGACAGATAAAAGACATATAAAACATATTCAGGAAAATATAATTCATTGGACAGATGATAATGAAATCGGTGCAATTTTAGGAGTTGATTTAGAAGTTCCAGTACAACTTCATGATTATTTTAAAGACTATCGACTAGCACCTGAAAGATTAGCCACGAATATGTCTCAATTATCTCCCTTGCAACATAAATCAATGGATGAAATAATAGACACAAAATCTTCAGTAAATAAGTTATTATGTAGACTCAAAAAAAAGAAGAAAAATATTATTCACTTTCGACGTGGAAAGTTATATATGCATATATTACTTGATAAAAACATGGTTAAAATAATATATTTCATTAAATACCAGATTAAGACAAAAAGCAAATAATAGTTTTGAAGTAATTATTTTAAAAAACCAGTCCCAATTCAGTCTGTGAAAAACAAATGGGAAATCTAAGAAAGAGAACCAAAGCACGAATTTGTACAGATGGAAAACAATACTATAAACTACAAAAAGATATTCGTTTGAGAGAAGAACTATTATAGATTAAAATATGGTTTCAGTAAGTTTGAAAAACAAATCAATAAAACTAACAAAGTACTCTTGGGAGACTTTACAGTGTTCGATATAAGCAAATAGTTGATGTATGACTTCCACTACAAGCTCACGAACCAATATATTCATAAAACGAAATTGTTAATGACGGATACTGATTCTTTTTGTGTCCAAGTAGAAACGGATAACTTTTAAAGATGAGATAAAACAAAATATTAAGTTGGTTTTCTTTTTGTTTTGGTTTGTTCTTTTTATACAAATGACCACACAATAGATAGAATATTTGAAGTCCGAGATGTAAAAAGAAAAATACTAGGTCTTTAGAAAGAAGAGATAAATATAATTACATCATACCATCATAGGATATACAATATTCCGTTAAATATTGTTACATTAAGTTGCTATAATGACAAGAGATATTTAGTGAATAAGATCAACACACTTCCGTATGGTTACTCGCAACCTTAGGGAGTTTAACATACCACGTTTTATTGATAAGAGAATTTCAGTCTCATTAAAAGTTTATTTCGTTTATTTTTATTTATTGTTCAACGATTTTATCTGTCATTGCTATAGGTACAAAATTTCTTTCTTCAAAAAGAGTTTCCATAGACTTTTATCTTTAGAATGAAATACTCCTCAAAACATAATCTTTTTGTTAAAGTCTTTTATTACTCAATTGTATTTTTGAGCTATTAACCATACAAATATTCCATAGTGTCTACGACTTAAACCTAGTGTAGTTAAGTGTGCTACCTTCTTCTAACATCATTTATATTTGCACAGTCCTCAATACGAAACAGAGTATTTGTTCCTCGACAAATACTAATTGATATTTTACAAGGATCAATTATAATTACATCATTATGCTTTCATCTAACCATTTTGGATTAAAAGTCTTTTTGTTTACAAGTATTCTACAAATAATAATAATAAAGGCAAATAATCCATTATATTCAGTTTGTATTAAATCTAGCGCATACTTTTGTTTTCCACAATTGGTTACACCGCGTATTATCATATTGGCAGGAACTTTTTTAAATACATTTATTAGAAAGGAAAAGTAACAAATTTTAAATAACTTTTAAAAGCACTATCTTTCCGTCAAAAAAATATGTAGAATCTCTGGTTCATAAATCAAAATTAGTTTTAGTTCTATGTCTTAGATATCTAGTGATATCTGTTAGAAAATAAAGAAATTCTTCACTGTTATATTGGTGGTGATCAAATTGTTGATGATGTTTTATAATCTTACATTTAACTCTCCCTAAATCGTAAAGTGAGAATATTTGGGCTAAAACATTAATAGTTTATAAACTTCTGATTGTCATATCTTATTTATATAAAGTTAGCTAATAGCTTAAATAAATCCACTACTATGTTATACGATCTCTGATCAAGGTTCTTTGCTTTTACCACTTTTGATTTTGCATATATTATTTTGTCTGTTATACTATTTCTTCATCTCTCTTCTTTCTGCATATCTACAGACCTGAAACCCATTCATCGATCCTATTCTCTAGAACTTGTTCACTTCTATCTCTCTGAATAATGATATTTTATTCATTTAATAATATTGTAAAATTTCAATATAAAAACAACCAGGGCATTAAAGATTGTATATGATTGTTCTGAATATTTACCTATACATCAAAAACAAAATAAAGAACATCTTTGTGCGCCAACGTTTCCTTTTTTGTTTCTACTATGCATGTATATTCCATGTTGAACATTTGATAATTTGTGCCCTGTTCCATGTAATCTATTATCATGCATGCTTCTTAGATCCAACCATAAAACAAATTGATATGTATAAACATTATTAACAGTGATATTACCTATCTCTGTGTGCGTTTATTTTTCGTCAAAGAAATATTAATTTTCTTCATTAACCGGTTCCTTTACCTTATACCTCAGTGAATCAGACATGTTTGGTTACACAACCACAGTAATTAAATCATTTCTATGCTCTTTGATAATATAGATGGCCATTATATCCGAAATAATTTAGTAGTACTGAGGAAAATATTCTCCAGTTCATAAACCTGGGTTGTTCCATTTATTGCGTCAGACGCTTTTTCTATTGTAATCGTAGATTCAAATCATGAGAAAGAACACAAGCATACAACGGACAATGACATGTAATTATCTGGAAATCAAGTGGTATTCTAACATTCTTACGATACAATAAACCGTACAGCTTCAGTATCAGTGTTTTGCGCATTAGCCGCTCCAAATCTTAATGTTCTGAGCTTTTCTTTCATAATACTCTACTGTACTTTATTTCTTCTCTAATGTGGATGTAACTACAAATCGATAAATATCATGACAATATTGTAATCATCATTAAAACTATCATCATTAAAACTATCATCACGAACATAAGAAACTTGTTATACCACTAACAAGCATTTTTTCTAAATTGTTTACAAAAGAATTATTAGCGTCTCTTTTGTTGTTTACGTCATAAGACCCTCCCCCCCCCAAAAAAAAAATGTATATAAAAAGTACCATGGATAATCAATATATGTTGTCCTAATGGTGGTATTACTACCTGTATATATTGTTCAGGTTTAATACTACTTAGTGTGTATGTAATACAATGATGAGCTGGATTAAGCTCTTTACATTTTGTGGCGTTTCTTCGTGTCTGTGAGGAGATACATATTTTCCGTATGTGAACATTCTTGCTCGCTTTGCTCGTATTATGTAATCACAAAGTTCGATTCACTTACATGCTTGTTAACAATAACAAAATATTAGCTAGCTTCCATTGCAACACCAATAAATAAAATATTCAGAAATCATCTGTTGATAAGAAGGTTGGTAAGAATCATTAAATATAGACTGCCTAAGAATATCTGGAACAGCTCGAACTTGACACTTATTCTTTTCGCTCAAGTTTTGCTCTTTAGGATGACTGCAAGAATAATGAGAAAACGCCTCATCCAAGTTATATAAGTTCTGAGTAACAAAAGCTTACCCTTTTGGTCGTTCTTTCAGGTAATCGAGTCATTTTGTTCAATTTTCATTCAATTCATTAGTTTTCTTTTGCACTTCTTCAAGGATTTCACCATGCATTACTCTTTCATTCTTTGAACCAGCTGGAACAAATAAGTGAAAAACACTTCAAAGGAATTATAATGCGTTAACAATTTCACCAACAATCATAACTGCTGCTGCCATCAGTATTTAATGCTTTCGATTGCAAAAAATATAATATTGTTGTCTTCAATATAACATGTTTTAGATCCTGTTTTTTGTTGTTGTCATCTTCAGATTCTCAAGTGATATATAATCAAGACTCTTGCCACTCACATATAATATAAAATATAATTCAATATCATTTTGAGAATTAATGTTCATTTTATTTAAACTCGTATATACACTGATTTATTTATTTGAATGAGATAAATATTAATACTATCGAATACTATTAGTGATATATATTCAGTAACACATAGTGGAACATAAGCAAATCTATATGTAGTAGTCATTAATTGTGTGTTATATTATAAGAGAACAAACCAAAGAAACCATTCTTTTCTATAAGAACACATTTTCAATAATTATACCATAAGAATATAACTGAAGAAGCAACAAGCTATATTATATTTCGAAAATCGTAAAGTAATATGCATCTCGGTATTAGTATCTCATCTATTGTATGCAACCTGTTTTAAATTTCAAGAACTTGTTCGCACTTACTTTCATATTTAATATCTTTGCAATACTCCGTATTAAATTCACACAATCAGTACGAAACCTAGGTGTCACTCTGGACAGTACTCTCTCATTACACCAACATGTCATGAACATATGCAAGGCTGCACATCTGGAGCTGAGTCTGCAAGAACTGACTTAAGACCGCTCCATAATTATTTTAAGCATGATTTTATTTGTAATTTCACGGTGATTGTTTTTATATTGCCCATATATACGTCCTTTTTTTTTTTAACTGATATTGTAAAGTGCATATTTGCTGTACTCATTCCTCATTATTATTATTATTATTATTATTATTATTATTATTATTATTATTATTATTATTATTATTATTATTCCAGTTTATGTATTTAATTCACTTTTCTCCATGTCGTATTCTACTTTCTGATTTAACTGGTTCAATTTTATCTTTTAATACTAATCTCTTTTCATTAATATCACTATATAAAATTTTGTTTTTGTAGTAACTTTTTTTCAATATCTTTAAAATCCTTTTCAATTTTTTTCCCTTGCTTTTCTTTTACTTTTAATTTGCTTACTACTTGGTATAACTAGTTAGTTTTCCCCTGTGACTCTTTTCTATTCCAGTAGTAAGTTCATATTTGAAAGCTGGGAAAGTTTTATCATTTATCAATTTTATTTTATCACATAAGTCAGTCATGGATAAATATTATGTAGTTCTAGTAAATCTAATCATAGTTTCACTTGCACTTATTTTGTGTGTGTTTACATCTATATTTCAGTCACTCTGATAATCATGTTGTTTCCTGCAACTGTGATAAAGTATTAGGGTTAGCAGTAATCTTATCTTCTACTTTTACTACATCTCTTTTAAAAACATTAAAAGAGATATTAATCTCTTGATCGTTCTGATGAATCATACTATTTAAATCTGTCATTAACTTATCCAACGGTGATTCTACATTAGTAAAAGCCTTCAAGAGAATATTTCACTGTATCCATATCACTTTCTAATGCATCTCTCTCTGAGTTTATCCTTTGCTCAGTAGTTTGCAATATTTTGTATTTGACATTGTTTGCTTTGCTCTCCTGCAATAAGGTTCTCATAGAACTATGTAGTATAGTATATCTCTAGTTAATTGACTCTTGTGAATCTAAATATTTCTCTTGTCATTGCCAATTTGTTTCGGCAGTTCTGGGAGTTTGGTTGTTTTGTCTTTTTTACTATTATCTTCAACTGTTGAGTAATTAACAGACCATTCTCTTTTAAATTATTCTCATCTAATGTCTTTCATATTTGGGAATTAATACAATTTTGTGCAAAGTACTTTGTAGCTGCATCGTTTATTTTTAGAATCAACTAAATTTTAATACGATCTTTGTTTAACTCACTTTTTATGTATTTCTTGTGAACGTCTCTTCTCGTCGGTCTCTGACTATGACTTCCTCTTATCGCCATCAACTGGTACAATTATCTCTATAAAATCACTTGGACTTCCTAATTATATATCTCCGGACATTATTCTATTCACTTAATACAAAAATAGTACTTTACAGGCATCCGTGAAAATTTATTACCTTCTAGTCTTCATCTCTAATGATGATATTTTATCTATTTATTGTACCTCTTTGTAATTGCTTTCAATTTTCATCAAGACTAGCGTATGAAACAAAATCACTATGAAATTGTTTTGACTGGTATAGACTCAAATAAACTAGAGTAACTGCTATTAAAGTATAGTTTTCTGTTATTACTTTGGTCATGGAAAATATGTAAATGTTTAGGTTTTAAATATACACAAACAGTATTAGCT